>WACJ01000104.1:600000-1089617 GCA_008973525.1 Stenopsyche tienmushanensis | reverse complement strand
ATACTCTTTATGAAATTAAAAAAAAATGCTTTAAAAAAACCGCATAACTTCGAAATCGCACAAAAAAAGTCGTACAAAAAGATGTTTTTATATAAACAAGTGACCAGGAACTAATCCACTGTGTAAGACTTTATCCAATACCTCGTGTAAAATTAATAATGATATTATACATGAGTTTTAATCAAATTTATTATATGAGTTCTAAAACTGAAGACCTTTTTCTCGGTATGTCTATTATTTACACTTGCGTAACGCCAAAGACCTTCACCTTCACCGACATTGTTCTGCATTTATATGCTCCTACCCTACTTAAAAACAGTTTCATTAATGGATTTCGATTAAACGGTGATTTATCGCGTACTGAGATCACAATCGGGCGGTCTACTTTTATCACGATCTCGCCTCCAATTTCGGCAATATCCATCAAATGGCAATTACAGCGGCTTCTGATAAATTCGCAAAAGTGGCGACAGGTGTTTGAGAACCCTTTGTTTGTCGCTTCGATTAAGCTTTTATATAAAACCCGAGCGAAACAAGCTGCCAAGACCAACTTCTGCTTCCGACGAAGAAGGGTCAACATTGAAAATTTCGGCCCATCTTCTACAAAGTTTACACTAAAAATACAAAAAGGAAACTCTTCCGAGGCTCAGCAACGAGGAAAAATATGCTATACATTATTAAAGCGGTACACAATAAGGTTTTGTGTGCCTTATCGCAGCTAGATTATGAGAGCCGGTTTCTTTGCCCGGGAAAACATAAATTAAGTAAAACTCTGAAGAGTTTTGTATCGACTTAATGCGCTAATAAATTCATTCAATATCTTTTTGCCAATGACTTAAATATAGCCGTCAATTTTGACATCATCCTGGCAGCATTTGGCATCGATGACGCACATTTTATAACATCTTTCAGCTGATTCCGTATGATTTTATTAACACATCAAATCTTCGATGGAACATTACAAAGGCAATAAAAATGAGCTTTTTAACATCTGCTTATGCATATTTTAAAGTCGGAGGCAACAAGGTGAAATACGCAACAACAACAAAAATCGCTAAAGAACTCACCCCCTGGATTCGAAGATAATCCGGTGACCTCTCCCCCTGCCTTAAAACCTCTTATTATTCCTTTTCTTCTTGCTTCATGGGATTATAAAAGGAAATTTGAAATAATATTGATTCAAGATTCTTTTTTGTGTCGGATACAAAGTACCAATATAAAAGACGGCCGGCTTACGACAGCTTAACGATTCAACAGCCATTATTTCTGAGATAAAAGGAACAGTTCGACGTTCCTCCAAACTATATTTGTTTCTCGCAAATTGGGATGTTCAATGACGAATATGTCTAGGGGGGTTTTTTCAGGTTTCATCCTTAAGATTGATTTTTTTTTTTGAACCGATTCGATCATCTTAATGGATTACTCTTACATTATTACTCGTGTAGGTAATCCTTTAAAGTAATCACATTACCTTTTAAATAACATATAGGCATGACCTTTATGGATTTACTATATACTAGGTGTTTTGCACATAAACTGACAAAAAAAATTGAAGTTTAGGGTCAGGTTCTCAAAATAGAATAACAAGAAATCCAGTGGTGTCAGGTATGGAGACCGTGCAAGCCACAGAATAGAGAATGTCCTCAGGCAAAGAAATCCAGTGGTGTCAGGTCTGAAGACCGTACGATCCACGGAATAGAATCGCCAAAAGTAAAAAATTGTTATTAGTTTTTTTATTGCATATTGCATTGCATAAAAAAATATTTATACCAAAAATATATTGCAAAATTCAAAAATATTTATGATGATTTAAAGGTAAAATTTTGGGTATTTTTTGTGTTAATAAAATGTTTAAAAAATCTATTTTGACAATCTTGGCACTTATAACATAGGGCCTATGTGTGAAACGTAGCAAAAGACCCACCTAATCCCAAAAAAAAATATCGGTCCATGTGTAAAGCACCTGTATATATATTAGGGGTTCCCGAGAGTATTCGAAAATTCAGTAAAAAAAAGTTCAAATTTATTAATAGCAAAAATTGTATATGAATTATTAAAATAAATAAGTGTAAAGATCGTTTTTTTTGTTTTTGAGAAAGCCATAATTTTTTTTGTTGTATATTATTGTAAATGATCCATTTTCATCATCAGTTATAATACAATTCAAAGAGAAATTATTTTTTATTGTATTCGGTCAAGGAGTGCGGTACTCATCCTTCCCCATAACACCCATCCTATTCATTTTGCGCTTGGATTTTAAATGTGTTTGTATAGTGGTCCAGGAAATACTGAGGAAATTGGAAGCATGTCAGTTTCCACGATTGGAAAACTAGCAGCAACTACCGACCAAATAAAGTCCTAAGCATGTTCCGTCATTCATCGCTGCCGACTCATTGATCGGGACCATCGTTTACAATACGCGTCACGGTTGATCTCGATTGATCTCGTACCAAGCTTGTATATCAATAAATGAACCTCAACACTCCACAATGCCCACCCACAAAACTCCAAGGGGGGGAGCCAACTGTTGCCTACGCCCCTGGGCAAAGTAACCTCGTCGGTTTGCTCATCAAGCGCAGTTGGGGTGGCCCAGTTAACATAAGTTGGGTGCGCAGGTCACCCTGTGCTGCGCTCTCACATAGGGGTGTGTGGAACAGCCGATTACAGTAGTTGGTGGAAACTGTGTCAAAGGCTCACCACTATCCTCAACAGCCTAGGCATAAAGGAGAGAACGGTTTTAGGCTGTTCGAACAGCGACTCATGTCCGTGGCTAGGTAGTAAAAATGACCGAACCGATACTAGTACCATAGGGAAGGGATAGCCCCTGCAGTCCGTCATCTGCTCCATTCAAACTGAGGTTGGACTCGTGGTGGCAGTGAGCTCGCGTTAGTATTCCTTTGAATTTAGCTTTAACCTTGTCCTTTCTCCTCCCCGCAACCTCGGGTGCAATAGTCTGAAGCTGGTTTTCTTGCAGAAACCTCGCCTCCTCTGGAAGGCGTGGAGCAAAAGGGGTGGGCTCCTAGACGCTCTACGTGTAGTGTTTCTAGTAGAACCAAAAGATCAATGGAAGACATACTATGTGTGGCTAATCCGAGGTAACCCAGAACAGATCATGCAGCATCGCAGAAAATGGGATCGTACATTAATGAACCCCCAATCCAGTTAGTCGTTGTTTGTTGTCTTTTATCTGAGTTTTAATTGTATATAATTGATTTATGTGGATTTTTACTTTTCACTATGATTCTAAGAAAACCACCAAGATCTAAGATGATCCCATACCTAATGATTTTCAATCGAATACAAACATTTGAGTCCGAGTCCTTATATCTACAAAACTGAAACTATGTTGTAGCTGCCTATAAAAATATTATATGTATTTAATTTGCAATGCTTCAATAAAAAATCCAAGCTAAAACTTTAGCCACGTCTATCGGAGCTCTAGCTACATTGTATGAAAAATAGATGATATTTATTTAAAAATAATTAACGCAAACTACTTGTATATAAAAATACAGTATTGTAGATTTTGATTTAACGCCAGTATATACAATTATCAGGTTTCGTTATTAATAATTGGATATGGTCGATTGTGGGGATAATTCTATAACGAGTAGCTGTTCTTTTGTCATCATTTGGTCAACTTTTTTATCTACGAAAATATATTATTAAAGTTGCCGAAAGGGAGGAGCTCTCAAGACTTTCAATGTCTCCTATCGCATCCGGGAAATCTTCGACATTGACGCAAGGCCGCTTCTGGAGAGCCACTTCAGCATCCGGCGGTCGGAGCTGAAAGACGTCGAAGAAATCAGATAAGCCTGAATGGCATATCGATTTCGGAAGAATGGAGAGCCATTGATTTCCAAAGATCACGTGAAATTATGATTTCGCCCGGGAAGATAACGACGTCCCTGGATTATGACACGTAATTCAAATCCGCTGAAAAAATCACCTCGAATACCTTTTCGGAAACGGCCTTGATTTTCAGTGTACAAATTTTATTTATAGCCAAAAAAAAAACGTCTGTACTCCAATTAAAAGGGAATATCATTAGGGGGATGTTTTTTTTACGTATATATACGCGAAGATAGCGTGACCGCTGTTTTGTGTTTATTTTTCTTTGATTTCTCTTTGTTTTCCAAAAGCTCAGCACTCGGTTCACAATTATGATCCTTTGAACTACCCTTTTCGCTAAAAAAAAAATACATTCACTTCAATGTAAATCGTAAAAAATACAAATTCGTTAGCATAGCAAAATTATAATTTTTTTAATACTTAAATCATAAAACATATCAATGACGATATATCTAAATTTGCTTCATTCGTCGGTCGATTTTATGATCATTTTTATGAGCCGTTTATAACTGACCTTCAATAATCCCGCGTTGTATAAATGGTAATAAAAAAAATAAAAAATTCATATGCAAATTTGATCAATGATCGATCAATCCAAATATAAATTATAAAACCAATTTCCATTTTCCAAATAAAAATATTCCTCTGATCGGATTTATTCCATTATACAATTGAGAGCTTTCCTCGCTCTGCCATATATCAATGTGAAAAGCCACATTTAATTGAGGCAGTTCAAAATTAGTCCAAATTTATGGCTTATTAACCTTTTATTGTTGTCGCGACGATTTAATCCGGTGATTTACAACCGTCGAAAAAAGCGGCAAACGTTTTCCAAAGCGAGATTCTAAAGAATCTTATTTCAGAGCTTAAAAGCTCCTATGATCTTAAAATACATGCAGGTTTGCTTTTTCAATTAAATTTGATTATAAATTATATTATTGTAACGTAGAAAAAAAAATGCTAATAAAGTGATAATTTTTATATAAAATTTGGCAAAACTCGGATAACTACGCCGCTGCAAGTCTTACACGTACCGATTACCGGATGATGATTTCAGAAAAATTGAAGTGTCATACGATGGATGCAATAGTTGAAAACAGATGAATAAATGATTCCTCAAAGCGGATGGCAAAGCGGCCAAGACTCTTGGTAAAATGTCCAGACTGGCGGGCACTGATTGGAGTCTTGGGGGCAGATACTTCAGGATTGCCTATGAAGCCATCTACGAGAGTATCGCCACATATGGAGCAGGAGCATGGGCGGACAAGCTTGGACACCGTGGGCGAGACAAAACGGTGAGATGAAGCCTAAACATTGCACAACGACAGCCACTACTAAGAATCGCTAAAGCGTACAGAACAACTGCTACAGACAGCCTACCTGTCCTTACAGGGATCATGCCACTAAACCTAAAACTGCAAATAAAGACAATACGACACCTTAAAAAAGCACGTAGAATAATTAAAGTTGGTAACTACACTCTATCAGCTGAGGAAGCAGATGGAATTCTTACGGATCATATTACCACCAAAAGGTGGGCTAGAAGCGCGGCAATTGCCGATTGGGAATTTGGACCTCTTGGCCACAGGAACTTGGTGGCCAGCCGCGGTGCCTTTTCAGCGTTCAAGGCCTTCTACCATAGTTTCCGAGCCAAATATGCCTTAGACGGATACTAATTTTAGTATCCGTTCTCCACCATAACATGTCACTAAGACCATATACTTCCATCAATCTAGGTGTGAATAAAAAAAATCACACCCTGCGGTAAGTGGATTCTAAAGTAGTGTCAGTCGATAGACTATCACTGACTCCATAGCATGTTTTATCACATTGATTCAAGGAGCGTCGCTCTATTTCACTGCCTAACATTCTCCACCTATTGCCGCCAAAGTCAACCCTACGCCTGTGGGTAACAGTCAAAACCACTAGGATAATGACATAGAGTAGAAGCACCATGAAGAAAGAGAAGTCCCTGCAGTACGTCATCTGCTACAGCCCGCTTCAAGCTGAGGTTGGACTCAAGGTAGCAGTGACCTAGCCTAGTAGTAACGTTTTAGCGTAACCTCTTCCTTCATCCATCATCGCACCTTCGAGTGCACGTAGAAATCGATCTTCCCGTGGAACCTCGTCTTTCTTTGAAAGGCGCGGAGTGAAAGGAATGAGCACTTGGAATCAACATAGTGATGGAAGACATTCCTGTGTGGCTAGTCCGAGGGCACCCGGAACAGACTGCACAGCAGCGCGGGGCATGGACTTGTAACGCTGAGGTGGAGGCGCTCTAAAAGGCAAATTCTCGTGATGTTGCTGGACAAATGGATGGGAATAGACGGGCGTCGAATAGAAAGACCCTCTTCTCTAAATAACTATTTATTCCACACGAGAGATAGAAATCTGGTAGCAGGAGGGATAACCTCCCGCAGTAAAGGCTAACCGACGACTCTTCCGTCTCCCACCTCCTGTGCGTCACTACCCAACCGGCAACGATGCACGCGCAAGAAGCGATCGGTTGGTATGAAAGTGCAAAAGATGGTAAATCACCCACGCTACAGACTCTTAAAGACTCCAATTATACCATTAAGTCTATCTGTCTGATCTCAAGCATTCCCGCTATAAGTCCCAGTTCTCTTTGCTCATCATCATGCTGTGGATCATGTTCTCTGCTTTGAGTTCAGCTACTCCAAGTGCTTATTTCGGCGCGTCTTTTTGGGACATCCACACAATAGTTGATGGTGTGTTTCGTATCGTCAATCTCCGCTTGACAGTTTGTACTTTTTGACTATCCGTTTTAAATAGGCTCCGAAACAGAAATTTCCTGTCAGTGCTTATTTCTGGCCCCTCCGCCAATTTACGACCGGTATAAGTCGATGGATCCGTCTTCCTTTATTGGACTGGTCCAATCTCTGTTGCCAAGTTTCTTTCAGTTTCTTTTCGTGTGATGTGCGGTTCTTGAGATCCCCCACGAGCACGGTAAGACCAAATCAAGGACAATAAAAAGAAGCTCTCTCTGGTCTACTCTCTACCCTCCCCCCTCAACATTTTTTCACCTATTAGAAAGAAGTACCATGACTTGTTTCATCCAATACTTATTACCTGCGAAGCATTAACTAATAGTTCACTAATACCGAAAAATTTGATAGCTCACTATTGTGGTAGCATAGCGTTCTTACGGGAACTCGTGCGATAAACAATAGACAGACACACAATTTCATCATTACAGTAACTTCATTGAAGTCAATGAAATGAATCAAATTCACAAACTTATAAATGCAACCTTTCGCGCCAAACTATCAAACAGTGCTCGACGCCAAGGTGTCAGAAGAGACCGATTTTTTTTCTGCGATTGATCTCTCCCCAAGCGTGCAAATGTTTATATTTGAATCGAAAATGGAGCGTTTGCTCGCATATTTCCAGATAGAGATACGCAACCGGTCCGTTTGGAGGCATTCCTCATGTTAAAACTCGAGACACAAAGACCTGTCAACTTGAAAGCATTGTGAAAATATTCCATTTTTCCCTTTCCATACAAAGGCAGATTTTTTTCCCCTAAATATTGACAGCCCGCGGCACTCTTTGTAATGAAGGGAGCCTTCCTCCCCCGCCGCCGACGAACGTAAATAATAAATATTTTAATGGCGATTTTTAAAATGCCGATAATTGGAGCTTTGTAAAATTCCTTCAAAGGCATCACAAGAGATGGAATATTTTTTTGCTGATCGGGCTTCTTTTTTTTTTGAGAGTGTCAACATTGAATCAGTGAGTAATAAGCCTTGAACATATTTATCTTAGCATTAGTGAGGTTCGAACATAATTAGTATTGTTTGTCGTCTGCATTATGGCATTTAATTTGACTTGTCAGCTGAAAAACTATTATTGATCTATCATGAGATACGAGGGTAGCCCTGAAAGTACCCGACCTGACGTAAATGGTGGTTCCTGTTTAAAAAACAACACCATGGTAGAAAGTACCTATATTATAAAGATAAGATTCAAATGGTAGTAGGTTTATGAGTGGAAAGAAATAGTTTAGTCTCATTTGCGACCTCGTTTGGAATGGACCACCTATGTTAATTAGTCTCTAGAGTACAAATTTATCGCTAAAATTCCACAAAAAGCCCTTCTAAAAGAGAAGAGAGTGGTCACAAGGTCTGTGTGTCCAACCGGTCCGCCTTTTGGACCGCTGACACGACAAATAAGCGCCTCGCAATTGAACGCCATGCCCTAACATGTCTACAGAACATTCGAACAGTCGAAACAATGGACTGAAAAGGGAAAATCGAAGGCAGTTCTATCTGCAGGCAAGATCATGATGTCTGTGTTTTTGGGATGCACATAGGTTATTTTTATTGAATATTTCCAAAAAGGGTAGACAATCAACAGCGATTCTTTTTTCAATTATTTTATAGTGTCATCGTTAGGTCAGATATTTCTGAGATTACCCTCGTAAAAGTGCTCCCGAATGTATTTTGACATCATGTCGAAGAAATTTTACAACCCCAAATAACAAGAACATATTTAATCCGCATTTAAAGCGGACCACCCCCGCTTTCTTCTCGGATTTACTATGACATCTGTAGTTAAGAGATTTAAAAAGATTATGGATAAACTTTTCTCCCCGGTCTTGGACGGGGAGGGGGTCTCTTGCCCGGGTCGTAAACCCTCGGTTGACTTTAATGAGACATACAAACTCGAAAGAGGTATTATAAATTGTACTAAACTGCGAAAAATTATAACTTGGCAGAGCCACCCCTCGAGTACTTTTTTTTATTTGTCGGATCTCATTAATTATTAATAGAGTTGCGTTGTTCCACGTCGGCTCGTAATTACATCTCGGGATTGGAATCGGGAATTTCTGACCCCTCTCGCCGTCCTCTGCGACAATTGAGTTATTCCGTTTTCAAAACTGGAATTGTTTCAACGGGCCGCCGAATAATGGCAATGAAAAATATTGTTTTCTCGGGATTAGCGTGTCTTTTTTGCCACTCGGTGGAATTTCAATTTATTCCACGGTATAAAATATTCCATAAATAAGTTTCTCCTATTAAAATTTCAATTTGATCCCCACTATCATTTTACTCGTAACAAGGGTTAACTTGCTTCGAGCAGAAAATATATTTTAAGACGTAGTTCAACCCCTGAGACTTTAGTAATATTTTTCATCTTTTTGTCATCATATCTCTAGGGTTGCATTTCTTTATTTATACAACTATTGAAGAAACTTTTAATCTAATACTGAAGATAAATTAGATTTTTAAAGCCAAAGCTTATTTTATTCCATATTAAATATTTTCTTTCTTAAATCTTCTTAATTCCAATATGAATACCTTAAAGACATTCAATGCTTTACATGAAATATAAATTCGTAATTCAAATTGGTTCTTTTGGCTTAATTTAATTTTATTAAAAATACATCCAATATGCATGCCTGTGCATCTTAACACTTTTGCGGCGGGAGACTCACAGTTGAGTCTTTTGATAATATAATTTTCAATGGGTCTCAGAAGTACAAAAACTTAGGAGCTCTTCTTGCATATAAGTGTGGAATAATTTTTGGCAATTAAATGTAATACAGTGAACGATAGCTGACAATTTTTTTGCACATCTAAATATCGCGTGCAACATTGCTGGTTGGGTGGTGACACGCATAAAGCGGGAGTCTGGGAGAGTCATCGGTTAGCCTTAGCTGTGGGAGGACGTCCTTCTCGCAGCCAGATCTCTCTCTCTCGTGCTGAATAAAAAGTCACCTAAAGAAGACAGTATTTTTGTCCGACGGCCGTCTAATTCTCCCATCCATTCGTCCGGCTATACATGATCCGAAAGAAAAACGAACCCGTGGGTTAGCGCTGCTTAGTTGCTTTAATATTGTATTAAATTTATTCATATTTTTATCCTGTGTACCAGTAAAAAATATTTCCTTAACCATCATATATACATGGTTCGAGAGAGTGTCCATGCTGGTCATCTTGCTGAACTGTGTCACCCTTGGAATGTACCAGCCCTGCGTGGACGACCAGTGCCTCACGAACCGTTGCAAGATCCTCCAGGTAATGTAGACATGATTAAAATATTTTATGACGCAAGTTTTAATACTCGATGACGTCAAATCCTTTTAGCATATTTGGCTTACACGATCGACAGAGACGTTGTTATTCTTTCATTTCCTCCCGGGATAAACTCCTAATGTACACATTTCTTAAGTAATTTTATTTATAAATAGAAGGTCCGCTGTTGATGATCGGGTCTTTGGAGATGAAGATGTTATTGATTTTTGTCGTTTTTTTTTTGTCAGATGTTCGACGATTTCATATTCGCCTTCTTCTCCTTGGAGATGACAATTAAAATGGTCGCCATGGGCGTGTATGGCAAATCTACGTACCTGGCCGATTCCTGGAACAGACTGGACTTTTTCATCGTCGTGGCGGGGTGAGTTTATTTAAGTCCAATTTTTTTTCCGCCCTCCAATAAATGTCTAGATTTATTTATCAAAGGGTTTTTTTAAAATGAATAAATATCATCGTCGCTCTGCGAATTTTGCTTTTCCATTTTAAATTCGCCATTCATTGAAATTAATTGATTCAACTTATATTAATTACGCTAATGAATTACATTGCTACGAAAATTTATATAAATTTCAATGCGGAGTGATTGAATGTACAAGGATAGTTCCAGAACTCCCAGAAAAAAGAATCCCAGAGTCTGCGCCTTTATTTCAAACAGTAAAATATTTGGTAGCGGAGTTTAAACGAGGACGTACGAGCTGCCAAGACGAACATCGCAGTGAACGATCAAATGAAATGAACACGCCAGAAATGGTACCAGAAATACACAATGGCATTGGAGACCGTCAAAGTATGCGAGCTATCAGATAGACTTAAAACTTTAACATGAGAAAGCTGTGCGCATGATGGGTGCCGCGTTTGCTCACAATGAATCAAAAACAGCGTCGTGAGAATATTTCAATCGAGTGTTTGACGATATTTCTCAGCAATAAATCCGAATTTTTGCATCGTTTCGTCCAATGCCTTTCCCTAAAATTTAACATTCATTCTCACTGTATTTTAACAGTGAGATTTTTATCTTTCAAGCATGCCTTAAATATATTATAAGGCAACAAAGCGGATATGTTACGGATTGATTTACCCGGAATAAGATAATAATTACAACTAAGATGGAAGCTAATCAAAAATGGAGAAGATGGTTGCGCAAGGTCGGATATAATCTGTCATCCCTGGAGAAATAATCTTACAATTAGTCTTTCCTCAGTAACGTCGTTATACACTGAATTACTTATTAATTATCGAATTTCTGGATTACGCAAAATCAACTGGAGTTATATACGCCTCGCAGATTCCTGTGGTACAATATTCAAAGAGGAGCTTTCACTCCTATATAAACCTCACTGAATGATTAATAGTTTATATTTGTGCGGGGCGGTCATAAAGTGAGAATCGAGGATCCGCCGAATGAACAAATAAAAATGGCCAAAGAAAAAGGGCCGTTCCGGGAATAGGATTTGCATTCCCGTTGTAAGACAGGTGGGTACGATGAAAAATTTACTGTCCGGCGGGCTTTGCCGTATAAAAATGTATGAAAATGTATTCAAAGACTGCCGAACAATCTTGAAATAAATTAAAGTGTAGTTAGAAAAAATATTGAATTCCAATTTGATGTAAATACACACGACAGACAGAAAATGATGAAATTTAATCATATAATGAACTATGAGTGGCTTAAATTCATGATAATACTTATGACAGTGTATTCCGATTATAAATGCAAAGGGCGAGCTGAGCAATCAGTATCAATGAATGTGTACAGCTTCTGCTGACAAGTTGATCTTTGAGCCTCAGTGAAGAAGGAACATCGAGGAGTTGTTAAAATAGACCTGTTAAATGTGCTACCTATGGGAACAGATCACGGGGAATTGGGTGGAGCTATCTTTAAAAAAAAATATGTGACACGGAAACCGCGCTACCAAAAAAGGCGCACAGCAATCGTTTATATTCAGACATTGTGACGTCATTAACGACGCTGTTGGCAATCTTCGATAATTTCACAAACAACGATAAGCAGTTCATCAGTGTATTCAAATCTAATGCTGCATATGGCTGCCAGACCCTAAATTTTCTTTGAAATGCAAAGTTTTAATGAAATATTCAAGCATATTTAATCATTATTTTGTTGTTATAGAGCATTGGAGTATTGTTTAAACGTCGAGAACATGAACTTATCGGCGATCCGCACCATCAGGGTTCTTCGACCACTGAGAGCCATCAACAGAATTCCAAGTGAGTATTTTGGCACATTTTTTCCACAATTTTCATACGTTATTCCGACGTTGATAAGTCATTCGAAAGACATCCGCACTTTTCGCATCGGTGGCATCGATCACCGATATTCTAAAGCATCTCGAGATTTATCGTAATATTAAAATATGGAAAGGTCGGGGGAGAAAAATGAAATACCCGGAGAGATGTATCGGATAAGGCAGATCATATCTCGGTACGTCGAGACGAAGCCGTTTGTCAAGATGAGAGGAGATGATATTTTCGAGCAAGTCTTCAATTTTCTCTTACAACGTCGAATAGAACATTATCTTCTGTATGGGTTTCTAGAAAGTAATCAGGGACACTGAGATATTTTCCATCGGAAAATATTTTTTTATGTGTTTTCATCGCATATTTTAAGTCAAAAGTAATGGGGTTACGTGCTCTGGTCGCAAATATTTTTTGAGGTATGCTTTTGGATTTGGAATTTTCTCTTGGATTTTTTGAGCTGAAAGAGGGTGGCATTAATAGAAACAAGGGTACAATTTTTATTAGTATTTTATTATAATTTTATTAAAATTAAATAACTCAAAAACGCTGTTTCTTGGCATATTTTATTAATCATACTTTGTTATGGATAAGCCAGACGTAGGGATTGTCCATTCGGGGATCACCATGTTCCATATTCACCATCAACCATGTTCTGTGGACATATTCGGCAAGACGTTCGATCGCCAGGCGCTAATTCGAAGTTTCAGCGGTCTGAAAAGTGGACCGGTTGGACACCAAGCCGAACACAGGGCATTTATTGTGACCTTTTATGATTTATATGATCGCGGAAGCCGCACGGCGGTTAATACGTAAAGATGGCTCGTAGTATATGGTTGCGAGCGAAACTATTTAGTTTAAAGGGGTATTCTAATCTAGAGATACAAATTTTGTATGTTTTTTTTTTAATATAAGTCCGATAAAAAAGAAACAAAATATATTTTTAATTAACATTTTTTTACCAGATATTTATTAACATTTTCAGAATATCCTGAATAAAATAAAAAGAATTAAATTAAAAAAGTTACAGGCTGGTAAAGTGTGAGGGGTAAAATAAATGACACGATTCCAACCCGAAATAAAAAATATTCTTAACTACTAAATATATGGCTTAAAGGAAAAAAAATATTTTCACAAAATGGCGACTGTTTTAAAAAAAAAGTATATTTTTGGTCTTATTTTTCAGTTTAATTTTTGTTTAAGGCTAAATTCCCGCGTCATTTAAATAGTTATAACACCATAAATAATTGGAATTTCTTTGAAAAATACATTCCTAAATATCTACACTTTGAAAAATATGCAGAAAAAAACTTTCAAACTCGCAAACATGGAAAATAAATTCAATTTTGCGTATTATTGTGCACTTTTGCGATTGAAGGAGGATCCCCCATGTCTATTTTATATTTACCCAACTGCGATGCCGATGGAAAGAGCACGTCATTCGGCGTCCAAGACTTTCGGTCGACTCTTTCTTTTTATTTCCTACACTTTCGCCTTCTAATCTCGGCAGATTTGCAGTTTTTTGCATAAGCTATCCATTTTAATTCACACAATTACATTTTGATGGATTTTCTGTCTTAACAAAAAGGATTCACAATCGTTTGTTGGTATCCAAGTATTCGTCTTATTAATTTTTCTGATAAGTTTAAAATGATTCTGTATTTCAGTCCACCGAGACTTTCAGATACATGACACAGAAATAAGCCAAATATACATACGGAATTTAGGGGCAATCCTTCGCCCAAAATTTCATATCGAAATTATTGACGGGCACAAAACGCTCAGACATTTTTTAATTTCAACCTGTAATCCTCGTGTATTTTTTTCCAGGTCCATAATTTATAACATGGAATTTCCAATACATTTTTATACACATCCCTGCGTCGTTCTTTATTGTATTTTTATTGCAGTACTACACATTCTTCCCATTCCGCGCTATTTACGACTCATTCAATAACGAAACGTATAAATATTCCGCACAAAGCAACAAAATTCTTACGGTTTTTCTGGTCATCATAGCTGATGATACGAAAAGGCCAAAAAATATATAGAGCCGCAACAATGGACATAAAAATGTGCTTTCCATTACGCATCGTGAAATCGGTTTATTACCTCTGCAAAAAAAACTAATGCGACAAGTTTAAAATAAATGTGTATCCGACATTTTCAATGCTGTATATTCAACGAAGTTTGTTCGCATCGTAATGTGTGTTGCTTCAATGGACGCATTAAACAGAACCGGTGCCGTACGCTAAAATACCCAATTTTAAATAGCTCACATTAAGTGCTACCCGTAAATTGATATAAGACGATTTAAATTGGAACATGATAACAAAGACTTTACAGAATGTAATTGCCTTTCATCCCTAAGCCGGCGGGATATAAGAGCAGTTTTCGAAGGATAAACATTGAAAAGTGGTCTCCAAAACAGAAGGTCTATGACAAAAATGAAATGAAAGGACGGTAATCCTATTATGGAATTATCCGCGGATACTTTCATGTTATTCCACTGAGAATGATGGAGAAACAATCCCGGTTTTCGGCCATTGAAAATCCCTTAATCCGAAACACGTTACATACTCGCGCGTGGACGTCGCCAATTTGTCCCAGTATTGGAGAGTCGAGGGGTGCCTATTTCTGCCACAAAAATGGGGTTCTCCATTTCCTGCGGACTCGCCGGAGCGAAATTTTCATTGGTTTTCTTTTTTTCGATGGAGTTATCCTCGGAAGGGTAAATACCATCCGGGATGAGGCGAATATCTTTTTAATAGATAAGAAAGTTTGGGCAAGGGAGCACGCTTCAGGAGAGAATCCGTGCTTTGACAATCGATACAATACACTGGACCATAAATAAAAGTCGCCCTCCCAAATGGAAAAAAATGATGCAGACGTAATGTGAATATGTCTGGAATACATGGATGTGCGTATAAATCTATAAGGGAATGTACTCCTCATATCTAGCCGTAAAAATCAATACATTTTAATACATTAACTCGTTTGGGCCGATGACAACCTTGTGAGATGTTTTATGTATTATATATATTATATATATTAATTTATATACTTATTCCAATTACGATAATTAATTATAATCATGAGTAACATGGATTGGGAGCACTTTCAGGGCAGAATGCCTGGGCCGCTCCCCGCTTCTACGTGTTCTACAAAACATCGGAGCTCGCATGCGGGTTCGTTTAGTTTTCGAGCCGCGGCGATGCCGAAAAGTGGAAGGAGTTAATCTGGCACTGATAAAAATATTGTCTTCTTAACTAAATCGACTTACAACAATTATGGGGATGTCAATCCTCAATTTTGTATTATATGTATATATTGTTATATACACTTGGATCTGTTTTTATGCGATTTCCACGGAGAGTCGTATATCAACAAAAAAACGCATAAAAAAGACTTGATCTAATCAACGTGATGAAATGTAGCAAAAATCGCATAAAAAAACTTTGCGAAAATAAACCAAATTTTTTTTATGCAGTTCGTGATTTGTTCAGAATTTGAGTCATGTACAATAAACAGATTGACTAGTTTTAGTTGGTTTTTTTTATGCGCATTCGCATAAAAAAAGGTTTGTTCTCAATAGAAAAATGAGGGATCATTTCTATTATTTTTGAAAACCGCAAAACTTCAATATCGCATAAAAACAGACCCAAGTGTATACGAGAGTTATACAGAAAAAAAAGGTTACAAAATTTATATAGATTTGAAAAATGGTTGTATTAAATGAAATTCACAGGATACTTCATAAATATATTAAACTATTTTTCAGTTTAAGTAATCGCTGTCGAGATCGAAACATTTTTGTGATTCGCCATATTAACAGCGATATCTTCCGTCTCTCTTTAGGCGCAATGTGTCAACTTTTGTGGTGCTGCAGACACATTGGATCTGTAATAACAAGAGCTATCGAATCTTGCACGTGCACTGTGTCGGTTCATTCCATTTCTGACACCAATGTAGCGCACGTAGCGGAGTGAGGGCGCTCACGGGACATAATTCCCGGGTGGTACTCCGCTTCCACGTGCTCGTTGAGATAAACGCACGCGGGTACGTTCTTTTTTCGGGTCGTTATGTAGCCTGATGAATAAATCGCGGGAAGGATTTTTCGCAGGAAGGACGCGCGTCATTTAGTCTGGATCTGATTTTGGTAGTCAGGCAACTTGCTGCTGAAAATGCACGCTCAGCCTCCACACTCGTTGGAGGTATCGTCATCAGATATTTAAATGCTAGTTCGAGTTTCCTATGACATCATCAACGTGACTAATAAAATTCCTATCTGCTGAGACCCTGACTAAAACTCGCAAAATTCCCGATTTCCCGACGAATTATTTATTTCCGTCGCTGTATATGAATACTTAAACACTATAATACTTTTATGTAATTCATAATTGTATTACGGAAGAACACAAAAATTCTGAAGCCCGTATCTATTATATTTCATATCGATATTCCCATTATTAGAGTCGAGGTGTAGTAAATACATCACCGGTAGTGAAAGGTTAAACTAAAAATTTGAAAAACATTTATGTACTCTATATATGTATACATAGATTAGACAGTTATTGCCCCTAGGTAAAAATCGGGATTATGTTTACTAATCCCGGGATTCATGAGCACCTAAAACTATCAGGGATCCCGGGATTAGATTCCCCACAATATATTTATTAATATTTAAAAATTGAGCGTTCCTATTAAATAATCGTGTACATTATATTATTCAATTGCCGTAGTAATGTAATTTTTTATACTATATCTTTTATAAAAATATATTTGGGTCGAAGTGTCCATTCTGCTGTTAAAAATAGCTGAAAAGGCAGAATAAAAAAAATTGAAAATGTCCAAGAGACGACTTCCACATTAAAAAGTCGTATTTTAGCACCTCCAAAATACACATCACAATGGAGGTATTTTCCTCCTCAGTTTACATTTATATTAATGTTCGCGATTCTACTCTTGTCCACGAGCCTTTTTCTCGGCGACTCCCCATTCGACCCGCTTTCTTTTTTGTTCCCCCTTTGTATTCCACACTTTCGCTCATTCCACCGCATTGAGCTTTTGCTTATTCACTTTCGCCGATTCGACACCCCGTTTTGTATTATCTCGAGGATATCGCGAAAAATAAAATTCCAAGACGACAGCAGCGGCCCCCTGGAATAGCATCCATTCTGCGCCGGCGAATGTGGAAGTTTCCAAAGTAGTTTCCCGACTGGAGACAAGACAACTCCATTTAAGTTTTCTTTGTTCAACAGGTTTATTTTATAACCGGGCGTTTTAGAATGAATGTAAATATTAATAAAAGGGCAAAATAGAATTGCGAATGCCAATTGACTTGGGAATTTCTCGTGTGCTTTGAATGAAAATTTCGCTCATTGCAAGTCTACTCAGCTTTGCTAGCGCCATTCAAATTAGTTTTTAAAACGATTCAATCCAAAATGGATATGGGAAAATTGTGCTCTTCGCTTAAGCGGACATTTTGTTAAATTTCCCAGACATAAGGTTAAATTTGAATAGAAAAGGCATGAGGTTCAATTAAGAGTTCATGGACATGTACGGCGTAAGGTCAATTATTAGCTTTGTCCAAAGCCAACATCTACATTGGACAAGACATGAAGCGCGGATGCTGAATTACAGAATCCCTCGTGCAATGCTAGATTCGGGACCGAGTGGCAGTAGACACGTAGGAAGACCTCGTCTACGCTGCTGGGCAATTGGAGGGAAGAGGCTTAGGACAGACGAAAATGATGACATACGCTGTCGTGGCTCTCGTAGATCTAAACTCTCTAGTATCTGTCTCAATAGTAAAATAATAAGTGTGAGATATAATAGTCAAATATTGGGTAGCAGAGTTTTAACGAGGTCGTACTAGCTGCCAAGACGAACATCGCAGTAGTCAGCCATATGAGATTACCACGCCAGAAATGGTGAAGAAAATCCACAAAATGATATTGAATGACTATCGATTCAAAGTGTGCGAGCTAGCTGTACACAGCATATTGACTAAAAATTTGAACATGAGAAAGCTGTGCGCAAAACGAGTGCCACGTTTGCTCGAAATGGAAAAATAAAAGCGAGTACACTCAAACATTTTTTGTGCGATTTTGAAGTTATGCGTTTTTTTTTTAAAGCAATTTTTTTATTTCATTAAGAGTACGTATTGAGATATTTTGGATAAAATAGGAAATAGATCATCAACACTGACCGAAATTTGGAAAAAAATATAATTTGGGACTGTGTAAATCATATTGCACCTGCTGTTGCTGAATATACGACTACGCCCTTTATTCAAGTTTAGAATTTTGTAAAAATTGATTTCGTTTTTTTTACTTTGTTTCAATGTTTCGACTTTTAAAAATACATTCCCCAAAGGAATTTCCAAAATTCAAACTACTTACGGAGTTATAGCTATTTTAGTGACTTGGCCAGTCTTACCAGATTTATGTCAAATTTAAACTATTTAAAAAAAATTAAAACTGACAAAATAAGACCAAAAAATGACTTGACTGAATTAAAATAATTTGTATTTCTCTAGTGGATGTCTGGCATTTGAGATGCCGTCCTTTAAATGTTACCAAAAAAGTTATTTTTTAATTGCCTTATTATTTTCCTGTTTTTGTATTAACTTTTTTTATGCGATTTTGGATATATTTTATATAGCGGATTCAAAGTTATGCGGTTTTTAAAATCCGTGGAATGCATCTTCACGTTTTCTATGTAAGTCATAGCTTTTTGTGCGATTTCTTTTGTGCGGTTTTCCGCGCCACGAATCTACCGCACAAAAAAGGTTTAAGTGTATTTGGTGATATTTCACAGCAATAAAGCCGAGCTTTTTCGTCGAATCATAACCATAGATGAAACATGAGGCCATCACTTCACACCTGAGATAAAAGAACATATATTGTAAATTGACCCTAGATTAAAAAAATAGTAAAATAGATAAATACATATATTTTATGAGTGGGGGAAAGTCTAGTCTTGCTCACAACCTCATTTAGTGCAAACCACTAATATAATTAGCCTCTGGGGGTACGCATTTATCACTGAAAATGCCGCAAAAAGCCTTAAAAGAGAACACAAGTTCTGCATGTTCAAACGGTCCAATTTTCGGACCGCTGACACGACGAATGAGTGCCTCGCGCCCGATTATCATGTTCAAACATGTCCACAGAACATGATCAACTTCTCGTGCGGTATCTCTAAAATACCTGACAGTTAGAAGATTAAGCTTGAATTAGTCAACAAATAAATAAACATATTTATTTTTTGATTTCGATATTCGAATTGCATCCGATATGGCTTGTATGAATTATTAATTAAGTTTTTCAAGCGTCATATTTTTGGCGAACTTCTTGCATTTTTTTTTTTTTTGCAACCGTATTCCATATAATTAAAATTGCTCCATTTCGCGCAGGAAGTATTAATTACTTTCCCTAAAAGTTTCACTCGGCATAAAGCAGAGAAAAGCCCTCGTCTTCTTCAGCTAACGCTTCTTCTGCTGTGTCAAAAGCAAGAACCGACTGGCGAAAATTTATCTCCTGAAAGTTTTGCACACGGCGTGCTTTTACTAAATCGTCCTATTATATATCAAAAAGGAACGTTGTCTTGTAAATATGACACAATTCCTCTGATGGAAGGTAAAAAGCCTACGTGTGTGTGGTACTTAGAACTTTGGGCTTTAATTTTAGCGAATTGTGGAGGTTTATCTGAGGAGTGATCCGAGCATAATGGGGCACATTTAAACTCGACAATATTCATTTTCATTAGTCGCTTTGAAAGTTCGGTAGGGGCAATTTGGCAAATTATTCCTCGTGTCCTATAGCTATGTGAATGCGGCCTGATTTTATAATTTAAAAAGCCAAAAAATATGTTTTTGGTAGGTCAGATTTAAATCCGCGATATGCAAAAAATATAATAATCGATCGATCGTTTGCTTTAATTTTCAAAAGTCATTGCTTCTACCCTTTAAAAAGCGCTTAAATTTGCGTGCATGCTATTAATTCATTTTTATGGGCGAACTGTGTGTCATATAGAAAGCCACTAATGTGCCGCAGTATGATTGGTCATGACATTAGGGTAGTATGCCAACTGGAATCGATTTGTCTGTTAAAAATGAGTTTAAAATTATATATTTCAACACGATTTGCCCTTTAATAGTTATTATCAACATTCAAATTTGATATCGAGTCTTAATTGTAATATATATGGAGCATTTATCAAGTTTATCGACAAAGCATGGCTTGTAAGCATAAGTTGATGCGGGCGACCCAGATACGAAAAAACATTAAATGCATTTCATCTGCATTTTTGAATCGTCACTGTGCTCTATGCTCCCGAAAAGCTGAAAATCCCTCGGGGTGAGATTCAATTAATAAGAAGGATGAGGTAATACTTCCTAGTTTAATTCCTGTATTTTATCCAGCATCAATTTTCCTTTCCGAGACCTCAAACTTGAGATCTCAAAATACGCGAATACTTTTCAATATCCCCAATATTTATATTTTTATAGGTTTCAAATGCAATATAATAAGCGTTCCATAGATACACGTGAGCTTTTATTGATATAATAAATGAAACTGTCTATTTATTAATTAAATATGAATAAAAATAATAAACATAAAATATTTAAGGCAAAGCTTGGCTATTAAATAACGAGACAGAGTTAAAATTTATTTTATATTAAAAAAATCTCGTTTATATATCTTTATTCTTAAATATACATCTAAGGACAAATATACATGAGTAAAATTACATTTAGTCCTTTAGTTACCCTCCTATAGCATAGCACGATGATGATTTTCTTCAATCAAAATCATTCTATAAAGTATAAGATCTAAAGCATTCGGTAGGCATTTCTCGATTATCGATCATTTTTAAAATGTACCAATATTAAACTATTTGTATTTATTATATACACTTGGGTCTGTTTTTATGCAATAGATACACTCCATGGGAAGTCGCATATAAAAAAATCGCATAAAAAAAATCTTGAACTACATAGAATACTGAGGGATAGGTTCCATTATTTTTAAAAACCGCATAACTTCAAATCATTGTGTACCAAAAATCGCATAAAAAAATTCATAAAATGATAACTACTACTATAAATGATATTGTTTTTATTTATTTATTTATTTAAATACAAGTTTCATACACACTGCGATGGTCCTGGCGGATAAGTTGATTTATGCGGATGATAGGTGGCAGATAGATTTAAAATTTGCTCAGTACTCAAATGGTTAAACTTTGCAACAAATTAACCATTATTTTTTTTACGCAGTTCGTGATATGGAAACAATTCTTAAGCTTTTGAGAAGAGTTGCCAGATTTAAAAACAATTCTGTGCACTCATCACCCTTTGCACACTTGTGTTCATTTTAGATTTTTTTTAATGCGCATTCGCATAAAAAAAGCTTTTTCCTCTAAATAAAAATGAGGGATAGGTTCCATTATTTTTAAAATCTGAATAACTTCAAAATCGCATAAAAACAGACCCAAGTGTTCTATTGATATTTTTATTGACTTTTAAAATTTAAATATATGTCTTTGTAATAAATATATGAAAGTTCTATATACAATACATATATTAACAAGATATTTTGTACATGGACCGACAATTTTTTTGTAGAGTTTAGGGGGGGTCTTTTGTTACATTTCACATATAAGTGTCATTCTCAATCATTCAATTAGTCTTTAAACTTGAAGAGTTAACAGCTTGCTACATCTCTAGACAAAGAAATCCATTGGTGTCAGGTCTGGAGAGCTTGAGAGTCACAGAATAGGGCACGTCTACAAGCAAATAAATTCAGTTGGGTATTTTTTCAAAATGTTAAAAAAAATCTATTTCGACAACCCTGATACTTATGATATAGGGCCTATGTGTGAAACATAACAAAAAAAAGCTCCCAACTCCCAAAAAAATTTTTTTTCGGTCCATGTGCAAAGCCCCTTGTGTATATATATATATATTCTGAAAAGCTTCGTTTTGAATTAAAAACATACATTTGACATTAATACGCATACATGTAACCACAGAAGGCTTTTCATACAAGCCGCGAAATTTTCAGACACATTTATCGTACATTGCCTTTCATGGCTGTACGCCTAAATCTAGCTAAATGGCATTTTCATTAAACTTATCCAAACAACAGAAATGTGTTAAATAGATTCACGTCTCTAGTTTCTTATCTGAATTTCGGTTCATTCTTCCAGAACTTGAACCTTAATCTAGTTAATTGTTCATCTCGCTATTATACATCATCCCTGCGAATATTAGACCTGCTGCGGAACGAATTTAAAGGAATCTGATATCGTTATGCGACGCCTGGTTATAACTCTCGGTGAAATTAGCATTTAACATGATTAAGATTAAGGCTCGACTTGACTGAGTTTCGCCCGCTTATACGTTTTTCGTAGCCCCAGTCTCATATGAGGGATGAAATTTGCTCATTATCATATTGCCGTTTTGCCATGGGACAGTGGCGCTTACATTTTTAATAGGAGGGCTTAACATCTAGACTGGGTTCTTTGCGCTGGCAGCTTCCAACGACAAAGTTAGTCACAATCTCTTAAAACTACGACGCTACTATTATTGCTCTAGTTGTTTCGAGGAAATAATAGATGAAGTTAACTTACAAAGCGGTAATAAGCCGGACACTTTGTAAAGTTTCCGCGAACAAAACGCTTCACGAGGACAATGAATTTGTTTGAAAAATTAAAATACATTTTATTAAATGTGTACAATAACATTGTTGTTTTAATTTGAAATAATGTTTTATGACATTAGGTATGAAATATAACGACGTTCAAATGTCCATCGCGGCTTTGCTTAGTGGCACGCATTCGGGAGGTCTAATTTTCGATGACTTAATCGCATAAATCTGGCTGAATTTGCTGGATGGCGTTCGATATATTGACTTTGAAGACATCAATTGTTTCGTCCAAAATTCGCCAAAGTTGAAGTTACAAAAAGGCCAAGTACTTATGAATGACGAGAAATTGACCGCCTCATGTTGTCCCGTACACTCTCACGCGCAGAAGCGGTGTTTTCAGCAGACCTTGCGTTTCATCGAACCGTTTGACTCAAATTTGGGCACCAAACGTTTTTTGTGCGTAAGCCCGCGGTTGAGAATACCTCGGCGCGGTCCGTAGACGATGATCCCGAACAACGAGTGGGCTACGATGAACGACAGAACACGTTTAGGATTTCATTCGTTCGAACAATCAGCACAACCTGTTTATTAAATCAACCCATGGTTGGAGAACCAGCGGCAAGCATGTGAACGTGCGGGGTATGGAGCAAGATGTTAGATGATGCTTCATCGAAGCGTTTTCTCGAACTCGAAGTTTGTCGTCTTCTCGAAGATCCTCCCCCGTTGGGGTTCAGAAATTATTTGTAGCGTGGGTGATTTAATTCGCCAGATTAACATCGACATCTTCCATCTCTTTTCAGGTGCAATGTTTTATTTTAGCAGCGCCATCTCTTGTGGCCCTGCGGAGACATTGCACCTGCATACCGACCGATCGCTTTTTGCGTATGCACCGTTGCCGGTTGGGTAGTGACGCGCAAGAGGCGGGAGTCGAGATAATCGTCGGTTAGCCTTGGCTGCGGGAGGTCGTCCCTCCTGCAGCCAGTTCTCTCTCTCTCTCTCGTGTGGAATAAATAGTTATTTAGAGAAGAGAGTCTTTTTATTCGACACCCGTCTATTCTTATCCATTCGTCCAGCAACACCACGGCCCGATAGAAAAACAAACCCGTGCGCTAGTGCGGCCACCCCGACGAGTACGTGGAGGCGGGGAGTCGCCTGGGGACTCGAGAACCCCCGAGAGCGCACCCACCTCGACCCCCTCAATCTCCGACCGGGATCAAAGAGCTAGTCATCCGAGAAGATCCTCCTCCGTCAAGGTCCAACCCAACTAACTAGAGGACTAGGAGATTGAAAATGGTGTCATCAACCGAACATCAACGCTTAACGTGGAACTACCTCCACTCCATTGAAAACATATATTCTTTAAAATAGAAAATGGGAATGGGAAAATTGGGATTTGGTCATTTAAGGAAATGGTTCGTCGCTTAAGAGTCTCGCAGCTGGGTCTTATGAAGCACTTTTATATTTTAAAAAAAGCCAGGTTCTCTTTCTTGCCATCGTCCACTCTTCGTTGCCCATTTTTTCGGACTACGTATGTCATCCTAATACAAAGCGTTAATGGGTTGGAATATGACCCAAAAAAGCTAATACTTAAATAATGATGAAAGATCCCAAACGGATTTATATATATATGTATAAAAAACGGATTCATAATTTTTAGTAATATTTGATATTTTATTAAAGATTATTAATCAGACTCAACTGCAATAGTTTTAAAATAAGCACTTAGAAATAAACTATGAGCTTATGGAATCAAAAGCTCACCTCTTCAAACAAGTGCCGAAAGCTATTTGGTTTTATTCCGGCTTACCGACAAAGTGTTTGTTTGATATCCTCCAAGAATAGTCGCTCTAAGATCATGTCGGCCATTTAAGGAGTTCCCTAAAATTCCTCGCCTTTCAGCATCTTCCCTGAACCGAGTATCGTTCCATTCCATTACTGTAATTGCATTTATATTGTGCCGTCTTCCTTTCAGGAAGGCTTTGCTCTTCGTGTGGTATATCATAGACACCACTAACGTAGTAGGTGCAATTTCGTGATCTTATTTATACAACAGCGCTCTCAAAGTATGCTCCGAATATAATTTATTTATTTTTTATAATATTCAATTAATTAAACACAAAACGATGTTTTGTGTAAAATATAATAAAATGTATACACACACACACAATAGAGGCAACGCGGCGCATGAGTATATGCGATGGACACAGACACACTATAGACGATTATCCCTCTTATTCCGAACAATTTACGATTGGCGTTTCACTTTTCGTGACGTTCAAGCCAATTTACTCTGCCGCACTTTTACAAGTGTTTCTTCTAAAAAACATTATAATATCGAAGAAATAACTATATTTCGACAAATATTTTAAACTGCATGAGATGGTCGGTACACGTATGCGAGTAATGCGCAGATTTTGGCACATGCATCCATTAAAATCCCGCAGCGCTATTAACACACTATTTTAGAAATTGTGTAACTCGTTTACAGGACTAGTACACAAATAGCTGAAATATTTACATGTTAACTTAATAGCCCCGACGGCAACTCGTCAAAAAACAACACACACGATGAACGAATGCTCCGCAAAATCGGACGATAATCAAATTTTATTGGCCTACACATAAAAGCCGGGCAATCAAAATAAGTGGATTTTTATTAATAAACACTCAAACCGCCGAACAAATTCGCTTTTACGGGGGACCGTGAAAAGAGTTCGCATGGCGCTCTTGTTTTTATGCGTTTTAAAATGTTTATTTCGAAGATTTTTATCGGCGGGATTAGCGCGTCGTCGGAACACAACGATGATTCAATTTGGAGCGGAATCTGGGAAGGTCGTAAAATATTATTTTATTAAATTACGACACAAATTTATACGACCGAATAATATTCTTTAGCCCTATACTTCATGGCTTCGTGTGAAAAAGGATAAAAATAAATATTAGTATTTACATTTTGATATAAGCTTTAATATAATGACAATAAATTCAATTTAAAAAATCGCATTCATCCCACAAATTAATATTAAGATAACATTCTACCATCAAATCGAAGAAAATGCAGGCCAAAATGACATAAAATTATCTTGTTAAAGATGAAAGTGAGCCCAGTTGCGAGACTTCAAAGACGAGCCACTTTCTCATGCATAGTCATGGCACGCTTATAGCTTACTGTTTTTTAAAGTTATCAAGTCATAAATTTTATCCCTCCCCCCTTTTCAGAGTTTCTACAACTACTAGGAAAAAAGTCCGTTTAATACTTTTAATTTTTATATATATATATTTGCAGACATATATTTGGAAAATAGGGGCAATCTTAAAGATCAGTTCGTTTTGTTTAGCGCGTTTGTCGGTCATTTTGTTCAGTTTTAGTAAATTCGTCCGATGGAGAAATCGTCACGCATTCTTGCCACCTTCTTGAGTTTGCAGAACTATACCACTGTGAATATCCATCGGAAGATCACAGAAGTGTTTGGCAGTGATGTGATGAGTCGACAACATGTCACGAAGTAGGTTGGGTTGTTCAGAAAAGGCCATACTAATACTCACAATGAGGCAAGAAGTGGGAGACCATCAGTGATTTCTGACGAACTTGTGCAAATGTGACAATTGTGACACTTGACGATCTTCGCGAATAATTCCCTGACATTTTTCTTAGTCTTCTTTATGATATTGTGTTAGAAAAACTTGGTTGCAAGAAGTTGTGAGCGAGATGAGCGCCCAAAATGCTCACACAGAAGCACCATCAAAATCGCGTGACCACCGCATGTGAGTTTTTGGATTGTTTGGGAAGAAGGAAGAAGTTGAGACCCTCGGACTAGTCACATAGGATTGTTTTGCACCACTCTTTTGATTCCCCGAAAAACACTGTGCGCAGAGCTTCCAGGCGCCCACCCCTTTCACTTCGCGCCCTCCAAAGGAGGCAAGGTTTCCACAGGAAGATCGGTTTCAGACTACCTGCGTCCGAAAGTGCGTTGAAGGAAGGAAGAGGTTACGCTTAAATGCAAAAGAACTACTACGAACTACCACTGAAAGACTGCAGGCGCTTCCCTTCTTCATGGTAATCGCATTGGTTCGGTCATTTGTAGTACCTAGCAATGAAGACGAGTCGCCGAAATCCCTTTTCCCCTGTTCACGTTGTTTCACGTGTTGCCTTTTGCACAGTCTTTCCTGCTCCTTCTATAATTAGCAGTTCCACATTCGACTTTATGGGTGAGCAGCACAGAATAAAAGACAACAGCGTTTTGCCAAAATTCGGAATATTTAAAACAAAGTGCATCCCCTGCGCTACTGTGTAGCCTGTTCCGAATGCACCCAGACTAGCCACACAGAGTGTCTTCCATCGGTCCTTCTCTCTACTTGCAAAGACTCCAAATACCCATCATCTCTTTCATTCTGGCCTCCTTCAGAGGATGCAAGGTTTTATGAGGAAGACCAGCTTCTTGTAGGCAACGAAAAGGAATGGGTTATGTTAAAAATCAAAGGAACTACTACCACTAGTATAGCCTCAGCTTGAAGGGACTGCAACAGATGATAGACTACAGGGGCTTTCCTTTCCCCAAGATACACGCATTGGTTTCGGTCATTCGTAGTACCTAGCCACGGAAATGAATCCCCGAAAGCAGTTCTCCCCAGTATGCAATAGGCTGTTAAGTCAAACTAGTGATACCGCCTTTTGCACAGAGCCCTCCTGCTCTTTCTATAATCGGCAGTTCCACATTCCACTTTACGGGTAAAATACACACCCAGCTCACGTTAGCTGGGCTATCTCAGCAGCGTTTGATGAGCAAATCGACGAAGCTGCTTTCACCCACCACTACTCTACATCATTACCCCAAGGGTACGAAGGGTACGATTGTAGAGTGAAATACCTCTACATCCCAGAACCCAAAAAGAGGTGGCGAAAGCGCGCGACTACCTCTCCATAAGAAGAATTTACTACGACCAAACAAAATGGTTGACAAACACGTGGGACCAAACAAACTGACTGTCAGAATCCCGCCTACACGCCAGGTGCGCCAACTTTAGAACAAAAAAAATCCCCTCCAGTCTCGGTAGCTCTTGTAACCTTATTTCTTAGATGACCCTACTATTATGTAGGGCACGGTTCCATAACCTTTTTGGTATTATTGACTATCTATAATTTGTATGAAAGCTCATGATGAAAGTATGTCTGTCTGTTTTTTATTCGATCATATATGATTTAATTATTTTTATCGCAACGCAAGTTTATTTCTTGTAATTTCCATTACAAAAATATGATATTAAAATGATCGATGATTGATTGATATCTTAGTTCTTAAAAAATAAAATAGTATTGTTTATGAAAAACCTTATTTAAGATTACCAAAAAATATTTTTTACATAAAATATTGACCATAAAAATATTGCAATATTTTAAGAAGTATGCTCTTATCCAAATATATTGAATTTTCAACAAACTATCCATCATCTGATGATTCTCTGATATAATTTTGAATACATGCGTTCGATAGTAAAATCAAAAGTTATTGATTTATGTTTACACAATATATTATACATATTTGTTCTCGACTGCCATAACTTGCATATAATAATCCAATCATCAAAAGATTGTAATTACGAATCAATTATTATTAGAGCTATGAGAAAATGTTGTAGCGTGTATTGCCTCAACTTTATCGGCGTTGATTATATAAGCAAAGGCGTCTCGTGGTATTAGCGCAACCATTATTTAATTAATTAATTATTGGCTAATATACGTTCTGATCAAAGTTGAATTGACTTGAGCACATATTTCCATATATTTGAGCATATATCATTCATCAGCGATCAATTTTTTTGATTAAATTTTCATAATAGTGCCTTTTTATTTTTATAAAACAATTTTATATAATCATTCATTTTTTTATATAAAAATTTGGAACTATCGTTGTGATAAATGAAATGTATTAATTGTGTGTTTCTCTTGCAGGTATGAGAATTTTGGTGATGCTGCTCTTGGATACATTGCCGATGCTTGGGAACGTTTTGCTGCTTTGTTTTTTTGTTTTTTTCATCTTCGGAATCGTCGGAGTCCAACTATGGGAAGGTATCCTCCGGCAGCGTTGTGAGCTAGTACTGCCACAACATGTACATCGTCCCAAGTGAGTTTTTTTATTATGGATATATGTGCTTACATATATAAATACGAAACGACTTTCTTGAAACGATATACATTAGGAAGCAATACGAGCCTACATCATAGCTCAACAACTGCGAATGGTTCCTAAAGTACATCGCAATTAACGCCACGAATGTATAATTCCACAATGGAAATGTATTCACCGCTGTGGAACTTGCGAAATTAATTAAGTCTTCAAGAGGCTTTCTTCCCGGGGACTTGCGTATAAATCTAGCGATTGAATTGTGTTTCATCGCATTTTCGTCTAAACAACAAAAAAAACTTCAACAAAATAAAATCAATCTCAGTCGGCCATATTGACGAGAATTGATTGAAAAGTTTGCAAAGACCATTCGCAAACTTTGTAAATTTATTTCCCCGATTTAATTTGTTTCGGTTCTAACAAATTGAATAAATTTCCAATTCGGTCATAAAAAGGTACCACCCGGTTTGAATAGATTATATTCACATGTTTGTTCATACGAAAATATTTACTTTTGAAAACAAAAGATTTTACAGCAACAACAACAGCTTAAAGCAATCAATATTATCATACCCAATCTGTTTTTCAAAATTAAATATGAATTTATAAATCCAAATACATAGTTTTTGGCAGGTAAGTTCCATAACAATACTATTAATTTAGATTAAACCTTTTAAGGAATTATGTAAGCATAAGTTAACAATGGCTTTAATTTGTAGAAAGTAATTTTATTCCCATTTTTCATAATTGAAATCAATGAACATTTTACAATAATTGTATTATTTGAATATTTTTACATCAGACTTAACAACTTCAACAGTAAATTAATTCCATATTTTATTAAGTAGCTGTTACATATATAATATTTGAAAAATTGTTTTTTATTATTATATATTTGAATATTTTCATTATTAATAAGTAAATTATGATTATTTAGTTAAAATTAAAACGATGTAGTTCTATGAGATATTTTGCATTTTTATGATGGAGCGTTCATCCAAAATTATGTCCAATAAATATTAATCCAACAATTAAACAAACATATCCGCACGTCACTGCTTTTTATATTGGACAGGCGAAACGAGCGAGATATATTTATTCCAGCGTAACCCGTCAATGACCGGTCAATAAAATTAATACATTTATGTCATAAATATATAATACCCACAAACAGTAAATAAATATTTATTATCGTTATGAGTTGATTAAAAATGACTAATAATCTTATTTTGGGCCCATACCAATATATTTGAACCTATGGTGCTTAAGCTACTATTATAAAAGAATTAAAATCCAAATTATATAAAAGGAAATCTTTTATAAACAAATTTGGGAGATCCAAAATATTAATACGAGGGGGATTCAAATATACCCCGGAATTTTGCTGTACATATTTATTTGTGATATATAAAAATACAATTGGAATATCTTATTTTTGTACATAGCTTCCTCCATTAGAAATACATTTATTCTGTTGGATACGAATATTCTTGATCTATTCACTGAAAAAAGAAGGCGTCTGCTCCGAAAACCAGTTGCGCGCGTATTATTCAAACGCAATATTTTCTTGAAATTGTTGCCTTCCTAATGCCTAATGACGAAATGTGGACAATCCCAATATAATTGGGTGCCGACGACCCCAAACCGACGAAGCTGCTTTCGCCTCCATCTACTTTATATCATTACCCCAGGAATTCGACGAAGGACAGCTTAAATCGGTTTTCTTCGTATTTTGTTACGATAAACAGCCCCAACGTCATCTAGTAGCTGGCAGTAGTTGGCTGCATTCATCATTTATCTGTAATGTAGAAAATCAATCAATAGAATGCCTTTCGAGTCCCAAAATACCATAATTATCACTTTTTCAGCCGACTCTTTCTCGGCTTTCAAACCTTCACAAAACTTTTGAATCCAATCCAACACTTGGATCTTATTTATAGTAGCATCATTGAACTGTACCTCAAGTCTCATCAATATTTTAAATTAATAAATTGAATAATCACGCGTTGCGCAACAGAAGATGCTACTTCTCGCCTTCTTTCTTCAGTAACGGAATCAAAAAGCTTCTAATAAAAGGAACTATGTAGAAAAATAATATACTCAATTTGTATTTTTATGTATCACTAATTTATTTGTATAGTTAAATTCAGGGTTATGTTTGAATCCCCCTCGTAGTATTTTATTTTAGCCATATGTGGAAAATGAAGGAAAAGTATTAATTTTATTCAAGTCAAAAAATATGAGGTTTTATTTATTTTTCGTCGCGAGATGGGTCGTAATTTTAATCAAGACGACACGGGTCTCCGATAAATTGTTTGACATAACGCGGATGGACGGCCGGTCATGAACATAGCTCCGACATGACACCAGTCAAAAATGACAATATCATCGATACCACTATACCAAATACCATCAGCAAGCATCGATCACATGTCCCCCCCATTATTTATGTTGGGCTGCTCCCTGTTTATGTTTGTATGTTGCAGAGATCTATGGGAATGGTACCGAGTTCGTGTCCGAGTCAACTCGTAAGCCTCCCCTGTCACACATTTACATCCATCTGTCATAAAACTCTTTATTTCTTGTCTGTTCTTCCCTGTGGTCTGCCATAGTTAAATGTTAACACTCAAAATCTATTGACCTGTGTAAAATACCTAACCTCGTGCTGTTGTTGATGTCATTCATTCAATGTTTAAATTAATTTTAATAAAAAATACGCATTAGTTAAAGTTATTATTGATATAAAAATCGAAAAATAAATATATTTTTATTTTGTTTCGGTCAAATTAGGGTTATATGTTATATTCATTGATAAATTTTGATTAAACACGAAGCAAAAACAATTAAAATTATTTTTGTACCTTAAATTCATTCATAAATTTAATGAAGTTTGATCAATAATACATTCGCACTGTTTGGGCGGCAGTTTTTATTTAATTAAATTTTGACATCTTCCAACAACACCAATCCTTTCTTTCCACTTCTGCTTCTAATACACAATGTTAGTTAAATGTCGTGATATAATGATTACTATGAAAAAATTGGAGTTTGCATCTTGACTAATCTAGCATTTAAAGAACATTGATCATTTCATATGGCATTATAAGTGTGAGTTTATAATGAATTTTCTGATCCTGGGTGAGAGTGATTTGGTTGCATCGATTTTATTTAATTCATAACCATATTCACTAACAGATTAACATAACTGCATTGACATGATCTTCTAACGAAGATAATAAATCATAAAAACAGAGAAAAAATAATTACAACCACATCATAAAAACAACCCAAATAATATTCCGGATACATTGACAAACTCAGATACGAACACAAATTTGCAAACTCCAAAATAAAACCTACACTATATGTCTACCATTAGAATATAACCATCTTCCAGCATTCCTTGTAGAATAAAAATTGCAACTCCTGTAAGTTATCCTCTATTGGATGAAATCTTATATATTTAATGTATAGAATGTGTAATTGGTTTAGAGAAACATTTTCCAAATTTCGCCTTGATTTTTATTTTAATTTCACACTTTTAATAGAATAGACAAAATTTTTGAGCTTTCTAAGTTCTTGAAAATCGCCCATAAAACGATTATAATGTGAATAGGTCGAGTGAACTTTGCTCTGGCTTGATTTATCTTTTTTTTTTTCTTTTTCATTCTTCACTTTATTTTATATATGTTTTTTTTAAATTTCATCTTCCAATTTCACTTTAGAGACATCAGTCTTTAAAAACACCTTCCTAACAAACTGTATACTTACAAACTACACGTCTATACTGGATATATATTACTACTGATTTATCTACTATTGACACTGTTTACCGATTTAAATGTGTTCCATTTTTCGTTTCTTTTTTTACAATGATCGAATTTACATTTTTTGGATTTTTTATTTACAGTTTACAAATTTAATTTGTTATTGTTGTGACATTTTGCACATATTTTTGAATTTACAAAGGCTAACTCCTATGGAACATACGGTGAATTAAGTGCTTCATTATATATTGTATATTTTTATAAAAATATGATATTATTTTTTTAGTAATTATCGGATTGAACGGCGCTTATAAATATGTCATTTATAAAATTAACACTTTACGGTCCGAATCATGATAAACGCCATCAAAATGTGCATCTTATTGATGCCGTGAAGCCGTGAGGTCCTCATAAAAAGTTAGGCACCCATATAAATTTTGTGAAGTGACCTTACGTAGTTTACCCGTTGCTTATGTAAAAGACATCGCAAACGAAGTGGACGTTATAGAAGGGTGACTTTATTTCAATATACTGATCTAAGATCTTAGAAAGTAATAATCTCTCAATTTAAAAAAAGTAAGAACCATTTATATCAAAACTTTCCATCATTTACAATCAGTAATATGATCATTGCGTAGAAACTTCAGTCACTCCAATAATCCAAAAAAAATAATAGTGTTTCCACAGATTTCCATACCATTTTGCCTTAAACTACAGCGTAGTCTTGGTTCCATTAAACGAAATTTCCCAAACTACTGTCTTTGAACTATTGAACCTCTGAATCAACACTTGTTTCATTTTATCCAAAAAATGAGGGGGAAAGTTTTTTTGCATAAAGCGCTATTGAGCGCTGCTCGCAACATGTGCGTGCATACTCTCCCTGAATCACTAAACTCAACAAGTGAGTGTATACTAATCAAGACATGTAGTGATTTGATTTTAAGATGTCGTTTTTTTAAATGAACGAGTTAAATTCAAATCCAAAATGTTTTAATTCATCTCATCGATACAATGTACACTTGGATCTATTTTTATGCGATAGATAAGTTCCACGGGGGGGGGGCATAAAAAAGACTTGAACTACATGCAAAACTGGGAGATTGTGTCCATTATTTTCAAAAACCGCATAACTTCAAATCAACGCGATGGAATGTACCAAAAATCGCATAAAAAAAGTTAATAAAAAAATCATAACAGTAAAAAAAATACATATTTATCTTAAAATTGCTTTATTAAAATTTATTTTAAACGATAATCGTACAAAAATGTTGGATAGATTCTATTACATTTGGAAATGGCATAACTTCAAAATCGCATAAAAACAGACCCACACGTATACTCCCTCAGTAGATACAACTTTTTCAATTTCAGTACGCAGGATATCGTCATCCATTTTAACCTTTCTCTCACTTCGGACCTTATTTTTTTAAGTAAAATTTCCACCTTTAAATTGTTTCAACCATCTCTGACATTAACAAACAGTTAGAGATTCTCCAAGCATTCTCCAGAAGATTTTAGTCGACTAACAAAACATACAATACGTGTTGTCAAAGAAATGGCTGAAACACAACTAATAATTAAAAAGTAAGTAGGAATAAAAACGACATTTTCGACTGGACAATCTATTATGATTTTTAGACAAAGACTGGGAATTTTGCCACATTCATGTATCATTAATAATTTAAGAACAAATTTGACGATGCATTAAAGTTTTCATAACGTCAATGTCTGAATTTTTATCCAATGATGATCAAATGAAATAGACAAAAACTTATGCAGCACCCCAATCATTTTATTGTCACTTAAACATTAATATTTTTTGATTCATCTAAATTATTTCATACAGTAACATAAGCCCAAAATTAACTGATTAAACTTGCATCAAAGTGTTAATTGTTGTTTAAATCAATTTTAAAAAAAATCAATATAAGCGCCGTTCAATTGGTTTAAATCGGTTTGGAATTTTATTATTTATTATAAGTGAATTTAAGCAATTTTCGCAAAATCTTCAGTAATAATATCGTGTTTTTACTGGAATTTTTGTTTTTAATATATATTAGATAGATGATTAGTGATTTGATCTGGCTTGTATCTATCAGAATTATTTTTGGTATAGTATTCGACCTGTGTTGGACAGTTATGTTGAATGCTTGCCATGTTTTATTTATATGTTGGATTATTTTCAGTATGACCAAAATTTGCATGAATTTGTACAATAGTGGCCGTGGTTTTTCTTTTACAAAATTATTATAAAATATTGAGCCAGAGTTTCAATAGTCGATGTTTTTAGCCTAGATTTTATTTTTTAGGATGTTTGCATAGATCGTAAGATGGAAAATATGCCGGATATCCTATGGTGTAAAAGTGAAAAACAAGTATTGGGAATATCCCTGTAACGAAAATATGTTTACAGTATCAGATTCTATCTGCTTTCGACGAACTTTTTCTTTGATCGGAATTCGACAGCTGTCAAATTCATATTGGTGATGTGTTTCAAATGTCCCAAAACGTTACTTCTTATTATTTTTTTTTAATATCTCCAAACTCAATTGAAAGACAAATAAATAACATACGTGAAATTGGCAATGGCATCGTTTTTAAACTATTGTATATATATAAAAATATCATATTGAAGTCTTATTTATTTTACATTACGTATATTTCAATAAAAAATAAATAAACCAATTTGTATACAACGTATTTACTTTTTATTTGAAAGAATATTTTATTGCATTATATATAGAATATAGCATCGTTCAAATGTCTACCGCGGCTTTTCTCGGTGGCACGCATTCGGGAGGTCTAATTTTCGTTCAAAAGACGTCTGGGAATGTGGTAAACATACTTAAGGATTTCTTTAGAATTTTTAATAAGTTGGTTCAGATTAGTCTAGTATTAAATATAAATTTTGAACGGCCAGATTTATAGCCAATGGTGGACATGTCACCATCGTCGCTTTTCAACATTCAATCCATCGTCGATGTTCAATCGCTTCGATACCATGTTTATAATGAAAGTCATCAAGTACTTCAAAATAGGATTAAGTATACCGAATAAAACTAAATCTATCTTATAAGGTGCATCTTGATGAATTCTCCATGATTTGGATTTTGGTCCGAAAGGCGGACCGATTGAGCACACAGACCATGTAGCCACTCCGACATCTTTTGGTGCTTTTTGTGGAATTTTCGGTAATAAATTCGTATCCAGGACCTTCTACAATCTGTGCCTTGTGCAGATGGAACTCTATTCGCCTTTTTGAAGTTGATTCCCCTTTTTTAGTCTATTGTTTTAACTGTATTTTTGTATCAAATGTGAAGTGATGGACCTGTATTGTGGGCGATTTAACATCCTCGCGTAATAGCGCTTTTAATCTGAGCACATTCAATTCTCCAGATTAACAGCGACATCTTCTGTCTCTCTTCAGGTGCAATGCGTTATTTTAACAGCGCCATCTCTTGTGGCCCTGCGGAGACATTGCACCTGCATACCGACGGATCGCTTCTTGCGCGTGCACCGTTGCTGGTTGGATAGTGACGCGCATGAGATAGGAGTCGGGAGAGTCGTCGATTAGCCTTGGCGGCGGGAGGTCGTCCTTCCTGCAGCCAGATCTCACTCTCTCGTGTGGAATAAAAAGTTATTTAGAGAGTCTTTCTATTCGACGCCCGTCTATTTCCATCCAATCGTCCAGCAACATCATGGCCCGATAGAAGAACCAACTCGTACGCTAGCGCGGATATTTAAATGCTAGTTCGAGTTGATGACCGCGTGAGCACCCATTTTCATATAACACCATCAATTTGACTGATAAAATTCCCATCTGCTGAGACGCGGATTAAAACTCGAAAAAAATCCCGATTTTCCGGCAAATTATTTATTTCCGTCGCTGCAGTTGAATATTTATATACTATAATATTTTGATGTGATTCGTAATTATATTACGGAGGAATACAAAAATTCTGAATCCCGTATCTATTATATTTCATAGCGATATTCTTATTATTAGATTCGAGGTGTAGTAAATACATCACCGGTAGGGAAAGATTAATATAACAATTTGAAAAACATATATTTACTGTATATATACATAGATTAGACAGTTACTAAGCCCACCAATTAGTAGTTACGCCACTATTTCCAAGCGTCCAGATTTCGGCGGGAATGTCTCGATTTAGTAGCCTTCATCGTGCTGGTGAAGTGTACGATTTCTGTTAGATAAAAGTTTCAATCCCGAATTTTTCGGGATTACGTTTACTAATCCTGGGATTCATTAGCACCTTCTAGCGTGGTCACCTCATTTGGTCTGAACTATTTATTGCATTTTCTTCCCTTGGCTATCCCAATCAATTTATTCGGGATACTCGAATGGTTATCGACCTCACCCTGTCAATATTCATCTATGGGGTGTTTTCATTCACTCGGGACTTTTGTGTGCGAATATTTTAGATGCGGAGAAGCAGAAACATGAGTAACTAAATATTTGGCTTACAATATCATATTTCAGGATTCAGGCGTTTGTTTGAAACTCACTAATGCATGTGCCTTTGATATCAGCAATTCAAAAGGTATCTTAGTAAAATACAGTCGAATGGAACTAAAATATTTACACTATGTTATGGTTATTTATTTTGTGAGGAAATTTCGGGAACGCTCCAGACTTCGGCTTTATAATTAATCAAAGATCTCGCGCAATGGGATGTCATTAAAACGAAGAAAAAACACAGTAAAATATTGAAAATTTTAAAAATCCAATGAGCTTGAAACAATGGGGCGAGTGCCCGAAAACGAAGAACCCTTTCGGGATTTCAGTCCGTCGATTGAGTCGAACCCTTGTAATTTTTTTAATTTATAAAAATCAATCAAGTGCACACTTTTGATGAAATCCGAAGTGCCCTCGATATCCAGTTTCGAGTGAAAGTTAAATTGAAACGAAATGCGAGGGATTAGTGCCATTAACTGAGGATGATAAGACCTTCCTCGAGAAAAAATACACGATAATAGTATTATCCAAAGATTGGCTCGACTCCTTTAAGCGACATTCTCCGATGGGGGATTTGTATCCTTCGCTGGTCGAAAAAGGATCATTAATTGAGTTTCCCTATCGGGATAATGTGGGATCGTTTAATCGCCCGAAATTAATCAAAATCTTTAGCATCGCGTCCATGAGATGAAGTACACGTTGATGGCTTTCGATTTTGTATTTTCGCCGCTGGAGTATGAACACATTTTCATATCACCCTTGGAAATGTCTCCAGGGACTGAAGGTTCAACCAGCTATCAGACCGGAAGTTGGATGGCGAGCATCTCGTTTCCGTTCTCCGCCGAGCGGAAGTAAAGCCCCGTGAATAGTAGTGATATACAGCATCATATGCTGTTCTTCAGCAAAAATTTATTTCTAAATTAATAACAAATTTGAAACCTACTAATCATCAAATGGTCCAAGAATAATATAATATAACAAGGGATATTCTCCGTAAAAGTCTTCGGGGGTATTTCGATAAAAAATATTCTTAATTTGTAAGGACGTCATGTAAAAAAAATTATCGCCAAATGGCGACTGTTGTTTTTTTAGTTTTATTTTTTTTAAATAGTTAATGTCAATATTTTGACATAAATCTGGTAGGAGCGATAGTAGAATGTATAGAAAAAAGATTTTGATTAAATTTGAAGTAAATCAATCAATTAAAATTTGAGATATCATGTCAACGCGTCTTTAAAAATTAGAGCAATGTTAGGACCGGCTTAGTTTTCGCGTCACTAAAATAACTATATGTCCGTAAATAATTAGAATTTTAAAAAATCCTTTAGAGCATATATTTTTAAAGGTTTAAGCTTTGAAAAAATACAACAAAAAAATCACAATTCTAGACCAGAATTGTATAAATTGAATAGTTAACTGAGATCATCAATAATTTCGATCTTAATCCAAAAGAACATTAGGGCTATATTTATATATCAATACCAAATTTAAATATTATTTGAATACACTTAAACCTTTTTTTTATGCGGTAGATGCGTTATGCGGAAAATCGCACAAAAAAAATATGACTTACATAGAAAAAGTGAAGATGCGTTCTACGGATTTTAAAAATCGCATAACTTTGAAACAGCTTTATAATATATATTCAAAATCATCAATAAAAAAAGTTAGTTAGTCAAGAAAATAATAAGGCAATTAAAAAATAATATTTTTGGTAACCTTTAAAGAACTGACTAAAAATCGCTCACTTTTTTTGGAAGAAATAGTATACCCAGTATCAATGTCATCATTGTTCTGCGTAGATTTTCTCTTTCCAACAATATAATTCATAATTAATAAAGATGACATTATAGCCCTAACTCAAAAAAATCACAAAATGGCGACTGTTGAAAAAAAACCGCATAAGTTCGAAATCGCACAAAAAAAAATCGCACAAAAAGAGATTTGAGTGTAATTGCAAATATTTATTAGGCCTGATTATAGCGTTGCATTTAATCGCAAAAAGTTAAACAGTTTTGTTACAAATTATGACCTGATTAAGTCCATATTTTTTATGGCAACTTACTGTTTTTTTAGTAAATATTACCCATTTAACCGATTTGAACTTTTTTTTTCGTTAAAAAAAGATTTAGACATTGCTTAAATGCAAAAGCCATGATATAGTAGGCAGCTGTTTTTATGAACGTTGTTTTCTTATTATCAAACATTTAAATGCGCGAAAAACATTCGAGAGTCAAATAGATTGAATATGCCTGCATAGCTTTTATTTTAACCGAAAAGCCTTCAGCTTTTAGAATTTAAGGTATGTGAAAATCCAATGAAAAAGCTCATCCATCAACTCGCTTGTTCGAGTATTTAAAGCATTTGAACAGTCCAAAAAAAACGGAATCAAAACTTGCATTCCATTTAATCTCGGTAATAAACGGCCCAGGCCAGTCGGGAATCGAACAAAAGAAGAGTAATCACACATTGAAAAATTCTTTCATATTTCATCCCCATGTGGAGTGGCCAACCCCTGTATATTTTTCATGAGCTTCCGAGGCTGGCGTATTATCCTCGTACACGGGAACTACTTAAAAAATGCACGAAGCATATAGAAATTAGCTGCTTCCTGAGGCATTGTTGTGACCAACGTGTGGAAAGAAAACGGAACTTTTTTGTTCTGAAACGATGAAATCAAAAGAGGCTTAAAAGGTATGCATAACAAAAACATTAATTTAAAATTATTTTCAATATAATCCATAACATCAAAATATATATTCAGTTGTGTTTCGATGGTTAAAATATGGTAATGTATTGTATATCAATATTTTTAATATCAACATTTTCGGTCCTCCCTAAAACGAGACCTCAGACTCCTAAACTATGAGGTCTAGTCGAGAGGTCATGGACATGTAAGGCGAAGCGTCAATTACTAGCTTCATTTGAATCCGCTGTCTACATTAGGCAGATCATGTAACGCAGATGCCGACTCACACATATATTCTTCGTGCCATATTAGATTCGAGAACGAGTGGCAGCAGATCCGACGGAAGACTTTGTATACGCTGGAATAGATAGATAGATTTTTTGAATGAAACGGATTTTTCCCAATCCAGAATAGCCTCGTCGAATGCCAAAATTCTTAAGCATGCGGCATGAAATCAAAAATAATTTACCAAGAGGATTTAATGGAAAATATTTGATATCACAATAATTAATTACAGCATATATAAAAATATTTTCATAGCCAAATTATAGCATACTTTTCGCAATTAATTATACCACACGAAGTACTCTCATTACTCAACATCCAATACCGAATCCTTACACTCATGAGATTCATAGGAATAAAATACAAGCAACGATTAATAACTAGCATTCGACTTAATCAACAAATAAACGAGTCTAGCCGTATTTGATTAATCTAATAAGAATTTCGCTAAACCGCAAGACGTTTTCAATTAAGATTATTGCATTAGGGCGCAAATTTTGTTTTCGTAAATTATTCAATAAATCGACTACAACGAACAATTCAGTCCCCCAAGCTAAATTACGATGATTGATTGATATTGTAGCTTAAATATTATTACATCATGTAAATAATTCAGATTTGATCCAATAACTTGATGATCGATAAATGAGTTCATTCGCCAAATTTCGTCGGAGGTTTTGCTCTTTGAAACAATTTGAGGCGTCTTCGTAATACCCGAGCGATGTAACAAATTAGCACAATTAGGCCCTGTCGTCTATGGTTTCAGTCCGACCACTTTTTTTTTTCATGAAATGAAAGAATTACCTTCGTAATGAGGTTCAAATTTCAGCACAGATGTTAACGATCGCGTTGTATGGCTGTTTTTTCATTGCCGAATGTCTTGGTATCTTTCGAAGAATTCATTTCGGTGGTTAAAAATACAAGCCTTGTTTGTTTGCTGAAAAGAAAAATTGTGGTTATTCTTGTATTGTATTGTATAATAGATAGTCTGGGAATTTTTATTGTGCTTAGAATTTATTTTTTAGCAATGGTCCAAATATTATTGCAATTACTTGATAATAATTGCATTTAGCTTTCATATCATGACTTGTTCTTCAATAATAGCGACCACTTTTAATTATTTCAATAAAATCTTATTTTACTTTTACATGTGTACAGAGTTTTGCAAGTTCAAAAATTTGCAAAAAAAACACCTCTTTAGCGGTTAAATTACCAAATTCATTTTATTCAGCACGAGAGATCTGGCTGCGAGAAGAACGTACTCCCGCATTCAAGGCCAACCGATCACACTTCCCCCGACTCCCGTCTCCTGCGCATCACCACCCAACCAACAACTACTCAAACAAATAGCGCTATTGCATATGGATGGTTAATCGCTCACGCTACAAAATAATTTTAAAAAAATTATAGGCTGGTAAATTGTAAGGAGTTTAAAAAAAGGCGTGTCCTTCACAAAGCGACAATCCGGCGACTTTTTTAAAAAAAAGTCAATTTTGCCTTGTTTTTTCGCGGTTTTCATACATAACATAACAGTTTAAAATATTTTTTTAAGATAAATCTGGTAAAAACGATACAGCGTTATATATAACAGTTTTGTGTCAAATTTAAAGTAAATCAGTTGATTGGAACTTGATTTTATTCTGATAGGACCGGCTTAGTTACCGCCCCACTAAAATAGCTATAACTCCATAAATAATTAGAATTTTGAAAATTTCTTTGGAGAATAATAAATATAAAATCAATGTTTACAAAATTCTAGACTCCTACTATTTACCTCTTTAACAATGGCATCATCCGTCTCTCTTTGGACGCAATGTGTCAATTTAACAGTGACATATTTTGTGGTGCTGCGTACATTGCGTTTGAAAGAACGCAGTAGTTGACGGATAGCCTTGGCTGCGGGAAGACGTTCTTACTTTACGACCCGATAGAAGAACGAACCCGCAAGCGAAGCGGATTGAAGACTCCACCTAGAGAGCGCCCCCGCTACACGTTACACTGGTGTCAGAAGTGATCTGAATTTGTCTTCATTTTTTCATAGGCGCTAACTGCTCTAAATTATTTCTGGACTTAATCTCTGATTTTCCAAAGATTATCTATTTATTACTGGTCATTATTATTACATTCTTTGATGCTGTCGAAGCTTTCAAAATTATTAATAGGACTGTATACCATAATTTGTGCGATATTGCTAAGACATGTTATGATGAATCCAATACTTAATTTTGAGGCATTTTTAAGTCAATCAATGATGTATTGGGATTCAAATTTGTACTTGAACTCTGCTTTAAGTCTTCGTCTTTATATCATCATATAAAATCTTACGTTAAAAATACACATCCCCACAAGCGAATAAGAAAAGGGGGAGTCCGCGACGGGAAGGACGAGATTTAATTTTATCTTCAAAGGACAGCAATAATGGCAAATATCAAAGACAAAGATCAAAAGTAAATAAATATTTCATGCAGAAAAGGCGTCCAGCTACCGCGTTAATGGCACATTTTATTATATTCCGCCAAATAACAAAATTATACGGCCTTAATCATTATTTTTTAATTTCGTATACAGGCCGCGTTTATAATAAAATCACAAAGCGTGTCAGCTTGGAATGAAATTCAACAGCATCACACGCAAGAATTCCCACCTTGATATTTTTCATACGTTGCTCGAAACTACGTGCAATTAATTAAAATTAATTCAAATGCAAAATGGCGCGAAATCGCTCTAGATTTAAAGAGCGCAGTATCGCCATCTCTTGGCCGCCTGACTGAAGCGACCGTATTTGTTTTCATAACTAATCGAGCTCTAGTTCCTAGATTGAAACAATGTTTCCACTTTCTGTTTTCTCGTGTGGTCGTCGGTATATTTTTCTATTGTATCAATTTTCAGGCGGGCTGCCAAAACTTATGCATGCTATGCGGAAATAAAACGACCACCATAATGAATTCATATGTCCACATTCAGATTCATTGTTGTAGATTTTCATGCTCTGGAGGCTGAGGTCTCTTGAAAATATTCAAAAAATATGACCACATTCGGCGAAAAATATTACCGTGGAATAAATGACTTGAAATCTGGATCGTGGTCTTGTGTGGGATTCACAAGAAACGACGAAAATTAAAGCGTTGTGTAATATATTTTTAAAACTTCTTAAACAATACTGGATAAGCTCGCTTTAAGACGACAGAATTTTTGAAAAAAATATTATTATATTATATAAAAGTCTAACAAAGTTGTCGTGACCGTCCCGCAATTCCGCTTCACTTCACCAGACCAATATGCGCCAATATGGTGCATCCGTTAAATGTTTCGTAAAACAATGGTTGTGTTAAATTCAAAACCTTCTTGAATACATGCCCAATAACTCATCAAAGTTTCATTGCAATCGGATGAATGGTATAGGAATGTACCTTGTACAAACAAATTAATAAATTAACTTATAAACAAACAGATTTTCATTTTTATATATTTGAATAGATACGCAATCATTGAATAATCTGCTTTAATAACTATATGCAAATTCAAGCATAATAGAGATGCCCAAAAGTATTGTCGTTTTTATCTTGATAAACCTTATTGCAATTATTTTCTATATATTAGATGTTCCCATAAATTATATCGTTTTTTTTCAATGAAATTCAAAATATTTCTTTTTGAAGTTTATTATTTTTTTCTTATAGAAAATAATATCCTACATTATCTATCAATTTTTACCACATTTTTTTAATCACATATACCATTTTCGTAAATTCCAGCAAGTTTTAGTTTAAAAATAGTCTGAACGGTCGGTTTTCAACTCTTCTATAAAACTCCAGGTGGGTGTTAAACTCTACGATGCCCACCCATAAAACCCCAGGGCAGGAATCTTTTTTTCTGTGGGCAAGGAATCTTCACAAGACTCCCAGAGAATCTGGGTAGTGTAGGATTCACGATTTTTCGGTCGTGCATACCCACTAAACCCCCCCCCCCTTTTGTCCTTCTCTTTCCCCCTGGTATTGTTTTCCACATTGCTTCAGGAGGACAGGTAGTCTGGCCTTAGGTGATTGGCCCTATTCTATTGTTTGAGAGGCTGTTGCGCTCTGCGTCTCTCTCTTTCACTGCCCTCTTTGGCACTCAGAATCTCTTCTACGTATTCACGCCAAAGGTCCCAGTTCTTCTTGCTCTCCATCATGCTGTGGATCATGTTGTCGAAGTTGAGCTCGGCTACCCCGAGTGCTTGTTTCAGCAGTTTCCTCTGGGATACCCAAGCCTCACAGCTAATAATGGTGTGGTCTGCGTCGTCGACCTCCGCTTGGCAGTGTAGGTACGTTGCGGATGGTTCTTTGCTAATCCGCTTCAAGTACGCACCGAAGCATCCATGCCCAGTGAACGCCTGCGTCAAGCGGTAGGTTATTTCACCGTGTTCCCGGGCCCTCCATCGACTTATGAACGGGATAAGTCGATGGTTTCATCCTCCCTTGCTGGACTGATCCCATCTCCGTTGCCAGGCTTCTCTCAGTTTCTGGTCATGTTCATAGGGGAGGAGTTAAACCTACACCCATGGGTAATGATGTGGAGTAGAGGTGTGCAAAAGTAGCCTCGTCAGTTTGCTCATCAAACGCTGCTGGGGTAGCCCAGCTAACATGAGTTGAGTGTGCTGTCACCCTGTGCTGCGTACCCATAAAGGGGTGTGTGGAACAGCCGATTACAGTAGTTGGTGGAGACTATGTCAAAGTTTCACCACTATCCTCAACAGCGTAGGCAAACAGGGGAGAGCGGTTTTAAGCTGTTGTGACTCGTTTCCGTGGCTAGGTACATATATACATATAACCGAACCGATACTAGTACCATGGGGAAGGAGTAGCCCCTGCAGTCCGTCATCTGCTGCAGCCCCCTTTTAACTGAGATTGGACTCGTGGTAACAGTGAACTCACAGAAGTAAATCCCTTGAATTTAGCATAACCTTCTCGTGGGGCTAAAGGATCTGTGGAAAACACTCTTTGTGTGGCCAGTCCTGGGTAACCCGGAACAGACCCTACAGCAGCGCAGGAAATGGGTCCAATTGATAATGAGCCCCCAATCCAGTCAGTCACTGTCTGATATCTGTCGTCTTAACTTCTATAGAACTGAAATTCTAGTCCCTTAAAAAAGCGATCCAGTCAAGATTCTTAATTTTTTCAAGCGTCAATTTTACAAGATGAGATCTTTGCTTCTTTTGATGCAATGCTGCATTAAATCTATCCAAATATTGATAGAACACCTCTGTTAAAGATAATCTTGTGTTCAATGCTACCAACCAACTGCTCAATATACTGAATTAGACTATTTTGAAGAGGGTGCATCAAAAACACGACATAACTTATGGAAACATAATATAATCCCAATTTTTTGAATAATGTTTCTATTTTTTAAGAAATTTAAACCCATTCAGATAAGTGTCTGGATTATCGTTATAAAGCTTAGGGCTCAAATTCATATTGTGGAAAAAAATCATATATAAAACGACATTACTTCTGAACAACCTTTTATTTGCACCCAATATTTGCATATTTTTCAGTGATTATTAATCTCTGATGAAAGCTCAAATCAAACCGTGTATATATTGTGGCTCACCACAATATCATGAAACATTTTCCAACGAATTACTCATTAAAGCCCATTATTCAAATGTACGCAGTACAATTCTGTCGCCGCAGGTCATAATTACTTCGACGTTATGATGAATTTTGGCCTAAATTCGATACAGGATGTGCCGAATTCAACGGATTGATAGATTTTATGCCACGATGACTTAAAAAAAATTGATAACAGAGCATAATGTTCCATCGTTTCCACGGCCTGAACGGGAACGCAGTTCAATTAATTGTTCAGCGATAAGGGCATGGGGCAATTCACCGTGTTAATTTGCATTCAAGCTAAATGCACCAAATTATGCAAAGCTTCAACCATTGATGGTCTTGAATAATTAGTTTGAACTTAGAGATCTATCGCATTATCATGATGCCAAATTTAATACCTATTAAGCGCATGAATATTGAAAGGCGCTTATGCAATCTTGTAGTTCATAGAGAGTGGCGCTGCAATCCATGCTTAATAAGTTGCTATTATTATTAGGGTATTGTAAAGTATTCGTGTATTTAGTGTAAAAGTACCAAATTTATTAATTTTTGCAAGGACGATGTAATAATAATAACTTCTCAGTTTGATTTCCGTATTTTTAGTTTTTTTTTTGTGTTTGGTCAAGGCGTGTACCACCCATCCTACCCCCATAACATCCATCCTATTCGTTTTGCTAATGATTTTTAAACGTGTTTGCACAGTGGTCCATAGGGATCCCAGTCTTTAGGTTAACTCATCGATTGCATACAATAACATAGACTTCGTTAGTTTTGGGTCTGAACATTTTACCCATTTAATAATAAAAAAATCAATTGCACAAAAATGATATTGAGCCTATTGATGAGTAATCGCGCATATATGCGTTCGAACTCGAGGGATACATAAAGGGCATCGTGCTGTAAAGGTAACCCTACACATCTAAACATATTCAAAATTACTTCTATTTCTAATACAATATTATTATTTATTTAAATCCGATTGAAAACCATTAACTATGGGATCTTCTTATATCGTTGGTCACAAATCAATTATATACTTAAAACTCATCGTGATAACAAAATTGATTCTATTTGAAACGCTATTGTGGGGCTCAAATATATCAACAGTGTAACGGTTCATTTATTGATATACAAGCTTGACTCGCGCTGCACGAACTGCAGCGCAAACTGAATAAATATAAGATCTCAAATACGCAAATACTTTTCAATTACCTTTATATATTGGGTACATCTTAATTTATAAGATAAAATAATATTTTCCTAAAATTATACAAGCTAAATAAGCTTTCAAATGTACGTTTACGTGACTTGATTAGATCGACCAGAGCGAACGTATCATATGAACTGTGCTTAATCACCACAATTTAGCCAATAGTTGGAGCACAGCCGATTTGAAATCAGACCAAATCTAACCTGCGGTACCTGAAATGGCAGTCCAATGTAGCCATTGAGAGCTGTGGATCCTGGATCAAATCCGGTGGTGGCGCATTTATGCGCCCTTATTTAGCCCTCGCATGTCAACGGTCCAAATCAATATTAATACGACGACAAATACAAATTTAATGGAAGTATGTGCTTAATAAAATTATAATTGAATCGATGTTATTTTTTTGTACTAATCCCGAATTTGAACGTATGTGTTTTGCAATTGAAATCTAATGCTATCTCGATTTTTTTAACAATTTTGGCGGCATTTTCGAAGCGTTTATCGATGGACAGCTTGACTAAAACCAATGGCTTGAATTGCATTGATAAATTTAAAATTGTTAATGTTAAACGTGAGAATTTTTGCAGAAAAGTACATGGAACCTGCATTAAATCCTGCGGGGGAGCTTCTGACGACATTAAGGCTACAAGAAGGTCAGTCGGTGGCGGTTATTATTTAACAGCACTAAATTTAAACAGGAATAACATTTGAGGAGCTTCTCAAAAATATTTGTGTTGTAACGATTTGTGTAAACTGGAGAAATCCAACACGGAATAGTTTCCACCCTTAATTTGTATGACTTTGAGGTTATCTTTGTTAATTGGAGCAAACAACACCTGACCCTGAAACTGAAACCATTTTCGAAATCCGACTTATTCAAATTTCCGGCCCTGTATACGGTCTTCTACAAATTATTTACATAACGTATCAATTTTCAAAATTTTGCCCAAAAATAACACACCTAGTCCCATGGCCAAATTGCCCGCTTAACGGTCGATATTTAAATTGCGTCATAACGCGTTTTTTTATGGCCATCAACAAAAAAAATGCGTGACATATTTTATTCAAAATAAAAGTCAACGTCGGTAGCACAATAAAAAAATATGGCCCTCTGCTAAAAATATTTGTTTCGTTGCTCTTTTAATTTATTTTCCTCGTGGACGACTTCTAAAAGTTTTCCATTTCACTCTTGAACTCTTTTCCCTTTGGAGCGTTTTTTTTTCGACGTTGAATTTCCGTCGAACGAAATTCCCCCTTTTTGTTTGGCATCGTACGGGATAAAAAAACAACATGGAAAATAAATTATTAATAATAAATACTCGCAGCATTAAGTATAAACGCTGAGCCGAACGAACTTTCCGAGGATTCGGCAAAAACGAACGAATTTAATATAAAATCAATAGGGAAAATTATATCGAAGCAAGACAAAATACTCACAGAAAAATAATTTTCAACAAAGCCAATTATTTAAATATATTATTCAAATCAAATATTAGTAGCAAATTTTGTAATATTTGATCAAGGCGTAGGGTACCCATCCTATCCCATAACACCCATCCTATTCGTTTTGCTGCTAAATTTTAAATGGCCTTTGAATAACTCCTCAATAATTTGCCATGGATCTGATTCGATTAAAGATTTTAGTGCATCAATCCCTTAAGCTTCTATTCCCCGATTTAAATCTCTAAATCCAATATTGGATTCTGCGGACTGTCACCACTTCACCATAAACATGTTTGAGTGTTTTACTAGCATTTATGCCATTCAAACCCAGGAAATCCGAATTTATGATCATATGAACATTTTCCCGCACCGAATAAAAGGGAGCGTTTCGCTTTTCGTGATGTTCAGACCAATTTGTCTTCCAGCGCCTATTCCTATTTCCTGTGGGAAGGGAACCTTGCATAAGACTACCTGGGGTTGATCCCATGGTATTATCAGATTCTTACTGACTAAACTCTTCCCTTGCCCTTCTCTGTCCCCCCGGTTGTTTATCACATTGCTTCGGAGGGACAGGTAGTCTGGTTCTGTGTTTGACCCTATTCTTTAAATTGGAGAGCCGTTCTGCGTCTCTCTCTCTCTCTCTCACACACACACTGCCTTCTTTGGCACTCATGATTTCTTTAACGTAATCTCGCCAAAGGTCCGTTCTTCTTGCTCACCATCATGCTGTGGACCATGTTCTCAGCGTTGAGCTCGACTACCTCGAATACTTGTTTCAGCGTGTTTCTCTGGGGTGTCCGAGCCTCACAGTCAGTGATGGTGTGTTTGGCATCGTCGACCTCCGCTTGGCAATGGTGGCACGCTGCAGATGCTTCCTTGCCAATCCGCTTCAGGTACGTACCAAAACATCCGTGTACAGGGAATACCTGAGTCAAGCGGTAGGTCGTTTCACCGCGTTTTCTAGTCGTGTGTGATGCGGTTTTTAGAATTCCCGTATTCCAAGGCCCTCTTCTTTGCCTTGAGTTCCAATGGGAAGATTCCAGCGATCACGAGCACCACTTCTTTAGATACAATTCTGTATGCTGCAGTGACTCGAAGCGCTCCCTGTCGCTGGATCCCAGCCAGCTTCTTTCTGTAGCAGACCTATATTCTGTGGTGTAGTAACACACCCAAGTCTTATTCCCCATCACAATAGAATACATAAAATCTTCTCCTTCCTATGTGGAGGTGGGGATAGAGTACTACACCACTTACGGAAGTGGGCCACAAACGCTGCCAGCCGAATCGCAAACGACCCGTCCCGGTGCCTTCTCCACGTTTTGCTCTAGTTTAGGCGCAAAGGGCGTGAGCTGTTTTAAGGTCAATCAAAATCTGGGGTTACGCTTGGGAGGGTAATGGGTCTCTTGTCTCTTATTTTTCCTTACGTAAAACGATCAACACTCTTCCACTGACTTCAAGAAATGTCAGAAAAATTTTCGTGGAGGTCGTCAAGCGTTACATGGCGGTCATTTCGCACTTATTTTTCAATTTTGTGTATAAGTTTATCAGAAATCATTGACGGTCTCCTACTCCTTACCTCGTCATAGTACTTAACCACTTCGTGACATGTTATCGACTCAACACATCACTGCCATAAACTTGTATGAGCTTCTGATGGATATTCGCGGCGGTATTGTTCTGCAAAATCAAAAAAGGTAGTGGGAGCGCGCGACGATCACTCCATCGGAAAAGTTTACTGTGACTGAACAAAATGGCCGACAAGCACACGGGACCAAACAAACTGATCGTTTGGATGCCCTCTATGCACCAGGTGTACCAAATTTAAAACAAAACAATCTCCCCCAGCCTCAGGAGTCCTTGTAACCTTACTTTCTAGATGACATTTAAACAATATTATACAAATGAAGCTACACATGTAACGCTATAGGAAACTGCATTACAAGTAAATATTTTATATTTTTTAATGATTAATATAGATTCGATATGCTAAAAATAAGAATGTTTAAGGATTTATTTCGTCGAAATGTATTTTATATAAATTCTAAAATTAGGAACATCAATCACAGGGATACAAGTGTCGCATCTAATACAAAAGCACACTCCAGGATTTAAAGCATTTAGCTTCCAGATAAAGGCAATGAATTATCGCTCAGATCCACACACAGAGCTGGCTTCCATCTCCCAAGGATGAATGTGTGTTTTTTGCTCCGCGTTTGGTATAAATTGTGTTTCTCTTATTTCTACAAGTCACACCCTCTTTTTTTGAGCAAAACCGCAAATGTGATATATATGTGGCGTATGAAAAAAACCTCCCCTTAAATCACCGGCGAAATTTATGGTTCGGGAGGATAGCGGAAAAATAGTCCATTCGGTAGTCTTACAATTCAATATCCTTCGGAGGGATTGCAAGGAAGAGGCAGATCATTCCCCGGCGAGGGGAGATACGGGCGAAAAGGTCACCTCGGCGGCACATCCTTATTTGATGCGAGATATATAGCGACAATTTTCAGCCAAATTGATATTTCATGTAGTCGAAAACGAATGAAAAATTTACTGCAATGATATATTCAAGACCGGAAATCTTCCCTTAATTTATTTAAAATTTATTGCCATCGCAAATAATGCGAATTTATCCCGCACACCTCAAAATTGATTTAATCGCGCCTTAACCTTTTAACTGCCAACGAATTTAGATACATTAGAAATTGCACAAAAAGTGATTTGACTTGTATATCCGACCTACAAAAGGGTTAAATCTGGCGAATAGAGTGCATGAAGAAGCAATTCAAACTACTATAACTCATTGATTTTCTCAACTCAAACGTTACAATAACTTCACATAATACTATTCTGTGAATATACTTGGACATAGCGTTCGATCGCGAGACGTTAATTCGTCGTATCAGCGATCCGAAAGGCGGACCAGTTGAGCACACAGACCTTATGACCACTCTCTCCTCTTTTATCTCTTGCATTTTCGGTGATATATGCATACCCGGCATCTTCTATCGTCTGTACAAATACGGAAACTCCTCAAGAGGCTAATTTTTAGAGACTCAATTCATCTATTTTACTATTTTTTTATATAGTTTTTTAGTTATAAATTATAAAACATTGCCAAAACCAGCTTTTATTGCTGTGATACATCGCCAAACACTCAATTGAAAGATTCTCACAACGCTGTTTTTGTTCCATTGTGAGCAAACCCGGCACCCATCTTGCACAAAGCTTTTTCATGTCTAAACATTCAGTCAATATACGATATACAGCACTTTTTGAAATGGTTATCATGTCTACTAGCTCGCACACTTTCAGTTGGTGATCATCCAATATAATTGTGTATTTCTGACACCATTTCTAGCGTGGTCACCTCAATTGGTCGAACACTTTTTTGTTAAAACATAGTCAACCCATAGTGACATAGAGGATAAATATAAAAATAGTATAAATGAAATATAAATATAGTATAAATGAAATATGAAAATAGTATAAATGTCATGTTATGGTAGAGGACGGATACTAAAAATAGTATCCGTCCAAGGCGCATTTGGCTCCGAAACTATGGCAAAAGACCTTGAACGCCGAAAAGGCACCGGGGCTGGCCACCAAGTCCCTGTGGCCAAGCGGTCCAGAAAAAGGACCTCTGATACGGCACAGAAGAGCCTCTCTCTCGGCCGACATGCCCAAAAACGACCACAGAACGTGATCTGCGTCCATGAAAGGATTCCCGCACACACAGTCCAAACTATCTTTTATTTATTATACAATATAATTTGTGTAGCATTGAAAAAAAACATATTTTATCCATTCTAGCGTCGGGCCAAGCGAAAATTGACAATGAAACGAATTACATTATACTCGTTGGGTAATCTACCCTTTGTAGACGATAAATATAATATAAAGATGATGAATTAGGGATGCTATATTTTCAGCGTTTTCTTTTTCAATTGCCTCCATAATATCTTCATGCAGAAACTCATAAAAAATATATCAAAGGAGCTTGATGATCCAATTAGATTGGACGTGTATTGAAGGTGTGCGCATTTTATATTTGTGTGACATCCAGGTATTCCACTTCAATTCACCGCGAATACAGGATGTTAAGTTGACCGGGGAGGGTTTTACAAACAGGATGTGCCACGCCGGGAGGAAATCCAGCTACTTCCGGCAAACTGTGGATGCCGACCGGAACCGGTTTTCTAGCGAAACTTTCCACTCGGCGTTTTCTTGGAATATTTCGACAAATTTTTCTGACGTGAAAATTCATAACGGAGCTGGAAAATTAATGGTAAATCCGCGAATTTTCGCTTTTGAAAGCGCAATAATAATTTATTCATTATTCGACTTATAAATTTTCTTTGCGAAAAATTTGCAAATTAATTTTTTGTTTCGCTTTAATTATTTTCGACTGTCGTATTTAAATGGGTATTGTATCGTCTTGATTCTCATTTTAGATAATAGCGTAAACACACAGTGATGAATTTAACATATTAGGGAGACCCGAAAGTATTCAAATATTAACCAAAAAAAAGTTTAATTCAATTCAGCCATTGATTTTTTTGTCATATATTATCGTACATGATCCATTTCTCATCACCAGTTACAATGCTATTCAAAAAACAAATATTTTGTTGTGTTGCCAACGATGCGTGCGGTACCCATCCTACCCCATAACGCCCATCCTATTCGTTTTGCCGATGAATTTTAAATATGTTTGCACTGTTATCCATGGGGAATCCAGTCTTTGCATTAACTCCTCGATTGTTTACCGTGCATTAGGGAATTTAGCGCATCGTTTTCAAAAATCGAAGTTCTATCTGCTCTCTGTTCATTCATTAAGCTTCCATTAACAGATTTAATTTTCTTGAACCAACATTAGCATTTTCGAACTATACCACCACATACTTCACCACAAACATCTTTGAGAGTTTCACTGACTCTTGTGGCATTCCAACCCAAGTAAAAAAAAAACAGCATAAAATGTTTTGCTAACTATTAATATATATAGTCTTAGAATATATTTTTTTCGCGAAGGGGGAAGTCCTCAAAAGACCTCCATTCTGGTGGTAGTGTGGAATTTTTACTGGTGATAGTGTGGTGATGGTTCCCTTATTTTTGCATGTGTGGCAGCAGAGATCCTTTATGCCTTATGTCCTGCTTTGCCACATATGCGGCATGCCACGGAGTGATCAGGGTTAGAATAGTATTGCGCGAGGATGGCAGTGATGTTTCCTTTCCAGGTCTTCCTGCGTGTCGTTTGTTCCCATGGTTATCGCCTGTGTGTCTACTAAGAGGATGCTGCTATTGTTCTCCCACATAGTGCACGTCATGTATTTACGCCATGCATTCCATGCCGTAGCATCCATTAACATTGAAAGTACCATGTTGCTAAGGGAGAGCGAGCTGATTCCCAGCTCCTCCAGTAGGATGTCCCTTTCGGTGCCCAATGCTGGGCAGACAAATGTCGTGAGTGCAGCATCGTCGTACTCCGCTCCGCAGTGGTGGCACTCAGGACCGGTCTCTTTGCCTATTTTGTGTACGTAGCTACCAAAATATCCGTGCCCGGTGAGGACTTGGGTTAAGTGGTAGCACAATTGTCCATGCGTTCTGGTTACCCAGGTTCTCAGGTTCAATATTAACTCGTGCGTCCACCGATCTTTAGCGAAGTTGTCCCATCGGGACTGCCACGCCACCATGGTACTTTGCTTGGCGTTATTCTTGTCGTCACCTTTCTGTATTGGCTATTTCTAATCTTAAAATATACGTTATTCGGAACAGATGTAATGCTTCAAAAACAATTTTAAAAAATAGTAGAAAGGTGGGGGAAAACAGGAGGGAGTCCCTCGGAAGAACCTTCTACGCCTTGTAACCGCCGCCAATCCAAAATGGATTAAATAAATGTGGATGTGACGATCTAATCTTTGAAATTCACTCCCTACTGAGTCTTTCTCGTCGACGTCACTTTAAACATATTAAATTAAGAAAATAACGAATTTAATTGTAACATGGGACATATGCTAATTCAGAAAAACTACGTTAACTTTGTCGCATGATGTCGCTGCTCGTCTTTTATCAGGGAGACAATTAAAATATGGAATTCGTTCAACATGAGACGGGGTGCAGTTTCGTGGACCAAAATGAACGCGGCGGCGGGTGAACCAATTGAGGTTCCACCCGCAAGATTCCCCAAAGAGCTTTATCAAATAGCTGACTCTTGTTCATAGCGGCGTTTTAATGTTTGACGTTAAACATTTATTACAAATCTTAACTCCATGCGACATATTTTATTTTTTGCATTTTTTTAAAAAAAAATTTATTAAACATAGGCAATAATTTTATTGGACTTTAATACGTATTTATCGAAGAGGCCCCGATCTGAACGGGTAAAAACTGTTGCTTCTATCTGTTGGTCGCGTATATGGAAAGTAACCAAGCGGAAGTTCTCACAGGGGTGTATATAAAGTGGCACCCCCAGCACAAAGAATTTCCCAGACTCCTCCAAAGCCTTGTTGGCTTTCAGATAAGTGCATTTTCCATTCAATTTGCCCCCTGCGGATTTTCCGGGTATGTCGCCGAAATGTTACACCGCAGCTTGGATTTCTGGCACGGCTAAGGGATGAGTGTGTGTTGCCCGGGATAATAGACGCGTCATCAATTACACATCCCTGTGTGGAAATTTACTTAAGTGCCCACATGTTTCCTAGATGACATTTAGATGACTCCGCAATTCGGAAATCTCGAAGCACCCCCTCGTCAAGGCGTGATTTATAGAGATTCCACCCTACTCAAGTAGGGACCATTAAGCTATTGCATGCTGATATATTCCTCATCTCGCAGACTTTCCGACTTCCAAATATGATATTTAAAAATTGCGACATTACCATAATGTAGCGAAACATACACAATGTAGATAAGTTAATGGATGAACTTTTATGTCCGATGTAATTCATGAGCGGCCTCGTTGGAAGCTCTTTATTGTGGATTACAAAAAAGTTGGACAGAACTGAAATTCCTCTTCGGCTTCCCACTCATATTAATAGTTCAACATTTCAACAGAACTTTTTCAATTATATAGTTCGGTCGAACTTTAGGGATTTTCATATATTAATATACAACCGGTGAAATACAAGAGTTTAGTAAAATACCATTATTTTAAATACCGAAGCGTCCTGGGAACGATTTAAACTCGTGGAATACTTTTAAAGTCGTTACCAACACCATAACAAAAATAAAGTGTCGTCCAAATGCAACGCCTATATGTCAGCACTGTATAATTATTACACGTGATGTCTTACCCGCGAGCGCCGCCACGTTACACTGGTGTCAGAAACTGATCAGAAAATGGTGCTGGAAATGCACATTTTGATTATTTTTTTATTTTAAAATTATTATTGCGCTATTATGTCCTTAAAACGGATTGATCCGATAGAATTACTTGTTATAAAGTAGACCCATTTTAATTTTATACCATCAGTAGATTAACAAACGTAGACTAAAAAAATAACGATCTAATTAAATTAACCCTTCATGCATCATCAGTATACCCCCATAGAACGATTGCCATTAGATCCCGATTTTTTTTAAATAATCAAACAATGAAATCCAGGTTTGCAGCATCACATGATTTCATACAGAAATTGACAGTTTGTTGTTTTGAGTTTTTGCCAAACGTTGATCTCCCACGGTGTTGGTTTGGTCGTTTCTACTCACGGCTCGCTGAAAGGATCGTCTTTCATGATGCAAGGATGCGTTCAATTGATGTGGTGTTTGTCTGCTTGCAGCATTTCGTTCTACTACGAGTTCTCGAAGGAACAGGACTACATCTGCACGACGGCCGAGGACTCAGGGATGCATTCCTGTTCAAACTTTCCGCCGTATCGCTATGGAGCCCTGGTATGCAACGAAACTGCCATACCAGGGATCAACAATGCTCCAACAAATGTTTCGTGTGTCAATTGGAACCAGTACTATACCAACTGCACGCAGAGGGGTTCCAACCCCTTTCAAGGGACGATATCCTTCGACAATATAGGACTGGCATGGGTGGCCATATTTCTTGTAAGTATAATATTTTCATTATTTTGATTAAATTAATATAAAAATTTCTGCAGTCAAACTAAATAATTGTATATACCGGCATTAAATTAAAATATATAAAGCTGCTTTTTTGTCTATAAATATTTTATGTTGTTTATTGTTAAATAAACATTATCTACTTTCGATACAAAGTGGTTAGGATTTCGATAAACGCGGCTTAAGTTATAGCGCGGGAACTTCGTGGAAGTATTGCAATTTTCAAATTATTGCAATATTAGGTAGTAAGAATTCATTTGTCAATTAAATTTCATTCAGTTGGAATGTTTGTCTAAATTACTTAAATAAAAGGGTATTGTTATCAATTATGAATTACTACAATGAACTGTTTCCCGCCCAACCCCTAACTATCGACATCTCATCAAATTGACCACTTCAAATTCACAGCCCAGCTTCTTATTACTTTACCGCCGATCGATACGACCACACTCGAGACGACTTACATAACTAGATAAATGAGAAACTAATTTCATATTGCTCGGATGATGGACTTTGACCGGAGGCCGAAACTGTATCTGGCCGTAGTTTATTGCGGCCATTCATCAGCGGAATTCGAAGCCCGGCACAAAAGGCCAGAAAGTGAGAGCGGGTGGTTTTTGAATCCGAACGACAGGGAATCAATTAAGGGTGGCTCGATAATCGCATTCACTTTCACCGCGTATATTGTCAGATGTCGGTGATCCGGCAAGAGTGATGATACAATATGGCTGCTGTGTAAAAGTGTATTATGCTTGATGAAGATAGATGGAGACAGCTCCACAAACAAGACTGTGTGTGAAATTTATCACCACGTTTCAATGGCTGCTCACCTTTTTTGCCCATGTGGGCAATCCATGGGACAATAAACAAGAATAATAAATTGTGTCTTAATCCCAAAATAATTGCTGTCATTTTTAAATTTTAAAATTGCACATATTGATGAAAAAATTGATTGATAACGAATTTAAGGGATTAATATGATTACAACAGACAAATAAAATTAAATTTTAATTTAAATTAAACTTTTATAGTCAGGGATAGGGCAAATTAACTTGAACGTCACGAAAAATGAAACTCCAACCGGCAGTTGATCGGAAAGAGAGGGGAATCGATTGAACTATTTCATGTGTATCTGTGTCTATATATAGCATGAACCAACCGCTAGACCTATTGTGCGCCTATTTTATTATATATTGCACAACACACATCTTTTAAAAAATGTATATCTTTTAACGTTTAAATCTAATTAGCCTTCCAAATGCCAAGATAATATCCAAGAATCAGATATATTCCACCTGAAGACATTTGGCCTTTCGACAACAATGGCGCTCCAGTTCGCTTTGGTTCACTGCCAAACGATCTCAAGCAAGCACGATTTTGGAATCGTTCCATTTAAACCATCAATGCCACCAAATTCAACGCAGCGACCCAATTTTAAATCGTACAAAGTTGAATTTCATATGAATTTAATACTAGCGAGTACCCAGCATGCATTGCAACTCCACGCGCGCTTAATTTGTAAAGAAACGCACTGGTATAGTTACGCGATTTGTTGCTTAGGATCGCGTGTAGCGCGAGCTGAATGGATAGGATCCAAAAGGATGCGCGCGCTCGCTCGCGCTTAATACTCTCTCCCTCTCTCCCGTGAGCGGAGTTCAAACAGCGTATTGCGCGCGCATAACATAAGTGCCCATAAATAACTCCCCAAAGTTTCATCGCAATCGGGCGAATGGTATAGGAATGTATGCAATACATACATACATACATACATACATACATACATACATAAATACAGACATTCATTTATATACATATATAGAAAATTTGATGAATTTGTTAACCGTTTTCTGCTAATTTTATTTATAAATATATTCCTTTGATTTAGTATTTATCCAAATTTATCCAACTATTAAATTGTTTAAATAGCTCATAATTAATTTATTTCGCTGGAGACATTGACATCTGATCCCCAAATAAAACAAATTTTAGTACCATATGGCAAGGGGCATGGGGCGCGCATTTCTATACACCTTTTTTGGGAGGTGAAAGTTCTCTATATGCGGGCGTTTTCCACTGTTTACCGAAATAAAACTGCTCAGCCTTTAAAACATCCTGAGGTAATAAGATGTGTAGGTAGTCCAGCGGTTGAACTCGTAACTTAATCATCTTGGGTTCGAGTCCTACAGGAAGTGTGGCTGGCGACCATATTTTTAAAACATATATTCTCTGTGAAAAACAATGTAAAAATGGTTAGTAATAATCCCATAAAAAGGGATTGCTAAAGGCCATCTCAATCCAAGTCTTTAAAACATCCCCCATACTACCTATCCAGATGGTATTCTTCGATATTCTCACCCAGATGTCTCACTAGAATCATAAATAATTATCGGGCGTCTCACTTCTGACACCAGTGTAGCGTTGATGCGAAGGCGCTCTCGATGGCGGAGTCCCTGGGTGGCTCCCCGCCCCCGCGTGCTCGTCGGGATGACCTCGCTAGCCCACGGGTCCGTTCTTCTATCGAGCCGTGATGTTGCTGGACGAATGGATAGAAATAGACAGGATAATAGACTCCCGCCTCCTGCGCATCACTACTCAACTGGTAACGGTGCACGCACAAGAAGCAATCCGTTGGTATGCAGGTGCAATGTCTCCGTAGAGCCACAAGAGATGGCGCTGTTAAAATAACACATTGCACCTGAAGAGAGACGGAATATGTCGCTGCAAATCTGGCGAATTAAATCTGCTCAGATTAACAGCGCTACTACGTGGGGATGATAAATCACCCACGCTATACTAAGAAAAAAAATACTGGAAATTCGTAAGAGGTCTTGTAAAAATAAAAAAAAGATGAATCTTACATAAAATTTATGATATAGACGATATGGATGTGATACTTAATAGTTATTAAATGGGCTTCAATCTTGCATAGGTTTCTACATACATGCAGTCTATTTTGTTCTCAAAAATCAACCATTGCATATTGTTTCCAGATTGCTGAATATATGTACTAAATTATTTTTTATATTTATAGGTGATATCGCTGGAGGGTTGGACGGATATAATGTATTATGTGCAGGACGCCCACAGCTTTTGGGACTGGATATACTTCGTCCTGCTCATCGTGGTAAGTATCAATTGAATAAAAAGCATCGCTTCGATTATAATAATACGATTCGAACCAAAGGCTCGGCCTCGAGTGCGCTCCTTACGGTCATTCCGCCATCTTGCTTAGTCCGCCGTTTCCAGACGACGCCATCTTGCGTCATCTGAAAATGGCGCGTGTTTACTCTGCAAAATTGCATCGTAAGAATAAAACCAAAAATATCATTCGCAATAATGGTGACAACGACCTTTTGATACGTGCCCCCTTCTGCGAGAGCTTTCAATATTGCGATAGCCGGTGTTGCCACTATCAGCCGTCTGCTGGAAATGCGACATAAAATTTTATCCCGCCATTAAAACCATCTGCACGGTCTGGCAACACTGTAATCAAAATGGCTCACCGACGTATTAAAATAATCTGTTTATTCGCTAAATTTGTTTATGCTCGCACCGGAGTAGACTCTCCTTTATCCGGATCAGCAACTAGAGCGCTTCTTTTTAGAATATGGCTGAACGGTAAACATTTACATTGCCGCCATATTTTTGTCGTAGCATTAAACCAAAAGCATTTAATAATCGCAATGGTTTTCAACATGCCGATTGGGGATAGAATCAAACAACTTGAAGTAACGCCGCATATCAAGTACTATGATTCTAACCTTTAAATATAGTTTTAAAGACTAAAACAAACAACAATCAGTAGGTGTAGCTTCCAGTGAATAAGATGGTTTAAACTAAACATTTTCTCTAACTGTTGAGAGTATACTATTGATATCATTGTCTGGTCAGGATATCCCAGCTTAGCTACAAAGCAGAACATTTTTTCATTGTTAATTATAATTAAGGTTTGAAAATAATTACCTGACCCTAAGATAGCCATTAGTTTTCCACTTTATTATTTTTTTAATTTATTTAATTTTCCTATACAATTAAAGTGTTTTTTGGCTTAGAATGACAATTTTTTTATTGTTCGACGAGGATCTGACACCATTGATAACGTAAACACATCATCATCGAATTTATACTCGTTTTTGGAATATCCCTGAAGATCATACGATTACTTTTGATTATTTTAAATATCAATTGGTTTTTTAGATATAAAATATGTGTCTCCTGAACCGTGTTTCGATACCAAATTAATTTCAAAATTTTGATTATATTCCCATCCCATCTTATATATTACAAAGTAATTTAATAGATTTCTTACAGCAGCTCTGAAACACTAGATAGGTAGTAAAACAACTTGGTCTAAGGGGAAAAATAGATTGTTTTGTTTGGACGTCGGTGTGTGATTTGCGGGCACAAATCGTATCACCTTACTCCATTTAACGTCGCTGCGTCAATCTCCTGACAGCCAATGGAGCCTCGTTAATCTCCAGCTGACAGCTCACGGCTCGTTCGTTTCTCTTTCGTCATCCGATTTTTCTCTCTCCTCCTCTGGCTTTTTTCGCCGGCCACAAAAAATGCCGCAAAACCAACCCTCAAATTAATTCGACGACAGCGAAATTGAAACAGGCCTCCTCAAATTCCATTAATCAGGATGAAAAATATTCCCTCCGGTCGGAGGTGCGATCGCGGGACCAAAAGCTAAGGGCCAACAATTAAATTGATGGAGCAATCAAGTCGAATGATGATAAGAATCTTTTCCAATTTAGGAGTGAATTTAAAACGTCATTAGACTCCACCGCTTCATATCCTGACACTAACGATTCATTTATCTATGAATCACCAAAGTTTTTCAAGGGAAACATCCATAGGCGCGGTGGGGTAAATTGGCCTGAATATCACGAAAAGTGAAACACCAACTGGCAGTCGGCCGGAAAGAAAAAGAGAATCGTTTCCACTCTCTCCATCACATATATAATAAATAAATCATGTTAAAATCCAATTTATAGTACATTTTTGGAATAGTGAAAAAAAATGCTTTTTAGAAGGCGAATTTTGGTTTTGGTCGAGATGCTCTTATCACTCCAAATCTTAGTCATCCGAATCATTACTGATTTGCCTATTGCGATTCATCTTCTGACTGGTACTGTAACGTTGAGGTGGGGGCGCTCTCTTATTCCACACGAAAGAGAGATAGAGGGAGATCTGGCTGCAGGAAGGACGACCTCCCGCAGCCAAGGCTAACCGATGACTTTCTCACCTCCTGCGCGTCACTACCCAACCGGCAACAGTGCACCCGCAAAAAGCAATGGGTCGGTAAGCAGGTGCAATGTCTCCGCAGGGCCATAAGAGATGGCGCTGTTAAAATAACACATTACACCTGAAAATAGATGGAAGATGTCGCTGTTAATAGCGCTACTACGTAGGGATTGTAAATTGCCCACGCTACACATACATTAATTACGTAGATAAATATTATTAAGCACCTTCATTTTGTATTTAGCATTTAGGGTAAATTGGCTTGAACGTCACGAAAAGTGAAACTTTAACCGATAGTTGGGCGAGCTACGCACATTAGCCGCGCTATCTTTACTGTCTATATATTAATACGTAGCATAGCGTCAATAAGTAACCACTAACCCAGTAGATCGCCTATTTTATTATATATTACACAACAAACAGTGCAATCTTTTAACTAACAATTTTTGTTAACAAAAGAAAAATACTTTTTTTTGAGAACTTTAAGAATTTAAAAACGCCACTTATACTATTGTTATCCAGAAAGTAAGGTTACAACATTTATTTAGAATCGAAAATTACGTGTGCATTTTCATAGTCAAGGCACCAATTTTTGTATGCCAGTGTCATAGATTGAGCACTCTGGTCACCCATCTCGCACACAATTTCTTGTAACCATGTTTCTCCGATACAATATCACCAAAGATACTTTGAGAAATTTCAAGAAATACCTTTGTGAAGGTCGTCAAACGTCACAAGGCGATCATTTCATACTTGTTCTTTAGTTTTTGATACAAGTTAATCAGAAATCACTGATGATCTCCAACTTCTTGCCTTGTTCTGAGTATGATATCTATGATCGCGCGGATCTCACACGGGCGGAAGGTGACAAGAGTGCGACGAACAATCCATCGGAAGAGTTTACTGTGACTGAACAAAATGGCCGACAAACAAACTGGCCGTAAGAATCTCCCCAACGCGCTAGATGTGCCAATTTTAAAACAAAAAAATCTTTCAGCTTTGGGAGCCCTTTTAACCGTATTTTTATACTTGTAACCTAAGTTTTAATACCTATTTAAAAAAAAAACTTATTTCGAATATAATTTAAAATGCAAATTTGTTCCACAGATTGGTTCCTTCTTTATGATCAACCTGTGCCTAGTCGTAATTGCCACTCAGTTTTCTGAGACCAAAAAACGCGAAATGGAAAGGATGCGCCAGGAGCGAGCGAGATTCAACTCCACTTCGACGTTGGCTTCGTCCACCAATAACAGCGAGCCGGCAACTTGTTATGCCGAAATAGTCAAGTACATAGCCCATCTGTGGAGAAGATTCAAGAGGAGACTCATAAAAAAAATTAGGTAAGGCCATCCAAAGCGACTGCGGTCATTATATCGGACGAAAGAGGTAATCAAATGTCGATGGAGAGCTTATGCTTTGCTACGGCGAATTCATCACCGGGCATCAAAAATGCTATCTTGGTCGAAAAAGGGCAACTTGATAAATATTTCATTTTATGAGATTTTTCCAGCACACGTGTTGCAGAAGACACATTAGGGCCACTACATTACTATCCCGGGTATTACTTCGGAATAGACATAACAAAGAAACAAGTCCACTTTTAGTACCCTGCAAAAGTCAAACATTCGGTTCGTCCCCTCCCCCCTTTATCCGCTTAGTATCTCAATTCAGTCAATATTTGCGAAGACTCGTGCCACACGACAATTTCTTTGTTCGTCGAGATGCTCCATCTGGCGGTTTTATTCGGTATGAAAGGAGCTTAAAATATCAAGTGCTCATTTTCTTCTCGTCTCCGTCCCTTCTCTTCAGACCTTGTTACCGGTGACGTTCGGTTTGGGGGGACAATGGGACTGTAAGCCTTCAATGGATGTCTCCTCGAAAGACCGATAAGCCTTCCAGGTATTCAGCAGTCGAGTGAAAGATATAAAATGTGTATGTTTGTAAGCGCGTACACAAAAATCTGGACACTCAATCCATTCAACAATGTGGCCGTATTAATGTCGACAGCAATTTATTTTTTATTTGTACGAAGACCACTCTCATTATATTTGGCATTATACGAGAGTTGTCCCAAAAGTATCCGACTTAACAAAATAAAATTGAAGGAAAAAATCTCAACATAGTCTCTTTTCAGCTCGATACACTTTTCCCAGCGATGTTCAGGTAATGCGTTCAATAACAAAGCTATTAATCGTCTGGTCAGCAGTCCAAAAGGCGGACCGGTTGGGCGCACAGACTCTTTTAAGGCCTTTTTTGGCATTTTCGATGATAAATTCGTACCTAATTCACATAGGTAAAAAGCGAAACTTGAATCCCCCTCCCTCCACAAAATAATATTGGACAATCATCCAATATCATTTTGAGGATTTTCTTCATAATTTCTAGCATGGTTATCTCATTTGGTCGACCACTGCGATGTTCGTCTTGACAGCTTATACGGCCTCATTTAAACTCTGTCACCCACTGTTGCAAACGAAGGCGCAGACTCCCCCAAAACAGAATCTAGTTCGCTTTTCGCAAAAATGTGTGTTTGGTCGATGGTATGTTAAATGGCGTTTTTATGCGTTATACTATGATTTACGATGTGGGTCAAATCGAATTTAAATTGCGTTATGGTATAGCCTTCGTATGATAAAGACGATTCTCGGCCGAGCACATCCAATTAAAAATTAACGCAAGTTCAAGTCCCAAAAATATCATCCATTTGTGAGCAGCTTCTTACTTTTATCATAAACGAGAGCGTGAATCTTGAATATGGGTTTTAAGACCGAGATACTTTACGGCACATTAAGTAATATAAATGATTAATACTTTTATGCCAGGTTTTGCATAATGTATGCCATGGCGCTTCTCAAAATGTCCGCATGCCTAAATGTATATTTTCATTTTTCATATTGTGTCCATTGTTTTCGCTTCTTATTTTGGTTTGTTTCATTTTATTTGACGATACTTTCCGATCGCTTATGTTCTTTCTGTACACTGTTTTGTGTTTATTTTTTTTAAATTTAATTTTTCCTTTTATTTTTTTATATATGTTATTGGCTGTACACTTTTCGTTTATTTATCCTCACATCTATCAATTGTTTCCTTTTCTAAATAGGTTGTACAAATACAGGCGAGAGCAGCAAAAAGAAGCTAAATTCGGGGAAACACTGGCGCTTAGTGGGAAGCCCCGCCAACATCATCCCTGCTGTCCCAGAATGAAACTAGTAAGTGCTCATTGGAAATCATATTTTTTGCAATAATTAATCGATATTTACCATTGGATACAATCGTGCCAATGCCATGCATTGTGGAGGAAGATTTCCCCAAGAAAATAGTTGGCATTGTTATAAAAGGAATGCTAAAATAATAAAAAAAAAATGTTTACGGATCGATGGGCTCACAGAAAGCAAAGAGCGCCAAACAATTCTTACTCACACAATGGCGGAAGAAATATAAAGATGTTAAATATTCAATGAGACCTTCCAAATTCACCCTCTGCCCCATTGAAATATGAAATGTGGTCGGAGTATATACATTTTCTTCACTCCCCTGTCATCATGACAAATGACCGCAACACCAACTTTCGTCATAAATGACAGTCACGAACGTCTTCTGACTAAACAACCCTCACAATTTAAGACAATGAAGAACACGTAAGGTGGAATATTCCTTGACGTGTCGCAAAACCCTATTACATTTATAGCATCATCCCTTATTTATACGTATTCCCAATTACATATTAAATATGGAGTATTTCAATAAAAACGCTTAATTTTTAAATGTAAATAAAAACAAGTTATATCTGAGATATCCGCTCAATTTTACTTTTATTTGAAAGAATATTTTATGGCATTTAGTATGGAATATAACGTTGATTAAATATTTGTCGCGGTTTTGCTTGATGTCACATATATGGTAGGTCAAATTGTTCGTGCAGAATGTCCATCAAGGCATGCATCATAGTGCCGTCCTATTAGAACCGTGTCGTCCGTATTCATATCATCCAGTTTAGACCACAAGTTACTTGTCATCGAACAGTAGTCCCTGAAGATGATTTTTTTGGCAATATGCATATGTCATAGATCGATGTGTGCATGCGCCGCTACGCCTCTACTGTCTCAATACATAACAGGTGGGTGTTAGACTTCACGATGCCCACCCATTAATCCCCAGTGGAGAGCCAACCCTACGCCCGTGGGCAACTGTTGAACTCTTAGGGTAATGATGTGGAGTAGAGGTGCTGGGGTAGGCCAGCTAACATGAGTTGGGTACGCAGGTCACCCTGTGTTGCGTACCCATAAAGAGGTGTGCAGAACAGCAGATTACAGTAGTTGGTGGAAACTGTGTCAAAGGCTCACCACTATCCTCAACAGCCTAGGCAAATACAGATGCACATGGTCTGAAGCTAGTCTTTCTATTTCTTTAGGCACTCTTTGTGTAGCTAGTCAGGAGTAACCCGGAACAGACTGTTGCGTAGAGGGCTAACATTCTTTCGTAGTAATCCTAGGGTAATCACCGTAATGTGGTCCCTTTTTGAGCGATCACTCGCGGCTTTAAGCGCCTCTCCGGTGTGAACCTCGTGTCTGAAGAACGCGGTTATCAAATCGCAGCGACGAAGATAGCGGACCGCCTTGTGTCAGCAAGGGATTTTTGTTACAAGACCATACAGTAGCATAGGAAATAGGGTCGATTATAATGACCTTCCAATCCAGTTAGTCACTGCCTGATGTCTGTCATCTCTGTTTCTATACATAGCATAAAGCAACCAATAGACCAGTAGCTTGCCTATTTTATTTTATATTACACAACGCGATGGTCTCACGTATTTTTTGTTTTGAACAAATCAATAATAATAATCTTGAATTTAAAATTGAGTGCTTGCAATTATTTGCAATAAATTCTTACAGAATACACCCCCAACACTCTCTGCCTCATTTTTATATATGGCATATATATATAAGCACACGCTCAATTTTTAAATACTCATCAAGCAACCCCTGAGTGCTATATTTGACAGGTAATTATTTCGCATTAATATCCCCATGCTCTGTCTTACATCATCAATATCACTTTGCGATTGGAGTATAATAAAGTTCCACGAACACTCATTATTGGCTTTTATCTCATGGCATATAGGTTTCTCATTTTTTTTTCCTCTTATGAGAAGACACTTCGGTCGTTCTTGTCCATATTTTCTTCCCTCCCAGGGCATATTATGTTAGGAGATCAAGTGTGGTAATCTACTCACATCCGAAAATGGGACGTGAGCAGAATAAACCATTTGATGGATCCACTAACAATCCTTCGATTAGGAACAGTTTGTTGGGCATCCTTACAAGTGTGAGTTCAATTCAACATCCTACTTTCATCCCTTGATATATTGCGCGAGGGTGAAATTATATCCCCGGCTCGATTATTTTACATGGCGTTCATTTTTAAATATAATCAAAATGTTATTCGCCATGATTTAGGCAATATCTTAAAACCACGGATTTGTTATGAACCATATTCTTATACGACAATAAAGATAATTCACTGACCGTTTATGGCCCTTAATGGTGGACCATTTTTATGGTTGCCGTTACATTTATGTCTTTTAAAATATAAGTGCTTATCATACAGCACGCTAACAGTCTGCCAAATGTTTGCCAATATTTTTTTTGGCATTAATTATTATACAAAAGGCTGTTATGGCATTATTGTCGTCCAAATGTATAATTGTATATTTTTTACGACATTCGACGTAGCTTTTCAAGCCTTTAAATATCTCATAACTGTAATGAAATTATACTACGAGTATAAAATAAGCATTTATAATAGCAGTGATTAGGATTTATGACGGAGCAAACTGATGAAAAATGGTCGAAAATCGTATAAAAAAGTGAAATATCAGAGGGAGGGACAACCCTTTGTCCGTGGGTAACAGTTGAACCCCCTGGAGTAATGATGTAGAGTAGAGGTGTGCAAATGCAGCCACGTCAGTTTGCTCATCAAACACTACTGAGATAGCCCAGCTAACATGTATTGGGTGCGCAGCTTGCCCTGTAAAGAAAAATTGGGAACTGTAGATTGCAGAAGAAACAGGAGGACTCTATGCAAAATGTGACACTACTATCAAATAAGGGACTCGAACGGTGACTTATATCCGTGATTAGGTACTACAAATGACCGAAGCAATACTAGTGCCATGAAAAGGGGAAGCCCCTACATTTCGTCATCTACTGGAGCCCCCTTTGAACTGTGTGACCTCGCGTAGTAGTTCCTTTGTGTTTTAACGTAACCTCCTCTTTCCTACTCTAACGCACCCTTGGGTCTGTTATCTGTCTGTCTGGAACCGGCCTTCCACGCGTAGTGAATGGGGTGGGCCCCTGGAAGCTCTACACTTAACGTTTTTCAGAGGATCAAAAGAGCGGTAGAAGACACAACTGTGTGGTTGAGGACACTCGGAAGAGACAGCACAGCAGCGCGGAGCATGGATTCTGTCTTAAAAAGTCCAACTATACCATAAGTCGCTGTTTGTCCGATCTCAACTGTACAAATTTAGTTCAAATGTAGTTCTCGCGTTTTTTCCCCTCAGTTAGGCATCGTCTGAGATGTCGCTGGGTCGTCCTGCATCAATGGACGTCCCAAATCCACAGGGGACTTGGAGAGCTTAGAGCCACGTTTTCTTCTGTATAGGTTTGAACTTTCGCCGCCTTCATGGTGTCCATGCGGAGATCCGTTCTTGAACGCAGATCATTTTCTGTGTACATGTTCGGGCAAGACGTCCAATCGCAATGCATTATTTTTATGTGTCAGTGATCCGAAATTTTGACCGGTTGGACACGAATACCTTGCGGCCATTTCTTCAGTAACGGGATCAAGAACCTTCCTATCCGATTGAATAAATGTATTTCTTATGAAGGGAACTATTTAAAAAAAAATAAGATATTCAAATAAATTTGTACAGCAAAAATCCGAGTTATATTTAAATCGCCCTCGTAGCTAGTGTAGAAAACAAGTTTTTGAGTTTTTGTAGTTTAATAGTCAATATAGTTGGCTTATAGAATGTTCCCACAGAAGCACAAATAAAGATTGTTAACGCATTTGGACATTAAATTTTATATGAATACTATTATGTCGGTTCGGTGATCAATTTTCCTTGTATTCTATGACAATTAAGCGGTGTTTTTTCGCGTCTTTGATATGTAATATCTTTTAAAAAGTAGACACATCTCAACGATGGAATACCGATGGTAGACGAATATATCTTCCAGAATAAATTGACAGTGAAATTCCTGGAATACGTCGCCTTTTAGCATTTATTATTCGTTCCAAAGATCAGTCGCCTGACGATTCACACGATATTTCGTCGTGGAAAGAAATGTGAATGAAATTTAATATTTCAGCTCATTTCCGAGAGCTTTCAGAATAGGCGCCTTTCTCCGCTGATTCGTGCTATTTTCGCCATTTCGAGTTTACAATATTTTATAATGGTTTTTATAATGGAAATTGACTTCGTAATACCCTTACGGGTTATTTTGGGACACGGGATAGCATCAGTGGAGGCATCTCGCTAATGACTTTATTTATTTTGACTGTTATTCAGCAGCAGCAGGCTCTTCAGGCTCCTGTGGAGATTGATGGAATAGAAGAACCTCCATCGCCGAGGCCCCTCCTGAGGGCTGCGTCCATATGCACTTCAGATAATGACGTTAGTATGGTTTCGTTTGAAATGTTTTCTAATTATTTTTTTGCTCTTAACTAACGCCAATTTATTAAGTCAATCAGTTAATATTTTGCTTGATTACTCCATAAATCGTTAATCGATTGATATCATGCGTGTCCATATGGTAAAAAAATCACACAAATCCAATTTCTCTCAAGACCGCGCAGCGTGAGTCAAGCTTGTATATCAATAAATGAACCTTAGCCACCGTAGAACCTTTCTAATGCAATAAATTTTAATAATGCATTAGAAATAGAAGCACGGCATTAAAAATGAAGTGTAAGAATTTTAGACGTGTATGGGTGCCTTTACAGTACGACTTTGCCGTCGATGTACGAGTGTATGATGAAACGCAAAACACCCGTCTCTATCTCCGATTCACTTATCTCCGCACTCAATGTGCGAAAATACTTTTTCTTTATCACTCGAGTCCGAACGCAGCATATGCGGGATTCCTCATCAACGGGATATGATGAATTTTCCAAATGAACACGCATCAGGATGTTTTATTTATATTTAATATATTATAGCATTTGAAATACTTCAAATCAAAGCTTATATCATGTATGTATGATCATAACATTAAAAGCATGAACAGTATGAGCATTGTATATTTTTTTGAAGTATAATATATAATTTTTCATTTGAATTTCTTCATAAATCCTACGAACCTATTGAGTGATGTGTTGCATAAATATTAGGCGGACCCGAAAGTATTCGAAAATGTTTAGACCTTATGTTGCTTATATTAAGCAAAATCGAATAGGATGGGGGCTACGGTGTAGGATGGATACCGCACGCCTTACTAAATATTCGAATACTTTCGGGTCACCCCAATCATTTGCTCCGATAATCGATATTTTTAATATAAATGCGTAAAAATATCGCACAAAATAAATTCGCATAAAAAAGAACCGATTGTTTAATTTTATGCTTGCAAATCTAATGCATGTAAATTATAAACCAATATTTAATTCAAATTATATTCATTGATATTCTCATTACAGCTGGCTTCATAAGGAACATCAAATGTATTATTTATTAACGTTTTTTAATCAATATTATTTATATGTATAATTATTAATTCAAGTACAATATATTGTTTTTCTTTGCAATTTTCATTATCAGAAAAAATGCACACAATTTCAAATTTCTTTGTTTGAAGTCTAAATATATAGTCAAACCTCCTATAGCGTTCACTTCGTTTGTGGTATCTTTTATGTTAGCAACGAATAAAATACGTGTCGATGCCCCCTCGCATGTGTTAGTCACTTGCACTTGTTAACAAACTAAACACATACAAATTTGGTATGGGTGCCTAACTTTCTATATCTTGGTCCCTATCTTGACGCTATAGAAGGACTGACTGTTGACGCTCATTTAATTAGGTAGGCTTTATATCCAAATATGTCCCAGATATTATATTATTCAATTAGTATACTTAAATAGGTCACTCATAATGATTTTATTAATATTTTAGCGCGATTATCATCAATAATACAATATGTTCTACATATAAATCACTGGGCATATTTGGTTTAAAAATTAACCAAAATATTGTTTTGCTCTAAATTGAATATTTTTCTTCTTTAATAAAATTTCTATATAGTTTATCTATTTCTCTATTCTATCCTCTTCATCGAGCCAATGGTAATAATATATTGCAACAGTTTTGTTTACAGAATACTTCAGGTTTAGCATTGCTGTCGCCACCTTCATTGGGTAGAAGAAGATCTTCCGTGATGTTCAGCGACGTCGTGGTGCTCCATGGAGCTGATTGTCAAGAAGCAGTAGGAATAGTTCCAGCTTTGCCCGGAGAAAAGAATGTTTGCTCCAGCGAAAAGATGACACAAACCGGTAATTCTTTACCATCATCACCATGGCTTGCATTACAAAATATTTCCATCTTTCAATTTGTATTTCGTTCAGCTAACTTTGAGTAGATTGTATGGTATTCACCAGACAAAGTGTTACTTATTTAATAATATAAATTGTAAAAATTATTGTAAATTATTATTATCTTAAAATCTCAAAAATGAACAAGACTGTGGCATTTTAAATTAGTAACACTTAGTCTGGCGGATGCCGTACTTTAAATTTGCCTTATTTCGAACAACATAAGGCCGACATAAAAATACGAAAAGCAGATATTTTCTTCACAGGAGACGGAAACATCTGGCAGGGGAGTCCAGCACCGGTCGTCACCAATGCAGACTTGGGTTTAGTGGACGCGGCCATGACATGTCAAGAACTGTTGGCCCTATCCGGGGCCCTTTCGGCTGCTCTTCCCACGGGCCAAATGGCTTTAGATTCGTTTTTCGATTCGCTGACCAAAGGCATTTCGAAAAGGAACACGTCAGCGATACAGGGACCCAACTCTATTTCGTGCGAAGGTCAAAGGATGTCACCGCCCAATCAAATCGTGGACATAGACGACTTCTCCTGCTGCGGGGACATGCAACAGGTCGAAATGGGCATGGCCTACAAGGCCGAGCACAAGAAAAGGTCGCGATTTTCGAGAATGGCCATGAGGATATTCAAATTCGTGATGTCCATATTCAGCTGCCTCAGACGATGGGTCAAAGCGCTGGTGGAGCATAAATATTTTCAACAGGGTATATTGCTCGCGATCTTGATCAACACCCTATCCATGGGCATCGAATACCACAATCAACCCGAAGAACTGACCGTCATAGTCGAGATAAGCAACATCGTCTTTTCGGCGATATTCGCCGTCGAAATGTTGCTGAAAGTCATTGCTGAAGGACCATTCGGATACATTTCTAACGGGTTCAACGTCTTTGACGGGGTTATTGTAGTTTTAAGGTAAGGATTGATTCAATACTATTAGAAATATCGAAAAGTAAACCATTTTTTATGTGACGTTGAAACGCTTGGATGTCAACACTCCACCTGCGAGACTCTGATGACGAACCTTTCACTTGCTAACAAGCAACTTTCAATTATTCTAATGCTACAATCTCAATACACTTACGCTAATAGCATTACACATCCCACTCAGTAAGGAATATTTTTCAACCTAGTTTATGGATTGGATAACCTAATTATCTACAGAAGATATGAACTCACTCCTGCTGAACACGCTTTGCTGATGAGGATTTTGTGCATTTATAGCATGGATGAAATGTCATCCGCATGCAATGACGCTGTTGATCTGTGTGGATTTAATTCGCCAAATTATCAGCGACATCTTTTGTCTCTCTTTAGACGCAATGTATCAGTTTAACAATGACATATTTTATGGCGCTACGGACACATTGCCCGCATCGTTGTCGATCTGCTATCTCGAAGAAAACGTGGAAGCAGTCTAAAGCCTTTTTTTCCTGTGGGAGGGGAATCTTAGGCAAGGCATCCATAGTGGGCTCAAGACACCCCATAGTGGGTAGTGTCAGATTTGTACAGACTAAACCCTTCCATTGTCCTTGTCTGTCCCACTGTTTTCCACATTGCTTCAGGAGGACAGGTAGTCTGACTTTAGGTGATTGGCCCTATTATATTGTTAGAAAGGTGCTCTGCGTCTCTCTCTTTCACTGCCTTCTTTGGCGCTCAGAATCTCTTCTACATATTAGCGCTAAATGTCCTAGTTCTTCTTGCTTTCCATCATGCTGTGAACCATGTTGTTCAGGATGACACGGATAAGTCGGTGGGTCTATCTTCTCTTGCTGGACTGATCCCATCTCCGTTGTCAGGCTTCCCTCAGTTTCTGGTCATGTTCATTGCGATTTTTAGGATCTTCGTAGTCCAAGGCCCTCTTCTTTGCCTGGAGTTCAAGCGGGGGTATTCCAGCGATCACGAGTACCGCTTCTTCAGATACAGTTCTGTATGCTGCGGTGACTCGGAGCGCTCCCTGCCATGAACCCCGGCCAGCTTCCTTAGTTTGTAGCTTTGGTGTCTGAGCGACTCATGCCATATCGGGGCTCCGTACAGAAGGATCGAGTGTATTGCCTCGTTTATGGTACGTCTTCTGCACGGCTTTGGCCCTCCCATATTGGGCATAAGCCGTACTAGCTCACTGGCCATCTTCTGCGCAGCTGCTTCAATATGTTTTCTGAAGGATTCCGGATTATTTCGATTGCTTTCTGTACTGCTCCAAGCATGAATCGACCTGATCTGAAGCCGTTCTGTCTGACAACCTGTCTTCGATGTTGGACTGCATCCTTTTGAGGAGCAGGGTCTCTAAGATCTTTCCAAGACCGTCTAGCATGCACAGCGGTCTCATTGTGGTCTTACCCGGTTTCGATACTAGCGCCAGTCTGGCTGGTTTCCATTTTTGGATAAATTTCCTCTCTGCCAGACATGCATTGAGTGCTCATATCCGAGTACTCGGCAATCATCAGTTTAATAATCTCGCTGGGCGTGCTATCCGGTCCTACTATGAGGGGCTCTTCTATGGTGAATGAAGCGGGCGGTACAGGTGGTGCGGCGCTGCCTCATTCTACCGTGCGCAGTTTCGGTTTCCCCGCAGTGTCGGGCTTATCTGGGAAGAGCTGTTTGATCTGCTGATCTACTTGTTGCTTGTTGTGTATTTCCTCTCCACCTCCCCGTAGCTTCCCCCATACAATCGTGTACGGTAGTCCTCAGCGGGTTGGAGTTGAGCGTGCAGCAGAGCTTCCTCCGCAGGTCTGCCAGAGGAGACTGCCTGCTCCACTGCGTTACACTGGTGTCAGAAGTGGGATCCTACTAGGAATACCACGTTACACCATCCAAACACTATTTTTATCATGACAATAAATATGCTTTAAAAATGGTTTACGTTTCGATTTTACTGTTGAATTATATTATACTATTGAATAATCATGATTTTGTTATCCAATCAGCGCTTTTGAGCTCACCCAGACGTTCGTCGGCGATAGAGAGCAAGCTGGTAGTTCAGGGCTTTCCGTTTTGAGGACCTTCAGACTGTTGAGGATATTGAAGCTGGTCCGCTTCATGCCAAACCTCAGACGCCAACTCTTCGTGATGCTGAGGACCATGGACAACGTGGCCGTCTTCTTTTCGCTTTTAGTTCTATTTATTTTCATATTCAGGTTGGTTATCGATCATTCTTCATTATTTTGCTATTATATTTTGAATATATCCGAGTTCATGATATGTAAAATCGAGTTCCTCAAGCTCTCCACGTGCATATTGAAAGCTTAGATCATACGAGGAACATCTTAAAATATAATGCCACCCATCCCCGATCAATCTGCGTACCTTGTCAATGTGTCGTCATATAATTTGTTTTATTTTACTCCAAATTTGATTTGTTACATACAACGAACAGTCCACCTATTATGAATTTATCCTCGAAAATCAAACATTATACAGGGACTATTTTTAATTATCGACGTTGCGTGCTCGTTTTAATCGGATTAATCGATTTGCTTTGGACAAACGCTAACGAATTTGTTATTGAAAAGGGTCTGATCGGACGATAAATCTATTTATGTAGCAATTACCACTAAGTAATGTAGTAGTAGCAACGGGTATGAACTACTGATCGCACTGTTTAATCGCTGTAATTGCCGATTACGCATTATCGATCAAGTATGTTTAGTCTGGACAAAAGCTTTGATCTAAATATGCATCGTTTAAAATAGGGTTTTTAATAAAATTTTGCTTGCTCTTTTGAGCAATTAGTGTGCTGAATTGAAATGTGGTCTTTCCATGGCCACAACGAAATAATTCATAATAGAATTTCTATGATTTTATCACAATTTTGTCACTAAGGCGGGTATTGTGGCCATTGTTTCCGTTCTATCTTGCGTCATACTTGTTGAATGCAGACACATAAAAGCATTGCTTATATTCCACTTTGTTCTCGACGGTCTATTATGTAATAAAGCGCTTGAAGTTTGTCCGAAAATTTGTAAATCTTTGTTCCGCATACGAACGACAAAGAGAAACGTCGCCGCAAGCTCGAACCGGCTCGACAGAGCCGGTTGTAAAAATAATTTGATTTATAACACTTTACACGGTAATTTTAGCGTTTTTTAAAATGTGATCATCAACCACATTTTGTGCAGATTTGAAGCCACAAACCCAATCTCTAAATCATGGTATTAAACATATAAATATTACATTTAATATATAATAATATCAGATTTCAATGGTGCTTATGATATTTTTATGAAGCGAATTCTACTCTAAGACAGACTATATATGGGCGTTTCTCAATAAACTGAACAAATCGTCTTAAAAAAATTGTACAGGGGACTGCTGTTTATATCAGGAGACTGTGTGTTTAAATGAAAACTACGATTTTAACCCCTTAAGTGGATATGACGTATATATCCGTCAAGACAAATCCATGCAAAATGGGTATGACGGATATATCCGCATTCTGAAAGTTAAGCAAACCTCAATGGAAAATTATGGATATGTCCGATTGCAGTGTTATGTACGTTAAATGTATGAATGATTCATCTCGGAAAATGACTGATTTTGACTTTGCGGGAACTGACGGGATTTTTGAATACTGGATATGACGCGAAAAGATCGAAAAGACGAAAAGATCGCGTCTCAGACTTTTTGGAGTGCAAAGAGTCCAATTCCTTTTTTCCTTGCAAGGTCATTGCTAGACTAGGATGAAGTCCTACGTGAAGTCAACGTGCATCTCAGATTTGCCCCTACACCAACTGAGGGTATTAACGTATTAACCCAATAGTTTAAGCTGTAGACTACGTGAAGCATAATCTAAAATATAGACAGGGGGACTGTTCACAAAATGCTGAGACACACTTTATTTTTTTACTTAAATTTAATTAACAATCATGTAATCTTATTCAAATAAACAAATAATTACATTGATTTTTAAAGTTATTGTCTTAATTAATTTAATCTAAACAATCATATCGCTTTGGTGATACATCAGGGTACTGTTTTTGAGCATCATAAAAACATGTACCTAGTTTACTGAGAAACGCCCAAATATATTTGAATAAACTTATTGCATTTGCATAATAATTGTATGCACAAAAAAATGTTTAGACCAAGTTATTATTCGCTACATTTTACACTATGGAATACATTTTCCGCGTAAATAAATCCTATATCAAATTTCTATCCATGTTTGATATTTTAAATTTTAAAAAAAGGTCCATGAGAGGTGCTGTAGGGTTTTTATGATTGTATTTTATGGTAATTAATTTTTAATTTCGTAAAGACCTTCTGTGTCCCGTCGCCATTGGTACGCTTATTCAATCTCATAGCTCTGTAACGTCGTAATTTTTTTCGGGGCGTAATCAGAGAGCACCTGGACTTCAACCTGATTATTCGATTAATCCCTATTGCCAATTTATATTTCGCAATTTGTCGACAACCGTCGAAACTTGGAAGTAGAAATTTAATTAAGGCGACATAAGGTGGAAAAAAGGTCCTTCGGAGGGCTTCCTCCTGAGCCCTTCGGCGCGAGGACCTCCCATACCATCGCGACCCTGCATAATGTCGCGGGAATCGGGAGATATTTTATTTCGTCGTTCCTATTATGACGGTACTTTTAAAATAATTTGCAGGAGTTTCCCTGATGGAAATTTTGCAAATCCCGACGCGAAACTTTCGCTGAATGGAGGAGGCCTTCCCGTCGAATGGGAATAAGTTTCTGTTGCGGAATAATGGGAAAATCCTATTTAGACTTGATGTATCAAATTTAAATTATAACTTTTGCGATACGTTCTTTATGCCCGGTTGCAGAATTTAACGTGTGGATTTCGAGTTAAATGAATTTCGCCCTCTGACCTTTTTCTGCCCGTTTATGTAGTCTCGAGGGGTGTTTTTCTTTTTGAGGGAAAACACCGTCGAAATTATTCCATTTTTTTTATAATCCATGCGAAAAATTTAAATAAACCTTCATCGAAAAAGCTTCAAGATATCACAACTTCAATAAAGACCTTAAGCACTCTAACTTTTTAAGCTCCCTTCCGCAATAATTATGTTCATCCAAGCTAAACTCATAAAGTGGGCATTTACCTCCACTTTCTATATTCTGCTTAATTTTGTTCACATTCAATTAAATATTTTTAAAAAATCACACTGAATTATAATATTAGGGAGACCAAAGGTAATATCATCAAGAAAGCTTCAAGAAATGTTAGAAATGTGGGCAATTTCCTACTTGTTCGTCAATTTTTTACACAAGTTCGTCAGAAATCACTTATGGTCGTCAACTCCTTGCCTCTTCATGACATGTTATCGACTCATCACATCACTACCATAAACTTCCACGAACTTTCGATAGGTATTAGCGACGGTATTGTTCTACAATATATATATAGCTAAAGATTTCAATTTAACTTTAAAATCCTTTTCGAAAAATATTGGTCGTTGTGGGGAGCTTTTATGACCCGATGAAGATCGTAGAAAGCCCCAGAGATACATTTACCCTCAAAACTCTTATAGAACACCCTAAATGCCTTAAAATTAGCAGGAGTGGCCACAAAAAGTTTCCATGTCCAACCGGTCCGAATTTAAGACCACTGACACATCGAAAGAGTGTCTCCTGGTTGGACGCCATGCCCAAATATGCCCATGTAACATGTTCTGCGTCCATGAATGACACTCCGAAATCGTTGAAAGCCCAAACCTAAGCAATGACGCTCTAAACCGCCCTAAATGTCCAATGATCCGGGATAGCTTCGAAAAAATACATTTCTTTCGACTTCAAGGCTTTATAATCTTAACCTCGATGAACCATTTCTTATCACCAATTACAATGTTGTTCAAAAAGTAACTATTTTTTGTATTGTCAAGAAGACTACCCCATAACACCTATCCTATTCAATTTATCAATTAGTTTTAAATGCATTTGCATATTGGTCCATTGGGAACCCAATCTTTGTGATAACTCCTCAATTGTTTGCCATGGATCTAGCTAGGAATCCCAAATCTTCGTAAAATCAATTGTTGGAATAACGAACATGAAATTGTTAAAGCATTCGAATATTTCATATATAATATGTATACATGTAATTTTTTTAACAAAGCAAAATTGGGATTAAATTTTTACCCTATATTCGATATTTCGAATCTCCTGTCGGGTTCGTGTTCGCGGGTTGAGTCAATCCGCGTTCATATAGTCAAACGCTGATTTTCTCGGAAATTAGCCATTTGGAAGGAATCCTGAGAATTAGAAAATTTCTTCTTCTAGATCTGACTTGATTAGAAATTTTAGTACAACGTTATCAAAATTTAAAGGTCATCGCATTCTCAGTTTATTCTTTAAACTCACATTACCCTGAAGAGTGGAGCTACCGAATTTGATGTTTCTATTCTTCTTTAATAGATGCTTTACCCAATTTTTTTTTAAATCCAGTGGAATAATTCCCGCCAAAACAGGAAGGCTATCGGTAGCCTTTGTTTTGTTGGCAGCCGCGATGCGCAGAAGCAGTTTTTATCTCGCCATGCTATCCTTGCTTTGATAGCCAAGTCTGTCCACCCATGCATCTGCTCCATGCTCCATGATGCTGACATAGGTTACTTCATAGACTATCGTCATATGCTTCCCACTTAATCCCTAGTCTACACCAGTCACTCTTGACATGTTCCCGAAGACTTCTGCAGCTTTGGTTGAGACAGTTTTGATGTTGTCACTGAAGCTGCAGCCTTCTTACAAGGGTACCTTCCAAGTGTGTGGCGTTCTTTGTCGACCAATTCCATGTAGTAGATTGTGACAGAGCAAGTCATCTAATAGAACATTTCAGAGCAGAGGGTCCAGTACGGAGGCTTATGGGAAGCTTTTGGAGAATGTTCCCCTTCTGTTTCTGTTCTGTGGACTGTTACAATTTTGCCATAAATATCTTTGATTGTCTTACTGACTTTTGTGACATTCAAATCAAAATAATGTTTAACAGTAGTTCTATAAAAAAAATAACTTACAAAGATGTTTCCGTTACTGTGTTCGGACACAAACTGGGTTCAAAAATAAGGTCTTAAAATACGCAAATATTCTTTGGTCCCCCTAATATATACAACGAAATTCAATACCCAAAATATGCCCATTGATCTATATTTATTTATACATCCAAAGCGTAATAAATAGTATTAAAAATGGGCATATTTGGATCAACATTACATATAAACTCACCAAAAATCATATTAAAATCCATCGAATCCCTCAAAATTCACATCGTATGTTCGCCTAAAATTATCTTTATAGATTTAAGCAAAAAATATTATTTAAAAACATATATATTTATAATTAGACCTTAATAGGACATACTGCGCCCCGGGCACTCTAGGCCCCATTGAAGCAAGGTAGATTGTGGTTTACATCAATTTTTAACGAAGCCTCAAGTCTTGAGGGCAAGAGAAGGGCCCTCCATCTCCGACGAAACGAAGTAGACGTTAAAAAACGCTCTAATGTAGCGTTAAAGTGCTGCGATATACGTCGCTACGATCGGATTCGCTATAGCACCGTTCGCATCTACAATCTTCGGCCATGTCAAACAAAATGGCGCACGGTATTGGCGTCGCTTCAAAATGGCCGCCGCGCCGCTCAAGATGGCGGCCTGCATCATTTTCGCTCGATGAACTTTGTTTGATGATGAAACATTTTACACTTCTTTACATTTCATTTTTATTAGTTCGTCACGAACGTCGACTCTCTCTCTCTCTATAGTTTGTCTGTAATAGTTGGCTTTGATTTCTGTCGCTTCTGAGATACAGTCGAACCTTTCAGTGTTTATTGTGTACAATTTGTTTTCTTTTTATTTTGATTTTTGTGCCCCCTCCCAGCCCCACCCTTTTTATTATAAATGTGTAAGTTATTCTTTTAACAGCGCGTTTGTGGATCATCTATTTTTATTTTTGCACACCTTTTAACACATTTATCAACCTCTAGTTGTGTTTGGTATATTTAAACTGATGCGCTCCGTGTGATTGTCCACTTTTCGAGCTCAAAATTTGCACTTCCTCAGTACAAAGCTGCCGCCATCGCAAATGGCGGCTTTAAATATCTTCGTTCAAAATTAGATCAGTATTTTTATAAAAATATTTATATCGCCTCGGAACCCAGTTTTGGAAGCTCCTTACTAAATTATTTAAATAGGTTCATCCATTAAGCACTCATGTGGTATGCTAGACCGCCATATGCATTTTAAAGGGTATTGATGGCTGTGCTCAGTGGATTATAGGATAGTGATCCCTGAGGATCCCTGATGTTTTAATAACACTATGCCATATATATTAATATTATATTTGTAACACAAAAATGCATTGTCAAGTATATGCTATGCAGTTACAAAGCTATCATACTTAGTAAAACCACGTGACTGATTAAGGCCACATGACTTCATCATTCAATGCATTAAATTTGACCTTATAGACCATAATGCTTATTACAGCTTAAAAAGCAAATTTATCTTATATTACTCCCCCCCACCCCTCTGAGGCTGTGATTAAAAAATATTGTATTTTGTCAAAATAAGAGAGTTCCCGCGGAAACACAAGCGACATACAATAAACAGAATAATAATCTTGCGTTATTCTTCAGAAATTCAGATAAAATATGTATGATAGGGCAAATTGGCAGGAGGTGGGAGTTTTAAGAGTCATTGGATAGACTTGCCTGGAGGAAGACGTTCTTCCCGCGGCTAGATCTCTTTCTCTCATTAATAAAGAATTAAGTTACGACAAAAGTATTTCTAGTCAACACCTGTCCACCTCCATCCAACTAGTCGGCTACATAACGACCCGAGAGAAGAACATATTACACTAGTGTCAGAAGTGGAAAGCAACCACTAGACTAGTCGCTTATTTTATTACATTTTACATACCACCCGGTGCAATCAATTTTTCATAGGAGCTAAAAACTTTCACTTGCACTCCGCGAAAGTCAAGTGCGTTTTTTTAGTATTTTCCCACCTATTCGTCGTTTGTGGTTCCATTGGAACGCTGTTTTATGCTATTTTGATTCTTGCTGACAAAAAGTAAATATGAAAGCATAAACATCACAACCTCTAACAGGGAGAATTCGAGGGATCGTATATGACCCCTGCAATGTAAGACACAAGTGGACAAAATCAAACGGACTCGCTCAGTTAAATATAAAGTCATGCGTCCTACGAACGTTGACACCACACCTCTTAATATTTTTTGTGATAATACATTTTGCTTATGATGAGTATGGCCCCGCTGTTGACGATGTTAGATGATGTGTCCCACTTCTTGTAGCATCCTCGGGATGAACCTGTTCGGATGCAAGTTCTGCGAACACCCTAAGGAAGGTGGGGATGTCGAGTGTGACAGAAAAAACTTTGATACCCTCTTGTGGGCTATTGTGACCGTGTTTCAGGTATTACTTTCAACCTTTATGAGATGCTTTTTAACAACAGTTAACGATAACAACAACGCTCACTCACGCCGGACCAACTAGTACAATGCCAACCAGCATCTGACACCGATCCCTCCTCACCAGTCATTCTACAGATATGAAGGAATTAGTTCGAGTTGAATCATTATCACAACCATCATTAGGCATGTCGACAAATCGAATCACGGAACTGATCTGTGGGTTTGAACTGACGAAGGATTGCATAGATAATAGCTCTCCACACGGTCGCACACATGTTTGCTGCCTGTTCAATCTCATACCTGCTCGATGATGTCCCTTAGTTCTGTATTGGTTAGCATCATCATTCTGACATGGGTTGAGCAGCATCCGATCAACCGGTGACACTACAAACATCCATTTCCTAACGTTTCCGTGAACAGTGCCCCGCGCGCACTTAGTGTCTTCTCTTACTAAAGTTCTAAAACTGACTCTGCAGCAATATTTTTATAACTACTTACCTGTACTTTATATGCAAAATTATCTTAACCATTGCACACAATTTGTAGCTTCACTTTACATGCATTTTTTCTTATTCCAAAAGCACGCCGCATTCTCATTTTGTTTTTGAACTACATACAACACTCGCTTCCACTGCCTGAAAAATAAACATAGTTTACACTACTAGCGACTAGAAGCACAGTTAAAACACACCGTATTTATTAAATCATAAAAACTTGGCACCCAACAAAATAGAATCCACTCACATATTCCACTGGTGTCAGTGTAGCGTGAGCGAAATCAAAATTTTCCAATGCCATCGGATTGGACTGTATTCAAAAAAATCTGCAACATGTCTATAAGCTGTAATCTGTTTACACCACAGATCTATTCCGCGAAATTTTGATTTGCTTTTGTCCGATATAAAACAATATTTCATTCGTGTGGAACAATAACAGTGAAAACAACGTACAGGATGGACAGGATAAAATCTTACATGCAATACCCATCCTCTTCCAAGACAAAGGCAATCATGACTGTGTTCTGCTATAGAATATATCCAGGTCATAAAACTTGTAATAATGAAATAATGGCCGATGATACAACATATGTACCATGTTTGTGCCAATGGTACAACCCATGTATCATTTTATGTTTCGACCAAAATTCAGGTGTTCTTTTTAGGAAATTATTCCATAAAAGCATTGGCAAGACGCCATCAATATTAATATGGTTAAAATAATTTCGAATCCATGCTTTTGCATAAGTTCTTCCTGTTACTCTTGCCAGAAAGTCATCGTTCTACTTCTATCTGCTTATGAGCAGATATATCAATGTTGATAGTTAGACCATTTGGATATAATTCTTCGAATGAAAGCACTCTGTTAAACTAGGAGTCCAAAACCCATGTATTTGATACAATTTGACCCTAGATCACTAATGATTAGTCTCATAGACTACAGACTCGGAACGAATTCGACGTGTATGCATGTTCCCGAAATATATTTCTAAATAAGACAATGTGAGTTCGGATAGACAGCGACTTAGCAGTATTTGGTCTCTTTAAGATAGAGTTCATGCACTATGCTGCTGTGTAGTCTTACCCAAGTGCCGCCAATTAGATACACAGAGTGTCTTTTATCAGTATTTAAATCCCTGGGAGCACTACGCGCAGAATGTTCAGGCACCCACCTATTTCACTCCACGTCCTCCAAAATAGGCAAGGTTCCATGAGGAAGACCAACTTCAGACTAAGTGCACCCAAAATTGCAAGGAAGAAATGGGTTAAACTAAAGATCAAAATAACTATTATGGAGGGTCACTGCCACCACCTTCAACCGAATCCAACCTCCGCTTGTAAGGAGCTACAGCAGATGATGGATTGGAAAGGCTCCCTCTTCCCCATGGCTCTTATTGGTTTTGATCATTCGTAGTGCCTATTAACGGAGACAAGGCCTATTTACGGTGTGTTCTTTTACACAATATTCTCCTGTTTCTTCTGTAATCGGTAGTTCGACATTCCATGTTAGCTGGGTTACCCCAGCAGCTTGATGAGCAAACCGACGAAGATTAGTGATCCGGGATTAATATACATCTTCCTTGTTAATTGCTAGTTCTTTACGCTCTTCTGCCGTGGTAGGCAGAATTGTTCTATAGTTCTATCCTCTTCTGGAACAAGATTTTTGGTTCTTGATTATCTTTCATGTATTGGTCCATCCTATACGTTGCCTTCAACATGGACATTAGCACTATCCAATGTTATCTTAGCGCTTACAATTAACACTTAACGGAAATTTATCAATTGCCCTTTGCTTTTGTCAAATGATAAAAAGGCGAAAGAACTTTAAGGGTCACAAAATTACTATTTAAATTGACATGCGAGGTAGGTTTCAGAGCGCCAATGTTCCCCATCATTCTCATTTTATCGTTCAAATTTTAAGCTAAAAAAGGTATTGTACCAGTATTTAATCTTTTCTCTCTCAGAACATAGTCTCGAAAGTTTAATGCTTCTTTATTTTATTATTAATTAAACTTACTAATGAATGCTCTTTATTATTAATGCATGCGTTCTTACGATTTTTTTGATTTCTTTATTTCTTAACTCCTGTATATACACAATTTGCTTCTACTTAGCGTTTCGAGGTATTTTATTTTTCATTAGTTTGTCGAAAGAGTTACGTATTTTCAGACTGTCTATGCACTCATTGAACTAGCTTCTAGATCAGTTTCGTATTATCAAATATTGGTATTTTCAGCAAAACTTCAGCAAAATATCTTTTGCATAAATAGCACATTGAATTGAGAACGCTTATAAATTGAAACACTGTCAATAATTGCATTGAAATATATATTACTAATTATGTCCACTTTCAAATGAAGCTCTTCTAAAATCGCTGCATTTTTTATTTTGAAAAAAATGCTTTAAAAAAAAAACAGTCCTCCATAGCAATATGGATCTAAATGATCAATCGTGCGAATGTGTTTGTGTGATCGAGACAGATTGTTTCTTATGTCCACGAAGAAATGTACTATTTTCAAAAATGTTCATCACTCTAACGATTAGAAAGCATTTATTTTTTTATTATTCGAATACGTTTTTGCATGCCTCTATAATACGTTGTTGGGCGGATTGCGCAAAATTGTGGATTCCGTTTATTAATTGACACGCATTAATGAGTGACCGGTTAATAACGCGTCATACAATGAACAAGGTACATACAATTGTTTGTTAAGTCCTTTTACACACCAAAATATCGACAAATCCAAGACGAAAATCTCGATCGACTGTCGATCAACGTTCGATCGAAACATCATTGCTGATATTTGGCGAATAACCGCTTCGCTTAACGACATCATAATAGCGACTTCGAATCCGCACGCAGTGACATTGTAATCGGCAGTCACATTTTAAGCGCTTCCTTAAAATATTAATGACACCCATAGAACTTAGAAAACAATTAGCATTCATAAGTAACAAGAATATTTAAAAACCCATTTATTATTTATGTTTTATTAATTACAATGTATTAATTATTCAAAAAATAACATCATCGTCGATGAATACCGATTATATATCGCACGTATACTCGGCATGTACCCCTTAACACATTTTATGAATAATATATATTTATATCGTGGTATATAAATATATATGTGAAAATAATGGGGGTATCGTAAAGTATTGTCGTTGATTTGGGAGGGGGTTGTTTCGGCAAATGATTAGAGCGGCACCTTGGGTCAGATTGCACGTTGAAATAACCCCCGGGGAATGTGAGCGAATAACAATGCTTTCCGGTATCTCCACTATGAGGATGTCCAAAGCAATGTATGAAAACTGTCCAGCGAGGACCGTCTGTCCAGCAAGATTTTCAGTTTGGACATCCTCTGCGCGTTTTAATCACTCCATATGGCCATCATGTTCTCATATTATTCCCTACACCTTACACACACACCTGATCGCTGCCGGGGACACTCAATTGCTGCCGCGTCACAGCATCCTCGGCATGTACCTCTTCGGTGGTAAGTTTTGCAAGTTTGTCGACGATTATGGCAACGAGAGGGAATGCACTTGCCCAGAAATAGTCTCGCAGCACCCCCGCTGCGAGTGCGACAGAAAGCATTTCAATAATATCCTTTGGGCAACGGTCACGGTCTTCCAGGTATGATCAAGTTTGTGGTGTTACACATCTCTGCATGATAATCGTTTGTCTGCATGTTATTATATCGAACGAACAGCACGGTAACTATCAAAGTCGTTTGAATTGACACGTCCACTGCTACTGAAGAAATCTGGTCTAATCCAAAGTCGAGGTCTTTAGTTATTTCTTCCAAGCCTGCCAAATCAAATGCTATCAATTAAAAGCATACCCTTGTCAATTAAATGCGCCGGGTACAACCCCGTATTACAATTTTGTCCCAGGACTTATGCTTCCAAATCCGAAAGCGCCACAGTACACTGGTGTCAGAAGTGGGATATGTACAAATGATGTGTTCACCATTTTGTGCCTGCATCCGTGGAGCTGTAGAAGAGGTCTACATAGGAATTAGCATTTGGGCATCGTCATATATACATTTTTATCTCGATTCTCACTAAAATTAGCAATTGTAATGATATATTATATTTCAGCCATTAATAGTACAAAATCTTCCACGAATTATGTTTATGTTAGACATATTTATGCAATAAATTTGGCATCGATAACGTTGTCTTTATTATTTCAAAGCATACTCTATGTATATTGCTGCAAAATATTTCAAACATAAAACTTGATTATGTTATAATGTTGACTTTGAATAAACTACAAGAGGAATGGAACTACCTAATCTACGCTGGACGTCGGCCAAAACTCGCAATCTACCGTAGTAGTGTTTCATACCTTAATAATTTACTAGCACAAGCAAACATTTCACTCGGTTTATTGCTCAAAATGTCTCAATTTGAATTTTTAAAAAACAACCTGGGAGCAGCATACATAGCCACTGCATCCCCCTGCTGAACCCAAAAACCCTGCAGCTTTATGATACTCCACAAAGGGACCTACTGATACACAAAACCGTTAGAGCAGAAGCAGCGGAAACTTCCCCTTGAGGGACTAGAAGAACTGATCAAAAATGAATTCCAGAAATCCTCCGGTATCTATTCAGATAAAATAGATGGCAGCATAATCAAGCGCGCCTATCCTCAAATAGACGTTGATCTTGGTCACATCTACAGAGATTGCTCTTGTTGCGGGTATTTCCCCAGCTGCTGGAAATTAGGGCTTACGGTAGTACTGCTTAAGGCGCTACTGCTTAATCAAAAGCGCATCGCATTATAGTTCTCCTTCCTATACTTGGTATACTGCTAGAAAAAATAATAGCCAACAGATTAAACATGACTTTTGAAAGGCAGAAAAACTACTTTCTGATAAGCAGCTTCGGATTCAGATCGGAGAAATCCACTATAAACACCATGCCCAAGATCATCGACATGCAAGTACGTCGCAGCGATATTCCTCAACTTCCAGGGGCCTGGTGGGATTTGATCATTCTAAGACTCAGAAGAAACCTAATTCTGACCAACTCGATTATTCTCACTAGAAGCTACTCGTCAAATAGAATCTATCGTTGCTCAGACAGGAGGGGAGCTGTTACAACGAAGGCTCTTAATGGGATGTCCGCAAGAATCAGACCTGAAACCACTGCTCTGGAACCAGCTGCGAGCTTGTGGCCTATGCTGGCAATCTCACCACAGTTTTCGGGAAGGCACACAAGGAAAGGTCACCAGCTTTTTTCTGGAAGTAGAGCATAACCAACAAGCGTTTACACCTAAAAAATCCGTCATAATCATGATAAAAGGCCCAGAAGGGCAACATGTGCCTACAATTAAACTAGAAGGCAATTTAATGCCATTCGAAAAAGCATGATCTATCTGAGCATCACGCTAACCTAGGGCTGTCAATTTAAAAAAAATATTGCTAACGCGACGGCTAAAGCTGCAAGGGCTTGCGAGAAAATATATAGACTTGCAGGAGCAAATTGGGACCTCAGCAGAAAAAATATGCGCATCGCTTGCGATGCTATCTATGTGTATTGCGCTATATAGAGCTGGAGCATGATCAGAAAGACTGGGCCGATATGGCATTTTTTTGGCACCCACCACTTCCTGCCACCGTGCCTGCACTGTGACCAGTTTACACCGGTCATCGCAGATACATGCTTGCAATAGGTGTTGCTGGGAACATTCTTCTGCTCCACCGTGGCTGCTGCAAGTATTTACAAAGAATAGGGGATTTGGACAACCCACTGCCAGTTCTGGAAAGGAACTAATTTAGCCCGGAAATTAGAGTCCAGGTGAAGTCCAAATGCTAGATAGTTGTCTATAATATTCTACATTTAAACAAAAATAGAAGATGTAGACTACGGAATTATTCTCCGTAGAATTCTTCTTCCGCACATTTGGTGGCAAAACTATCGCAAAACTTTTTGAATGCGCCGTATGCGCGGGGACCAACCACTAGGTCTTCGTGTCCAACAAGTATTCGTCTCATCAAGAAGGATCATGTGCAAATTCAAGCATCGATGAATTAACTGCTCTACATTACCAGGGTTTATTAGACTGTCTCTACGGACAGCTTGCCAGCACTAGCAGACTTCACATTCCTCAAAAACGGCCCATTGATCAAAGTCGGCAAAAAACATCTCAATCCAGAGGAGGCAACAACTATAGAAGACTAAGGCTAACTAAGAAATTGGACGCTTGAGCGTAGGTGGTCATCTTCGACTATTGGGCGCTATCTCTATATATTCTTCGACTCCTTTCAATGGAGAAATGAATATCCTTGAGTGTGTCCAAACCATTGGACATCACAGTTCCTTACGGGACATGGTCGTTTTAGCACACACTTAATGGACTTGCCTCGCGAACATATCGTATTCTGGGAATCGGTGCGTGGACGCAGATCGTAATCTGTGATCTTGTGCTGGAATGGCTGCCGTGTCCGTGGACCATGTTAGGGGTCCATTGAACATAGAGACCTAATGTCCCGTCCTGGTACGCTAGTTTCAAGGGCGCGATGTGTTGCTCCAAATGACTCTTAGCAACCGCTTCTAAAGTAAAATCAAAACCCACACCAAGTAATAGAATCGCACACATCTCACACAATATCTTCGATCTTCCTTCCTATCTATCTCACGCAATCCGCTCGGTCACCAAATGGAGCAGTATGCGACCCTCTCGAGGGACATTAAATTAGTCTTGCACAAGACCAATGTGATTAAAACAGCAGTGAACGTGTCAATTGAAAGAAAACTTGGATTTAAATAAATGTACATATCGATAAAATTGGCATTTAAACGCATCTAAAAATATGTATTAGTGCACACTTTTAGGTTTTTCATCATTTAATAAAAACAAATCTAAACGTTCATGGAAGATCATAAAAAGATGGGCACACGTTAAAATGCATGATTTATATAAAACCAAAATTGTGAAATTTTATGTGGTTTGAAACGTTTTAAAATTTATTTTTTTCTTCGGTACACTGAATTTATTTCCTTGTTTTTCGTTTTTCATTTATGATTTAATTACATGGGTGTTATTATTCAATGTTTTTCTGTTCAATTCATATGCGTTTTGTAATTTGCCTTTCGACTTTGATTTGTTTTGTACAAAATAGAGATGATTTATTATCCATTTGTTTTATGCTGGTAATTTCAATGAGTGCTTAGTCTAAGTACTGTACATATATATATTTTTAGTTTTGGACGTAGTTTGCTAAAAGACATTTTTAAATAAAACTTTGTGAATGGTATTTTGCAATGATAATTCAAAATTATACTAACTATAACATGATACTAACAAAACATTAACTCGAAACAATTAACTCTTAACACCTAATATTTAATAAAACACATTTATCTGTAATATGTGTAAATGTATTAAATGTTTTTATTTGCGTTTTCTTTTATTTAAATTGATTATGAAAAAATGAGTTAAATAAATTCTATCAGTATTTAAATTGTTTGGTATATTTTAGAGTGTGTAAATTCAAAACATATTATTACGATGAAGGCTTAAAGTACCCAGCTAACGCTATCTGGAAACATTTTCAGATACTTACACAAGAAGACTGGAATGTTGTCTTATTTAATGGGATGGAAAAAACAAGTCATTGGGCAGCTTTATATTTTGTAGCGTTGATGACTTTTGGAAACTACGTACTGTTTAATTTACTCGTCGCCATATTGGTGGAGGGTTTCAGCTCGGAGGTATTTTTCATAAAAATCAAGCAATTAAAAACATATTCACGACAAAAATTGATGATGTAAATATGATAACAGAGAAATGAGAGAAGAGAACGGGAACAAAGGGAGCTGGCAAAATCCAAACTGTCTGCGGAATGTTTTTCAGATAATAACGACCTTCCATATGATGAATCAAATTCAATATCGGAATCAAGCGATAGTTTCACGCAGGTATGTACATCATATTTATCTTACCTTTTATATCTATATAATTTTTATGGTGTACTTCTAAACATGATTAATATTGAGGTGACTTCATTAAACAAGCTAACCGTCTTTTCGGCCCCTTTACTTTACTTAACATGTCCAGTCCAGTCCATGTCCAGTCCATGTCCACTCCGTGTCCACTCCGTGTCCACTCCGTGTCCACTCCATGTCCACTCCATGTCCACTCCATGTCCACTCCATGTCCACTCCATGTCCACTCCATGTCCACTCCATGTCCACTCCATGTCCACTCCATGTCCACTCCATGTCCACTCCATGTCCACTCCATGTCCACTCCATGTCCACTCCATGTCCACTCCATGTCCACTCCATGTCCACTCCATGTCCACTCCATGTCCACTCCATGTCCACTCCATGTCCACTCCATGTCCACTCCATGTCCACTCCATGTCCACTCCATGTCCACTCCATGTCCACTCCATGTCCACTCCATGTCCACTCCATGTCCACTCCATGTCCACTCCATGTCCACTCCATGTCCACTCCATGTCCACTCCATGTCCACTCCATGTCCACTCCATGTCCACTCCATGTCCACTCCATGTCCACTCCATGTCCACTCCATGTCCACTCCATGTCCACTCCATGTCCACTCCATGTCCACTCCATGTCCACTCCATGTCCACTCCATGTCCACTCCATGTCCATGTCCACTCCGTGTCCACTCCGTGTCCACTCCATGATTAGGCCAGCATAGCCGAGCCTTTCGACGGGTCTACTGCTACTCTGTTCAAAATCCAAAACACCTCGGGAGACTCTTTCACTCTTTCGCTTGTTCCCCGCTCTTTCTCCCATGCTTCGCATTCTAACATTGTGTGCTCCGCATCATCCGCCTCAGCAGTCCCGACGATTACTAACCCCAACCTCATCCAGAGTTTTTCCCTGTTGATGCTGTCGTATGTCTTTCATAAATCTGTAAATATGTAGTGAAAATCGACACTGTACTCCCACATTTTTTGCAAGAACAGCCTGACGTCTACTGTGGATCTGCTCGGCCTGAAACTGCATTCATACTCCAAGAGGAGTTTCTCTACGATGGGAACAGTCGTCCGATCAGAGCTCTTACAAATAATTTATAAGCAATATTCAGAAGAGATATGCCCCTGTAGTTAAAGCGCCCTATTCACCTTCTTATGAATGGATCATATTATGGCAGCCCTCCACTCAGAGGGCATGACATGGAAAGCTGAATATTGGACAAAACAAGCCCATATCACACCTCATTAGTAGAAGGCGTCCTCTCCATTTCAAAAAGTTCGCCAAGATGTCGTCCACTCCCACTGCTCATCCCTCAGGTCTCAAACTTAGTCATGGCCGAAGGAGTAATTTCAATATTATTTACCAATAATTTTTACAGTTCCATTAACGCGTCGCCGAAAAGGTTTTTTAAATATCTTATTTAGCACCCAAAACCAACCTGTTCCCGACCAGGAAAGATGTAAGCATCCCTTCTCAGTGGGAGAGTGAAGCCATGACGTCCTCAGGTGCCTCTTCCCCCCGTACGCACGTCTGCAGCCCTCATTCCAAATCACTTCGACATTGACCTCATCGCTACTTGGTTTTCTCTTGTTTCGGGTGACACCATCGGCAGATGACCACGTATATTTGTGGATTTTCTTGTGCTGAAAAGTAGTGCTACTGACAACCATCCCAACCGATCCTATTGTGAGCCTGTAGAAGCATTCAACCCTCTAAAACTATTTTGGCATCGTATGTAGTTGGTCATATAAGTCGTCCTTGATGCTGTCACCTATCTACTCTGTGTGAGATGCACACACATCAAGGATAAATTATCCCCCCTGCCCTTTACACGCAGCGTACATATTCCCTCATATATGTACGATTTTTTTTTGTAAATGTATATTTAGCAATTAAATACTAATATAATATTAAAATTTCAGCATGAAATTAAAAACCAGTGGAGATCAGCCGACGACGTTAGAAAAATAAAGGATTCCAACGGGCACCGAGAGAAAATGCAACAGAAGAAACGTCATCACTGCGAACATTCATGCTCTGATAGAAAATCAAGGCACCAAAAGAAACACGATCAGACCTCTTGTGCAATCGAATGTCCCGAAGAGACAAAATGCAATATACAAAAAGAATCAAAGATGCTCCAAAGCAGTGGTGTGGGAACCATCCAGCTTCCGATCATAACGACTACGGCAGCAACCCCACAGGATTCGCCCAATACGACTCTAGAACCTGGTGCTTCTTTTAGAGAATTTAACTACAATTATAGTTTATCACATTCCTCATTACTAGATAGCCTAGATTCCATTGATCGAAGTTCGGTACGTATGCCATATTTGTACGGTCAACCCTTCTATAGCGTCAAGTTAGGGACCATGCTTATGTAAAAGACGCCGCAAAAAAAGTGGACGCTATAGGAGGGTCAACTGTGCATTCATTTACATATGCGTCGAGTGTTTATTCAATAAATATTTGTTTTGCAGTCTGCCAGCATCCCAGGTTTGTTAAAACCCCCCAATAGTTTTACATTAACATTACATTCAGCAAGCCGAGCCAAAAACATTAAAGCCGCAACCAAATTAGAAAAAGAGAAACAAAACGCCATTGAGAGCAAACCGACTAACGGCAATGATAGATTGGCCATACCCAAAGCGCCTCTGTCATTTTCGGTCGAAAAGCTTGACCTTATTGCAAATTATTCCCCCACACAATACGAGAAAAATATCCAATTAACAAAAAGCTCCCTACAAAAAGACATATTGATGCCGTCTAATAACAATAACGTCATAAATACTTGTGATAAATCTAGTTTATTGAGTGATAAAAATTTGAGTAATTCCGAAGAGAACCAACTGCAAAACGGTGGTAAATGCAAAATTCAACGGGGTTACAGTTGGAAACTATCACGACCAAGTCTACGCAGAAAGAATTCAAATTCAAAAAATAGAAGTGGATCAGATTCTGATGCTATCATCATCCTGAACAATGGACGTGACCACTCTAATAGTAAATATATCTTAAAATATTTATATGCAAAATTAATGCTATAGTAGTAGAATGATTGTTTTTTTTTTTAAATTAAACTAACTATTACTTATAATGTGTTTCTTTTAATTAGTGTCTCTTCCAGGTTCAGGAACATTACAATTAGGTCTGCGTAAAAATGATTCATTATTGCAATCGACCAATAGAATACAAAATGATACTCATGGAGACACACCCAATAATAGATCAGCTAAGGGATTATCGCCACAAAATAGTTTCAAGGGTGTATCACCACAAAATTCAGTGAAGGGCAAACCACCAGCCTGCAGCACAACTCCTCAAGTATGTTATTAATAAATACAATACCCACAATACGTGCGTGCATGAGTGTGCACTCAACATGTGAGTGCCTACTCATCAAAGGGTTAACAGGTTTCAATAAAAATGATTGTATTAATTTTCAGGTGGCATGGAGTGGAAGCGTACCAACGACTCAAGCGTCACCGCCCATGAAGTCTAATCTGCCAACAAATTTGCAATACATCAATCACCATAACACATCCAAAAGAATTGCTCATCATAGACTATCATTAACACCAGATTTATTAACCGGTATTTATTAACATAGGGTCATCCAAATGTGACACTTGTTTGTTCAATCAATGTTGTGTGACATGTAGCGCCGTCGATTCACCGTTTCTGACACCAATGTAACGTGGAGCGGGGGCACTCTCAAAGCAGAGCTCCACAACTCCCACATGCTCGCTGAGATTTCCACGCTGCAATATATACCTTTTTTTGCAAAGAGAGGGATCTTCAAAAGACACCACAGTTCTGGTGGTAGTGTGGGATTTTTACCCACTAAATCCTTCTCCTCTTCGGCTGCCACCCGGCTACTAATTAAGTATTGCACAAGAGTGGCAGCGATGTGTCCATCATGCGCTCTCCATTTATCTCCTTCTGGGTGTCATTCTACCGCTAAAGTTCGTCGTCTTGTACGTTCGGCATCCTCCTTCTGCCGCATAGCGCACGACGTTTATTTGCACCCCGCATTCAATACCCTAGCATTTATTATTATTGAAGATATCATGTTGCTAGGGGAGAGCAAGCTGATTCCCAACCCCTCCCGTAGGATGTCCCTTTCGGTGCTCCATGCTGGGTAGACAAATATCGTGTGTGCAGCATCGTCGTACTCCACTCTGCAGTAGTGGCACTCCGGACTGGTCTCTTTGCCTATTTTGTGTAGGTAGCTACCAAAACAGCCGTGCTCGGTGAAGACCTGGGTCAAGTGGTATCACAATTGGCCATGCTTTCTGGCTACCCAGGTTCTCATGTTCGTTATTAGCTCGTGCGTCCACCGACCTTTAACGGAGTTGTCCCATCAGGACTGTCACGCCGCCATGGTGTTTTGCTTAACGTTATTCTTGTTCTGCCTTTCTGTATTGCCACTCTGATTGCGCTCCTTCTGGACTCCAGCCCTGTTGAGCCTGGCGTTGAGGATCTCCGTGGATTTGACTATGGCTAGGATGGAAACGTCATCAGCAATGGCGACCATTTTGGCTCTGTCAATTAGCGGCATCCCCAGCAGTCCGTCGTACATTACGTTCCACAGGACGGGTTCGATCGCCAACACCTGTGGAACGCTTGGCGTCACTGGTTTTTCTCTTCTCCCCCGTCGGCGCCTACGTAGATAAGAGTTCTCCCATGCAGGTAGCTCTCTACCATTCTAGTGAGGTATGGTGGGATGTCAATTTCCTTTCAGGCCCTGAGGATCAGGTGCCATCTCGCCAAGTTGAAGGCATTCTCGACGTCCAGCGCAATCATTATCGTGTGTCTACTTGCTTTTACGCTGCCACATCACGCCTATTTCACTGTGTCTACAACCTGGATGATGGCGTCGATTGTGGAGCGGCCTACACGGAAGCCGTATTGTTGTGGGGAAAGTCCCATTTCAATGTGCCTGTCCATGGTTGAAATTGTACTACCTTCTACTAAAACAAAATGGCTAATAACATTCGAAAATATGTCACGTGTACACATTATACAGCGCTGACATCTAGACGTCACATTTGGATGACCCTATATATAGTCTCCTATTAAAGTTATTAACTGAGAATATTCAAATGCAATTTAAATTTTCAGGTTTTCGCCCAACATCTATTGAAAATCACAATGAAAAACAATACAATGAAATAAAAGGACAGCCAATGCAAAGTCAGCAACACATCAATACGGTCACGAATCCAAAATCATCAAATATCATCATTTCCAATCTCGGACCACCCGATAAACAGGACAATAGTAGCCCAAGCCCATTGCCGAGCATCAAACAAATAAGAGAAGACATCAACGCATCAAACAACAATCACGGAAGCTTGAGCAATTTAAAAGCCAACGGTGAACATCGATCTAGTAATAATAAATTAAAAGAACTATTTAGAATATTAGAGCCCAAAGGCTGTCTTAAAGAAAGAGATGAATCTTCGCTCTACTTATTTTCTTTGAACAACAGGTTCGTCTAACTTCAATAAAATCAACATACAAAAGCGATTCAGACGCATGCAGTAATGTTTTAAATTTCAGATTTCGTAGACTGTGTTCCTGGATAGTAACTAGGAAATGGTTCGATAACGTCGTACTTCTATTTATTGCTCTAAATTGTATAACACTAGCGATGGAAAGGCCCAATATACCACCGACAAGTACAGAAAGAGCTTTTCTGTCGACGGCCAATTATGTTTTTACCGGTGTTTTTGCTTTAGAAATGTTTGTCAAGGTAAAAAAAATACTGCATTAATATAAAAATAGTGCAAAATATGTATTAATATAATGATTTGTTTTATTAGGTTGTGGCGAGCGGGATGTTTTATGGTCCAGATGCTTATTTCACATCCGGTTGGAATATAATGGATGGATCTTTAGTTATTATATCCATAATAGATTTGCTCATGTCGCTCCTATCAGAGTCCAGTCCAAGAATATTCGGAATTCTCAGAGTGAGCTTTAACGCGTTGGCGGACACGTCTGCAATATGCGTCATATTTTCATACTAAAAATGACGCATAATGCAGACGTGTCCATCAATGAATATTATTAATCGCATATAAAACAAATAACTGATATATTTAATTGTTTTAAGGTGTTTCGATTATTAAGATCCCTAAGGCCATTGAGGGTGATCAATAGAGCTCCAGGTTTAAAATTAGTCGTTCAAACACTCTTGTCTTCGCTCCGTCCCATTGGAAATATTGTGCTTATTTGCTGTACATTTTTTATCATATTTGGAATCTTAGGAGTCCAGGTATACCGACTGAACATATTACATGCGTTGGCGGACAAGTCTTATTTTAGTATGAAAAATGACTGCATAATGCAGACGTGTCCGCCAAGGCGTTATAATCGTCATTCTTACAAAAATACTGATTGTTCAATATTTGCAGCTTTTCAAAGGAGCCTTTTTTTACTGTGAAGGGGAAAATATTAAGGGAGTCAGGAATAAAACAGATTGTTTGGCAATCAGGGGGAATGTATGGATAAATCGAAAATATAATTTTGACGATTTAGGCAAAGCCCTGATGTCGCTTTTTGTGTTGAGCTCAAGGGATGGATGGGTTAATATAATGTATACAGGATTGGATGCTGTCGGGGTGGATCAACAAGTATGTAATATAAAATGCAGATAAATTGATTTAATTTAATTTGTATTCAAAATGTCATCAATTTTATTCCAGCCGATTGTCAACTATTCAGAATGGCGCTTATTATACTTCATTGCATTTATTCTGCTCGTTGGATTTTTTGTGCTCAACATGTTTGTCGGAGTCGTCGTTGAAAACTTTCACCGGTGTAGAGAAGAGCAAGAAAAGGAAGAAAGGGTCCGCCGCGCTGCTAAAAGGGCATTACAAATGGAGAAAAAGCGACGGAGTTAGTATTTTTGTATTAAATATTTTAAATTATGCTTATAAAATTGAAATACTGAGAGCCTTGAAAACCGACACGCATTTAGATCTTTATTTAGGTAGTGCCCAGGTAAGTGTCGCCGGTTTTTGACTATCGGTTCCTGGAACGTTAGGACTTGTCGGCAATCCAGGAGCATCAACTCCTCGCAAGTGGATCGATGCTCCTCGGAAATTCTGGACAAGAGGACACTGTCGTCCGTTTTAAATTTTAGCACCATAAGCGACAGAATATGAACGCTTATCGTAAGAGGCAAAGGGCATAACTTATCCTTGGTGTATGTATGCTCCTACAGAAAAGACATGTGACAGCATCGAGGAGGTTTTCTGCGAACAATTACAGGAGGCGAGGAAAGACTCGTCGGCTTTGCTGTATTCGTCGGGATAATTACCAGTAGCAGCACTTTTGAGCATAAAAAGTTCACAAGTTCACGTGGTTGTCTGCTGACGGGGTCACCCGAAATCAGATTGATGTGAAACGTCCCAGCAAAAAATGAGGTGTTTACGTCCTCAAGCATCGGGAAGTACTCATGGTCTTCGAGTCACACGTGTTGAAGTTCTTTGAGATGGAGGTTACAGGTCGGGGCGTTTCGGGAAGCGGCGAGGTCAATGTCAGGAAAATGTAGAGGGAAATCAATGCCGTAGTGCGCGAGGTCGCAAAAGCCTGCATCGGAGTGGGAGGGAGCCTGAGGACGTCATGGTTTCAATTTTCCCCGGATGTAAGTAGGGATGCCCACATCTGTGCTAAAAGGGACACCAAACACATACTCTTCTTGGCAGTGCGTTGATAAACCTAAGAATCATTCAAGGAAATTTTGTTAAGACCCCTTCTACTTAGAACGAGTTTGAAATCTGCATGCATAGTCTTCAGGAAGGGAAAGCCGCAGGAGTGAATGGTATCCCGACAGAGTTCTTAAAATGGGAAGGATGTCCTCTGCTCATTAGATTGTTTGCTCTCGTCATATCAATATGGAAGAGCGAGTTCGTGCCTTCTGAGTGGAGATGGGTCAAACATAAGCAATTATATGCTCTTATGCTCCAATTATATCTCTTTTAAAAATTGGTTATAAACTATTTGTCAGAACTCTGATCGGGCAGCTGTCCCCTATTATGGAGCAACTTTTCGGAGAGTACCAATGCTGAATCAGCTGAGCAGGTCTGTCACAAAAGATGTGGGAATACGATTTCAACTTCAGCTTACGACAGCATCAACGGGAAAAACTTTGGAGGACCATGTTGGAGATGGGAATCCCTGGTAAGCTAGTGATACTGTCGAGGATGTGCGTTTCCGGATCGGTCAGTGTAGTACGCTCCAACGGCGCACTATCGGAACCTTTCGAGATGACGACAGGAGTTCTATCGGCACTTGCATCTATTGATGGAGCTGCTGATACATTGGGAATGTCTATTAATTGAGATTAATTATGCGAAGCATCAATCACCAGCTTCGTCCAAACCCGCCATCTACTTGGGTAGGTCATGTAGCATAGATGCTGACTCACAGAGTTCCTCATGTGAGACAATAGACCTCGTATATGCTGGGATAGACAGTTGGACTTAGACGCCGTACTTTTGGACGAATGGCGGCATGCGTTGTCGATGACCAGGGCTCTCATATAGGACTATGTGACTCATCTATGTATATAATCATCATCATCATAGTGCAGCCACTAACAGTCCACTACAGAACTATGGGCCTCTTCAATATCCATTCACAGGAAGGGGTTACATCCATTTCGTCTGTATCATATATTCACCTCCTCATTCGCTCGATATTGAAGGTAGCATTACCACCGAGTTTTGTTTCGAACGTTCACCCAACGGGTATCCTGAGTGAACGTATTGACGAACGCTTTCGCAATCGTCTCGATAAGGAATGTGGAAGGTTTGTAAAGACTGAGTAGTTTTCATAGGAGATGGTGGAAAACTACTCTAGACGACCTTTTTTTTGACTCTACTGAAAAGGGCTTTCTGGAGTACAAGGAGTCCAGTCCCCCTTTCCTCGCTAGGGCGTTGCCGGGGTAGGGTGAAGACAGACGTGACGCTTGAGTGCATCTCGGATTCGCTCCTACACCAAATGAGGGTGTCTCCCCGTCATCGTACAACTTACCCGAGCGAATTCGAAGCTGAGTGGTTTCGCCATCATTTCAGGTTGCCCCTCTCAGTTCGGCGATTACAAAACGATATAGAAGTCAACGGAAGACAATTTTGTTTACGTTGCAAAGTGAAGTTCCTCATATGCATCCCTTCGAGGCCGTCTCTTTGATATTCTTCTTGTCCTTGTTCTGTTCCTAAAAAATCTTATACGGTTCATCATGCTCCATATTTTTGGGTAGGGTCGACTATGTAACGGATAGCGAGTAATAAGCAAGTCTTGATTTGTAAAAGTAGCAATGAATAGTAGTTAAACTAAGTATTAGCTTGCTGTTAAAAGAGTATTTAAGTATTTACTCTGTAAATATGTATAAGTAAAGTGGCCAATAGTTAAAATACACAAAATCGTATAAGCATAGTAGTTAAGAGTAGTCAGATGTGGTTAGGCTGCAAAGAAGTATTAGTCAAATTGTATTAGCAAAGGGTAGTTATGTCGCATCAAAATATTCGAACTTCGGCGTTTAGTGTCGACCGGGCACAGTCAAACAATATTTAATTGGTCAGACTGGGAGCAAACTGGAAAAAAAATAGACAGAGCTGGAACAAATAAATAGGTTAAAAAGTCAGGTATCAAGTAATATCAACTAGTCAAGATTGTATTATGGGAGCAGTCGAAACAGCATTTTGGCGGTCGGACCGCGAGCCTAGTTGTGCAAGTTTGTCTTCTGGTCCCAGTGTTCCCACGTTTATGTGACAATAGAAAATAGATGTGTGCGAGTATTTGTTAATTCACTTACCTTGAAAGCTTGGATTTTTATGTTATTGTCCTTGTTGCAGTTCATCTCAAGTGATGCGGATGAGATGTTTCATTTTTGTGCAGATGTAATATGTACAAAAACAATGTTTTTCGGTGTCACTCGCGAATTTTATATATTGTATAAGTAGTCGGCATTTCGTCAGAGCGTATGAATCAATTATAATAATATACAAGTAAACTAATTTTACAACCGACTTTACAACCGATTCTAAGGGTTCCAGGACGAACAGACTGCCTATTCTTTCTGCCAATTCCTACGATTTTCGATTTTCTCAAAATTCAAATAAATAAAATAAATAAATAAAAACAAAAGCCAATTTGGTACGATGCAAATGTACATCGATAATGCTGCTGAAAAGGCTATTAATAATCAGTTTCAGGCGCCGCGCTTTTACAGGGTGGCACAAAAAACGGTTGCCGACACAGCCCGATATAGATATTGACGCGAAAAGCACTATTTACTCAAAAACAGAGCAGATGAGCGGAGCACACAAAATCACGACTGATAACAACGGTTGCCAACCGGCCAAATCCATGTATATAATCATCATCATCATAGTGCAGCCACTAACAGTCCACTGCAGAACTATGGGCCTCTTCAATATCCATTCACAGGAAGGGGTTGCATCCATTTCGTCTGTATCATACATTCACCTCCTCGTTCGCTCGATATTGAAGGTAGCATTACCACCGAGTTTTGTTTCGAACGTTCACCCAACGGGTATCCTGAGTGAACGTATTGATGAACGCTTTCGCAATCGTCTCGATAGGGAATGTGGAAGGTTTGTAAAGACTGAGTAGTTTTCATAGGAGATGGTGGAAAACTACTCTAGACGACCTTTTTGACTCTACTGAAAAGGGCTTTCTGGAGTACAAGGAGTCCAGTCCCCCCTTTCCTTATGTATATAATAAAATGCGATATTTATATTTCAGAAATGCACGAGCCTCCCTACTACTCAAACTATTCGCAGGGAAGATTATTAATACACAACGTGGTCACTTCTAAATATTTCGACTTGGCCATTGCCGGTGTAATAGGACTAAACGTAGTAACGATGGCGATAGAATATTACAGAATGCCGCCCGCTTTGGAATACGCCCTCAAAATATTCAATTATTTCTTCACGGCAGTATTTATATTAGAAGCCATCATGAAATTGGTCGCCATCGGCTTTAAGATATACTTGAAAGATAAATGGAATCAGCTCGACGTTGGAATTGTAATCTTATCAATTGTAGGAATAGTTTTAGAAGAATTACAAACAAATATCATACCAATAAATCCAACGATCATGCGAGTGATGAGAGTGTTGCGGATTGCCAGAGTATTAAAGCTCCTCAAGATGGCCAAAGGAATAAGAGCACTGCTCGATACTGTGATGCAGGCTCTACCCCAAGTTGGCAATTTGGGATTGCTGTTTTTCTTATTGTTCTTCATATTTGCTGCGTTAGGGGTGGAATTATTTGGACGGCTGGAATGCTCGGATGAGATTCCTTGTCAAGGTAATAATACAACAACGTAAAATTCACATTAAAAATATGAATTTATCATTAAACTTATCTGAACATTTCAGGTTTGGGAGAACATGCTCATTTTGCCAATTTCGGGATGGCTTTTTTGACACTTTTTCGTGTGGCCACTGGTGATAATTGGAATGGAATCATGAAAGACACTCTACGTGAAGAATGTGACAGTACAGTGGATTGCGTAAAAAACTGTTGCGTGTCCACTGTTATAGCGCCTATATTTTTTGTTATATTTGTTCTGATGGCTCAATTCGTTTTAGTGAATGTTGTCGTAGCTGTGAGTATAACTGAGTTTAGATTCGCAGTAAAAATTCATAAACACTTGCATAATTGCTTTCCGTTTTATTTGCAGGTACTTATGAAACACCTAGAAGAATCGCACAAGCAAATGGAGGATGAAATGGATATGGAAGTAGAATTAGAACGGGAATTAGAACGGGAGCAAGAGGATCAGGAAGATCAAGCACTTTGTCTCGCATTGGAATTGGAATCTACAGTCACTAGACCTATGCGACCTCTGAAAAAAGTACTTAAATATTTAATTACAAACTTATATGGCTCACACAGCCCTATATGAGTCTTGACCATTTCCGTCTGTCCTGAGTCTCCTCCCTCCAATTGCCCAGACCCAGACGTGCGGTGTCTAAGTCTACCTGTTTATCCCAGAGTAGACATGATCTTCCGATGCGTCTGCTGCCACTCGACCTACCCAACTCCAACATAGCCCTCCAAATTTTTTCCAGGTTGATGCTGTCGTAAACCCTGCAAAAATCAATGAAAATGTGGTGGGATTTGACACCGTATTCCCATATCTTTTACAAGAATAGTTTTATTACAAAAAGTTGGTCCACCGGAGACCTGCCCGGTCTTAACCCACACTGGAGCACACTCTCCGAGAAGTTGCTCCTCGACGGGCGACAGACCACCAATCAGTTTTAAAAAATAGTTTATAACCAATATCTATTGATCTATCTTATTGACATGACGAAGCTATATAATCTCAAGCATAGGGCATCCTCCTCATTTCAAGAACTCCAAAGGGATGTCGTCCACCCCTGCGGTTTTTCCTTCCCTGAAGACCACGCATACTGATCTCAAACTCGCTCAAAGTAGCAGGAATGGTCCACCGACCAACAAGAAGATTATGCTTTGTCTCCCTCATCGCACAGATGTAGGCATCCAATCTGACACCCGTGGAAGAGTAGACCCATGGCGCCAATTCAGCCTTACTCCATTCCGACGCAGCCTCGCGTACTACGATGTCGATTTCTTTCTACGTTTTCTCGACCCCACCGCTTCCCAAAATGTCCCCATTTAGTATTTACAATTATGCAGTAAATATTCGTTTGAATCATTTAATTTAAAGTGTTCTTATCTAATGATTCATTTTCTTTTTTCAAAGGTCAATTCACTACCCTCGGATTTCATATACTCAGCTCCAAGTGGTCGCAACTCGATTCAACTATATGGAGGAAGTCCTCTTACATCAAGAGCAGCCTTGAGGAGAATTCAATACCATGGTGCTCGTCGTCAAACTCTTCATGCTCCGCGCTTATCTGCTACTCTTACCGCTCGATCTCTGGATCATCCAAGAGGATTCCTTTCAAGGGAAGCATCGACGGAATCTTATCACAGTCGACGACGTCTCTCCAGAGATCAATCAATAGATTCTTACCAAATAAAGCGACTTTTAGGCAGAGAATCTTCGACGGAATCATATCACACAAGAAGAAGCCATCTCACCAGGGAATCATCGACGGAATCTTATCATAATAGAAGATTACGAAAACGAATGGATTCAATAACTTCAGAGACTATGCAAGACAAAAATAATTCAACAACAAACGTTTTGTACGAAGAGGAGCCATGTTTCATAGACGAAGATGATGAAAGAAGCGGTGAAAGGATAGCAATTATAACAGAAATTGAAAAAGACATTTCAAACAAACCACAGTACAAACCTCCGCCGATTACTACACAGAACGATCCGGAAGACGCAAGCGTAACACTGAAACGCGAAGGTTCCTTGTATAAAAGGAAGCATAAAAATGAAAGTTCTACATGTGAACATGTTTGCTTATTAAAACCTGAACAAGAAAATCCAGCAAGTTTCTTAAACGTACCCAAAAATACTCGACCATCACACAAAATGTACGGCAGCACCAAACATTTATTTAAGCAAGCCGCGATAGACAATGACAGTCTAGAAGAGTCAAGTCTTCTTCTGCCAACGACTACTTACGATAATCAATTGAATGCAAATCTACCATTTTTAAGAGTAGAATTGCCTTCCGAGCTTAGAACGTCCCAAGTAAATCTAAGCTCTTCATCATCTCACAATCAAGATGCAAATAAATTTAAATTAACATCACCTTCAACACCTCCACAGATCGAAATGCAAACTCAACCGCCTACAGAAGCTCCAAATTCAAATGAAAGTTCATCCCTGCAATCGACTAGCAATATAAAAATAAAAGAAAGCAACTTTACCACCCCGGAAATATCAGAAGAAGAGAATGTACGAAAAGTAATAGCGGAAAGACGGAAAATAGACTTGATGAAGCCAGATAGTTTATTCACGTCTACTTCAATCACCCATGGTACAACCCAAGTACTCATAGAAAGCTGTCAGACTCCGAAAGAAGAAAACGCAACTGCAATAGTTCCTTTACAGAGCAGACCGAAGAACGATAGACACTTGAGCGCCGATAGAATGTCGGCCGCCAACTTCAGCACCAGCGGTGAATCAGGCGAATTTCTACTAGGGCAGCGAAGCTCAGAATCATACGAAGAAACCAGTGATGAGCAGGGTAATACAAATAACAGTGCGTCGACGGCAATAGTCGACAAGACAAACAGCATTAATGACGGTGACGATTTAGACTGTTTGATAATAGTGTGCGGTGAGGAGAAAGATGGAAATGACATGGAAAATAAAGTTACTAGTAGCTCTTAGTTTGTTGTTGGCCGACTGCAAAATATTTCAGACACGTATTTGTAGTTTAAAAGTATATTTTTGTAACGACATTCGTATTTCAGTCCACGAGTTTGGGTCGTAAAATTAAATTAGGTAATGCTGCAATGTTAGCGAATTGGTAACATGCAGTCGACGCGCGGTAATCCGACAAACCAATCCAATCTGTCGGACTATAGAGTACCGCCCCCGACCCCTTGTAATCCGAAACTTTTCGAAAAGAATACAGTCAACCCTTTTATAACGTCTATTTCTATTATCAAATTTATCAAATTATTCATAGATTTATTTTTATTTCTTAGCCATGTTATCTAATGGACCCAAGGAAAGGCTGAAAAGGAAACACATTTCACTAAAAACCCCCTGGATGGACATCTGATTAAAAAAAAAAGGGGGGGGCACATTCCCGAGCATTTACCCGCATAAACTATGTTACAACAGCTTATTTGTTTATTTAAATAAATAAACTATGCTACAACAGCTCTTGCGTCAAACTACACAATTTAGTGTAAAACTAATTTAATGTCCCCCGAGGTTTGGTTTTTTTATCCAAGCTGGGTTACCAGATCTCTGTGCCCCACGGGCTCCTCACAAGGCCCACGGACACGGCACAGAAGCGCCTCTCTTTTGGAAGCCATACCTTCGCATGTCCACAGAATGTGACCTGCGGACATGCTAGGTGCAGTGCACAGACTATCCGCTCTATCCGCGCGGCCCAGTCCCATTAATTTGGCACTGAAATGACCGTGTCCCGTCAGAAATTGGGACGTCCAGTGGCTGATGTTTACCCAGTGCGCCTTCCTCCTGCTCTCGACGGATCTGAAAAATTGGAAGAGGTGACGCCCCTTATCGGACGCCACGCCACATTGCCATTCTTTTGCGGCAGCATCTTTTGCCCATTTCTTGATTTCGTCTTTAAACTGGAATTCGCCTCCTCTGCATTGACTGAGATGCACCCCACTGAAAGTGGGACGGTCACAGACCCATCCTCCAGCGATGCACGACCGCGCTGACCTACAGCTGCAGGTCCAAGGGGAGGCTATCTGTGACCGTCGTTCGACACGCTGCTGTCTATCTCAGACTACGCTCCGTTCGCCATCTGGAAAGTCTGTTGGCCCACTCCCCTGCCCCATAAGCAGTAATACTTACATAAATAGCCTCGTATGCGATTCTCATCCTCCTGGAGGATAGTTCCCATTCAGACCCACAATCTTGACATCTCGCGGCTTTGCCGATGACCGTTCTTAAGTTTGTAGTCGCGGTTAAGCGATTGGACTCGTAATTCAATCATTTTGGTTTCAAATCTATAGGTGTGGCTGGCGATCACATTTTTAAAACACATTCGCTATGAAAAACCATGTAAAATGGTTGGCAATGGTCCCATTAAAGGGATTACTAAAGGACCACCTCAAATCAAGTGAGATATCGCTGGGTCGTTCTGGATCATTGGACGTCCCAATTCCTCACAGTTTGGGGCCTCGTTGCTTTTAGATTTAAACTTTCCCCGATCTGAGTATCAATCCATTTATGGACGCATGCCACGTTCTGTGGACATATTCGGGCAGGTCGTCCGATCGTGAGGCGCTTTTTCGTTGTGTCAGTGATCCGAAATTCGGACCGGTTGGACACCGGTCCGAATTGTTGGTATTCCCTCCGGTTTTAGAACATCTAAAAGTTTTGGGGGGGAATGTATCCCCAGGGCTTTCTTCGTTAAGTTAAATTAGAATCTTTAGCTAGTTTCCCACTGCGCTCAAAGCACAAGTGGACGCAAGAATTGGAGTAAAACAACTTTACTTTCATGTCCAGTATAAACCCAGAAATATTTTATAAATCTCTGCCTCTGGATGTTTAACTTTCTTAAGAGTTTTCATCTCACCACTTTTGAATAAACGTTTGGATTATACTTGTATTGGCATGTCGGATTACAGGGGGGCGCCGGATTAGATCGGGACCAGATTACCGCAAGTCGACTGTACTACCTTAAGATTACTAATCATATTTTCGAGTTACACTGTTCGACGATTCGACGAATGCGTTCCGAACCTGTAGTCTGCGAGACTAATGATTAGTGATCTGGGTTTAAAACTGAAGTAGGAATTTTCGTTATCTGTATGATTATGAATATTGCACGGTCGGCCTGCTTCAAATTAAATTAGAACTGCGCAAGACAGTACGAAAAAAGTGATACGACGTTAAATATCATTTTGTATATGGATAAGTGAATCATGGTGCATTATTTCCAAGAAAAAAATTATAATTTTTATATAAATATCGTGTATTGTGAGAGGATTATCAAAGTGCTCGAAAAACATGCAAGTGAGAATTATCATTAATAATGTTAACGCGTAAGATGTCTAACGAGAGCGGTCTATCTATAAGTCATTGTGGACAATTAGATGATGTTACAAAAGCGAGACAATGTCGAATATGAATAAGCAATATAATTATTATTGTATATTAGCCGTTTACTCTGACTAAAATTTCTATAATGTTTTTACGTACTTTTTTCTATACATATGTGTACAAAAAATATTTTTGTATTGAATTATCTTTACAGAATTTTAAACTATTGATTTCACCATTTATATATATATATTCAACTTGTTTGCATGGAATTAACAATTCAATTCAATTGCACGGATCGATACACGCAAGCAATCCAGTTTTTTGTTTTTAAATAACGCATAAAAATACAGTACGGAATTAAAATTATAAAAATAGACGGGCTTCTTATGACGCATGCTAATCTTTCTATAACACTATTATCCACCGAGTTCCTACATTCACACAACGCAAATAAAAATATCGGTCATCGTCAAATTATTAAAACAATATACAGACGTATGTTTAAATAATAAAAGCAGTAATACAATATTAACGCTTGATTTTGTAACGCGCACGTTCCAACGGTATGTTTATTCGTCGGATTTAATTGAAACATAATTTAACGAACACGGATCGTGTGCGTGCATATTTTCACTGGATCAATCAATGCGCGATTGAATATATATTAAATTCTCTTAACCTCGTCATCTCGTCAATTCTGATTGCGCAAAATGTAACTATTAAAACAATTCAAAGAACATAGACTATAAAATGTTACAATGTTACAATATTACAAGTGAACGCATAGCGAATAATTGTGTGTAATTAGAATGCATAAATATATATATTTTTAAAATATTAAAATGAAATAGCAGAATCTAAGAATGTTGAAATTATTAAAAATTATATGCCGTGTCGAATGCGCTGCTTAGTTTATTAGAGAAATTCATTACGAATAAAATATAGATATTTGTCGAGACAGTATTACACGCGTACATTATTAGACAAGCGGCTGTGAATTCGGAATGAACGGCGACGAATGTCACGCTCTTCGTAGAGAGATTAGTCGGCAATATTGCAAAAATATAATTGATCTACAATACCGTTAAAGCGTAGACAAACATTTTGAGCTTATAAGATCTACGTTATTCGTATGAAACAATATAACAAAGTGTAAATTATGTGAGAGCTTATTTTAACGTCGTTCAATTCACGTTGTAAAACAGGATCTATACAATGACAGTAATTTTATCAATCGTAAAATACATCAGATTTAAATTAATGATAACACGTCGCAATGATAAAAACAACATATTGATGAATATTAAAAAAAGCTTTCATATAGGATGCGCTCAATTTAATCCCGGATCAATAATTGCATCGTCAAACACACGCAGTGAGTACCCTGAACAGTAAAGATTCGTCAAGATTGTAGTTTGAGACTAATGATTAGTGATCCGGGGTTAATATCTACGGGAAACAAACCAAATTGACAATCTCTGCATATTCAATGCCTTTTCACTTAATTCTTACATGTGTTATAATAGCGACATAAAATGATAAAAGCAAATATATGCATAATTTTATTGCCTAAAAATATATATATATATTTGTATTTCAATAAGTATTATATAAATATTAGAAAAAAGAAAATTACTGGACTTGTGCGTACGTTTAGTTCAAAGTGTTTCTATTTTTCGTTAGATCTATGTACAACATTAACGTTTAAGTAATTCGTAGTCAATCAATTACAAAGTGGAACGACAGTCTTGAGACAAATATTATTGTGTAGTTTTAACTGTATTTTCTGCATATATTTTTGGACATTATCGTTAAAACTCTTTAATTGTAAATCTGTGATATTCAATGCTATAGAATTGTTTAAGAAAACAACTAAGATAAATTTAAATCTATATATTTAATTTGATTATCTCCAGTGCCATATTAGTAAAAAATCATTTCTTCGACGTTGTGTAATCATGTTTATTCTTAAGTTTGAAGATTGCGTCGTCATGTAAAGTTCGTTATTTTATTTCCGCGCATCTCCAGCGCAATAATGTTCTTATCGGCGATATTATAAAAATATTGATTCAGCGGAAATCGAATAACGATCTATGCGACGACTTTTCTTCTCGCGCGTAACGCGATGTACTATTTAGTGTATTTAAACTCTGAAGGTGGAATTTTGAAATTATTGCTGCGGATGAGACAATATGCTTTAGGGAAATAAAGACTTTAATATCAATAAATGTGTGACACCTCAATAATAAATCTTCATTATTATTATGATAATATTCAAAATCTTTCCATCGCGAAAATGGTGAATTTAAAAATAAAAACATCAATTAGCTGTGAGTTAAGACTTGCAAAAATGTTATACTGTAAAATGTCAATAATTAGCTCTAACTTTCAGTCTCAATTCATGTAAAACGTTCCCAATCTGTGCCTTTCTTTTGTAAAAAAAAAATATATGAACATCGTGTGTACATACTCTCCCTTTCCCCGCAGTTTAACGGATTGTAGACCAATATCTACTCTCCGGGTTCATATAACTATATAAAAATAACAATAAAAGGCCATTGAACTTCTTCACATGTTGACAAATACAATTAAAATACAGTCAACCCTTCTATAGCGTCAAAATGTATACGCATTTAATTCGTAGACATTATAGGAGGGTCGACGACTCGTTACTATCATAGCAATCAATATCGATACATACATTTCAGTCGTTAAACATAAATAGGGCTTGACAAATTATGTTCATTGTTTATTTTTAAAACCGGCACTATTTTCTTGAGCGTACTTTTCAAGCCCTGAACGCATTAAAAATGATTCGGCAGCCGTTAAATTATTTTTGTATAGCAATAACTATCGGAAAATACACAGTGAAAGCCCGATTATCTGGCATAATAGAATTTCATTCATGCGTACAATCCAAAAGCCAATAAAATAAATAAATTATAATAATTTAATATTAAATTTAATATAATAATTGCGTTGTCTAGCTGAATTTTATTTCGGTTCATTTTAATTATAATGTTATAACAGAATACAGTCAACCCTTTTATAGCGTCGAGATAAGGACACACAAAGGCTTACGTAAAAGACGCTATAGGAGGGTCGACATTGTAAAGTCACAAAAAGCCGTTTTATATACAAATTCATTTACATCAGAATCATTCACACATTTTTGTTTGAAATGCCTTTATTGATTGAACACATAGCAATACAAAAAATAGATGTTTAAATATATAATATGTAGTAGGATGAATATAAAATGTTACATAGGATCTACTAATAAAGTGAGTGTCGTATTTGATCGAACATATCCTATATGTTCCTTTAATGTATGCTGGATAACGGGATTTTACTCTGTATATGTATGTATGTATGTATTATTATAGATGACAAATATCCGGTCGACAACATATGTGATGTTAAATAATTATTGATTAATTATATAAATATATATATATATATGTAAGATCTGAATGTTATCATCGTTCTATTGACTTCTGAAAATGTAAGTCTCAAATCAGTACAGACAATGTCTATTATTTACTTAGTAATGTAAGGTTTAAAACACTAGATTGGTTGACGATTCAATAAAACAAACAGTTTAGAATGAACACAAATCGTTTATTTATTGACTTTTCTACATCACTTTCAATTATTATTATTATTAAGTGCAAATTAATGAATTTTGCAAAAGAGCGACAAATTTCACAAATTTACTAACTATAGTCCTTACGGGGTAAAAGTACTTTAATGCAAATCATTCCAGTACATTGCACTAGAAATTCTAAACGTTAATCTTGACTATCTATATTATTGCAAAAATAATTAATAGATATGAGTTTAATATACAATTTTAATCATCACAAATATTCATATAAAAATATTACCCAGTTCGTAAATATTAAGAAGGATAAATTTATTCATATATAAATACCTTTTACATCGAAGTTTTCTATATCCACAGAACATATTTTCTACAACAGAATGAGTGCAGATTTTTATCAGTATAACAAAGGTTCGGTGATCAAATTCGTGGTGTGAACGATAATGGAGTTTACTCTTAATACAATTCGAATGGAATACGTAGGAATCGAGGTTGAAAATGTCGTTTTTTTCATACTTACATTTGATCATCAGTTGTATCTCAGCGCCATACGTATTGTATATTCGTCGACTAACATCTGGAGAACGCTTCGTCAATGTTTACGGCGGTTTAAACAATTTAAAATGAAAAATTTAGTTCAGAAAATAAGGTCCAAAGTGATCCAAGGTTAAAAATGTAATCAAATCAATGCGAGAATCAACAGACAAACTCGGATACTCCCGGAGTAGTGTTCAAATGCACTCAATCAAGGTGGTGTGTATGAATACAAAAGCCAATGACTTTCAAAGGGGCGGTCAATGAAATCAACCCCTCGATCGTAACAGTAAAAAAAGCTCTTTGGCAAACAATTCAAAAATACTTAATTTTATTCTTCCCGAATAATTTGAATTCAAATCTATCATTTGAAAAACGACATTTTCGACCGGACAATCTATTATAAATCTAAAATTACCGCCAAAAACTCCACGTTCGCTCGTCGCATATCAAAAAAAAAACCACTAAGAAGTCATGGATAAAAGAATAAAATGCTTCAAAACACCACATATTTTAAAATCTGTCTTTAATTAGTAGCCACGGATTCATGGAGAAAATGCTACATTTTCACAAACTTTATTTTCATCGACATATATAAGACAAAATTGCATCACATATTACATAAAAATTAAATGTAACAATTTCTCTTTGTTTAAAAATCATTACACCAAAGATTACACACAATATAATTTTATTTGTATGAAGCTGTCACCTTGAAATTGATTGAGAAGATTGCGATTGACGGTTGTGTGATGGCTGGCGGGCGGCGACGGCAACGAAGGCGGCGGCGACGACGACGGCAAACAATGACACGGAGGCTGATCGCTTTCCAATGTGTTATAATATACCTCGATATGTGGCAGTCGCATCATCGCGGGGGGACGGTCAGCGGAAATTAGGCGGACTTGTATGGAGATTAATCAAGGTAGGCTCACCTGGATTTTGACAACTGCAAAGGTCCACCAAACAACAGCAATAGTAAATAAGAGCCACAGCAAGGGTCACCAGTTCAGCAAATTTAAAAAGTGTACAGAATGTATATGTGTGTATTTATGTAGTTATTATTATTGGCAGACGGCAATATCCACATTGACGGGTTAGAGTTTGTGAACAGATTCGTGGGGGGGGTGGGGAATTAATGCGGCATTTCGGGAATCATTATAGATTATACAATATTCACGGAAGGCGAATTATAAAAATGTTTCCCGTTTTTTGAGTACCATAAGTGTTCATATTAAAAAGCATTGCCTGTATAAATACAAATATATTAATAATTATGGATTTTAATAATTATTCAAAAAATATCCACCACTTTAGATGGATGATATTGCATCGCTATTGCTTTTGTAAATTACACAGCCACCGAACGCAGCTTTCCACGGCTGTCCATACAAATTGGTTTATATTTCCTAAATGCAATAAATACCTCAAAGTTGTGTTCAAATAAGTGAAGCAGGATGAGCGGCACCACACAATATACCACGATGTTCAACAATAAGTTCCTGAAGTTTGTATTATATGACAGCAACAAACTGGATAATATAGACTATGTACGAACGCTATCAGTAGACCGACAAGCCCATCATCATCATCATCATAAACATTTCAAATAAAATCAATAAATGTATATTAGAAGAACATTAAAAATATATCACTGCATCCCGATCTCATGCCTGTAAATATCTTCTGACCTGACAAACGATCCACGTATGAAATAATTTTTTTAAATCTGAAATGCTCAATGTCAAATATTCCGAGGGGGCAATTGATGTCAGATCAGAAAACACGAAAGTCACACATAAACAAGAACTCTAATAAGCTGAAGATCCATTGGAAATCAAAGCTAATATATATATAACAATAAGGGATGATCATAAAACTAAAATCTTTCATACAAAAATAAATACCTCCCTCACAGTGCTGAAGGTTAGTCGCGATCAGTCGATACTATCCGTTGATAGACGTGTGAATGTGTGTTTTGTATATATCACTGAAGGCACCCCAAAGATGAAAATGAATATGAATTATAGTCGTTTCATATTATTAACATAAACAGAAGAGGGTAAATCACATTAAATAGTATCACAGGGACGGTTGGTACGGATTTTTCTTCCGTTTTATCTGAACACTGGATTATCACAAATTTAAAAACGTACCGATTTCTTATTTAAAATATTTTTAACAAATATATGTTATCACTAACCTGCTAGTTTAACCCTATGAAGAAAAAACACTTTTAAATTACCAGGAAAAAATGGTGCGGATAACAATTCCCTTCACCAAAGCATGACAGATGCCCATATTAATTATTTAAAATGTTTTCTTGATTGCACAGACTAAAACCTATTTGAAATCAGTCTCAAAAAAAGGAATCATACTTGATAGAAAGAAAAGAAATCTCATGGGCAAGTGTCTGGCTGCTGCAATGACATCTCTGCGAAAGCAGAGTTCTGTCAGCTTTGTAAATACACACCTTGTGATGAAAAAACACGAGTAATATTGCCACTTACCTGAGTAATATTTTATATTGTGATACCTCACAGGGCTCCCAGCGAATTCTAAGCAGGAGCCAAGTATCTGTGAATTAGCGCCCTCGAGAGCGGCTACGTCTCCGTCGCCCGTCTCTATCTCTTGATCTTTCATGACCTAGGCCCCCTGTGATAAAATACATTTAATAAAGGACAAATATTAAAGGTATCGAAAAGTACTCGCATATTTGTGGGAATACAGTGTCAATTTCCACAACATTTTGATTGAGTTTTCCAAGGCTTACGACAGCATCAACCAGAATTATGAGAGACAGAGTATTCAGAATACTTTTCAATACCCCTAATGCATGCTAATTTCATAAATATAAATTCAAAACTGGCATAGGAAATACCTTTGTCTCTGTCATTTCTATATTTTTTTTCCTTATCTCGACTGTCGCGAGATTTACTGCTCCTTTTCTCATCACGGCTAGATCTGTAGACAAAATGATGATGAAGAAAACGATAACACAATCGTGTTTTTTTGTATTTTGAAATATATACTCTGCAAACCTGTGACTACGATTGCTCCTCTCACGATCTTTTTCTCTATCTCCTCGATCACGTTCTCTGTCCTTATCGCGTTCAGCATGATCTCTCTCGGGTCGTTCTTTTTCGCCGCGGCTATTGCGCGAGTTCTTATCTCGTTCCCTATCCCTATCTCCTCTATCCCTTTCTCGCTCGCGATCGCGGTCACGATCACGATCCCGATCGCGGTCGCGTTCCTTAGCATATGCATTTCGAGCCCTGTCTCTTTCTTCATTACGCCGTCTTTCCTTTTCTATTCTTTGTTTTTCACGTTCAGCAGTAATTTCGTCAAACGCTTCCCTCAGCCGCAAATAACTGTATATAAATAATGTTTTTAAAATTGTGATATCATCCAAGCCACTTATTACATTCATAAAGATAATTTTAATAGTCAAATGAAATTATTACCCGACATGCTGTTTTCCCATCAAATGATCGTCTATTCTTTGCTGGGCATCGCCCACAATGAGAAATGCCCCACAAACAGTACAAACTTCCATCTGCTTTTCTTGAGCAGCTGCCAATTCAGCAGTGGCCGTCCAGTGGCTGAGAACAAATTAGCAAATTGTAATGCGTTGAAAGACTCGAAAGAGTGATTATATACATTAAATAGATTAATTACCTGTTTTCATTCTGTTTCTGTAGCTGTTCCTTTTCTTCTTTCAATTGATCGCATAGCTTCATGAGGCCTTGCGCCTGTTCAACGTCACCTCTGATGCCGGCTTGCTCGGCTTCTTCCACGAGTTTCGCAACTTTTTCAGCAAGCAATTTAATTTGTTCTTGATTACGCTCCGATTGAGGACCGGATAACACGCTATTTTCCGTTTTGGTGTTCATCAACTCGAGACGTTGTTTGCCTTTCTGAATTTTTCCTATAACAAAAATAGCATGCTACATAAGTCTCAACACTTAATACAATAAACAACAAACTCTAGAGTGATACTAACTTTCAACGTCTCCTATCATATTTTGGCAGAAACGTAGAAATTCATCTTGATAATAAGTTTTTTTATAACTTGATTCGGCCTTAATGAACAGTTGTTTCACTTCATCGTCGTGAATTCTAGGACAGCTCCCCAGATCGGCTCTCGTATTTACGAAAAGATCATGAGGACAGAATTTCACCATGTAATACTTGCAGTACTGTAAAATAATGATAACAAATGTAAGCTGATAAAAGTAATAATTCTAGGTGAACATTCAACTGTACTTATCTGGTAAGCAAACAACATTAAAATATTCTTAATATGAAAGAAGAGCTGAGTCTGATAACTCCTATTTGTATGATAATAATAATAGATTTCTAGTTTAGAGAGAATTAGAAATAAATTCTTATGAATGCAAAATAAAATCAAAAACCATTTTTACATAGATTAGTGACAGGTGATGAAAAATGGGTAGTATACAACAATGTTATATGAAGAAAACATTGAACCAGACCTGAACGAGAACCATTGACCATCCCCAAGGCCAACATGCATTAAAAATAGTAATCCTTTGTCAGTGCCTGTAGGTAGACACGCGATTAAGCAGTTGAACTCGTAACTCAATTATCGCGAGGCGTGGATAGCAACCACATTTAAAAAAAAAACATACGCCTTGAAAAACCATGTCAAAATAATGCTCGACAATGGTCCCATAAAAAGGATTGTTAAAAGCCACATCAAAAAATGCTTTGTGTTTTGTGGGATATAAAGGGAAGAATTCATTATGAACACTTGGAACACTACCAAACAATTATGATCGACAGATGTTGTAATCAATTAACAATGAGTGGTAGCGTTTCACCACAATAACACACGACCACATGTGGCAATAAGAACGCAACACAAGATAATCGAATCGGGAGCTAATGAACATTCCACCATATTCTCTAGATCTTGCTCTATGGCATTTTCACTTATTAAAATTGCTAAAATAAATTCTCCTGCGAAGTGTCAGGGATTCGTTTCAGGACCTGTTGGACAAACAGATCCAGTGGCTGGTCCCCGCACATTCAACAGTTCTGTAATAGTTTTGACACCAAATGTGCGGTAGAAGAATTCTACATGGAATAACTCCTTCCATTTTTGCTAAATGTAGATTTATCTGGACAACTGACTATAATAATAGATTAATCATTCCAGCGTATAGTAAACTCCAGCCCGAACCGGCAGTGAATCGTCTATTCACTGTAGACAGAACGTTCCCTGCAACACCCGCTGATTAAATGACTTTTATGCCTGGTGCGTACTTTTTGTTTATTGCAAGTGCGTATCTGTGACCAATGTAAATCGTGAAAGCACCCTTCGATACATTCATCCACCCGCTAGGTGAACATTCTAAATGAAACTTGAAGGTTATGATACTTTCAATATATTAAACAAATGCAATACAATTTGAATAATTTCATAAACATTCATGTTCAAGACGGCACAGTTCGACATAATGTTTTAAACTCGTTGCAGGCAAATAACCTACCTTAAACTATTTTATAAAAATCTCTTCAAGAACGTTTATATAATTTCATAGATAATAAAAAGAAAACAGAAAAAATGTCCAAATATTGATGTTGAAGCTACGCTACACAAAACAGATATCCAATACATCTGGACATTGGAGTTCAAAAGGTTAACGTGGGAGACGTCAATCGAAATACAATAAAACAAGCATGAAAACCATTCTAAAGTTGAAGAATTGCACTTTGATATTAATAAAAAACGATAGTAGATAACTGTATTTGAATGCAGAAATGCATGCCTAAATAGATAAACCACGACGTCAAGAGCACTCGAGCGTCTTCAGTGCATTAATTTTGCGATGTGCAAGTTGTACGCTGCGATACGTACATAGTCTAAAATAAATCGATAGAATTAAGCGTGGAACGTAGAATGGATGATATCTGCATTGAAGGTGCAACTCACCTGTGGGTCTTCCCAGTTGAGCTTTTGGGTCTTCTCGTTGGGATTAGTGTTCCTGTTGCGGCCCATCAGCTCATCGAGCAGCTGCGCCGCCGCCAGCACCGCCATGGCGCCGGTCAATTTCAACGCAAATTAACTGTACGACGGACCAATTGCCCCAGCCCCTAACCATTAAGCAGTGTTGCCACACTTTAAAATGCGGTGCATTTAGACCACTGTAGTCTAAATTCTAAATTTAACGATAATTAATTTGACGGCGCTTTGATTAAGATTTGCAATTAAATAATTACTAATTGAAATCGCTTATTAAAATATTTTATTAGTTTAGTTGGCATTGAATATATTTATTATTAAAATTTTAAATATTTAATCGACGTCGTTAGTGCTAATTTTCATAACGATAAAATATTTAGATATTTTTAAAATAATAACATATTTTATACGACGCAAAAATGAGCCAAAACGTTTTTATCGTGTATATTTGAATAATTATTTTCATATGAAATTAATGCTTCTTATGTTTCATATAAATTTACGTTTAAAACAAATGCAATACTTTTATCATAATATTAATAATGCATTCATCCAGTCTAATTATATTTCTTATTTAGTAAGATAGAAGAAAATAGAATATTATAAAACCTCTTTGCTAATAATTTATGCACATATTTTTTTCAAAACGATATTTTTAAATGTATTTAAATTAATAAAATATTTTATACGAAACAAAAATGTGCTAAAACAATTTTATAATATACATTGTAGCAACTTTTTTAATATGATAATAATACGTTTTCATATTTCACTACGATACTTAAAAAAATAATTTGAATAAAACAATATTAAAAAAAAATAAATCGATGATAATATGTTATTTATTTTTTTATGAATAAAAACCTGAAGTTAATACTTCATCGCTTATTAGTTTTATTTTTATAATCGTGTTGACGTTATATTTTAAATCATATCTAAATTTTTGCGTGTGGCAATATTCTTGACTTGCGGCCGCATTAAAATATCCTCTTCCTTCTATTACCGGCTGGCCGCTGGAAAGGTCGTGTGCGTCTGGTGAGTCTCCCGCTTGCTTTTAACACCTTTGTAATCTCGAAATGCATAAAATATTCAGTGTAATAAATGCAGTTTTAAATTCTATTCCGTATATTTCAATCGTATTACGTTTTAACGCAAGGATGGCTCCGATGTTATCCGATTATATTCGTGGCCATTTAAATGTTGAGACATGGACGCGCCTGTATAACGTTCATGTGCGTCCTGTTATGCCATTACATTGTTAATTTAATGCTTTTATCAACCCCGCTTTACTTTTATTTCTATATTTCCCCGGAATAAATGGACTTATAATTGATTACAGTAATTTTTCAAATTTTAGGTTATGTATTTGACACATGGTTTTTAAATGCTATGCATATTTTTAGAGTTGTATTACACTAAGCATTTATGATTGTATGTAATAAGACTTGTTCAACGTGTAAGAAATTTTGGCTAAATATATATTTGTTTTTACAGATAAAACGCCCACGCCAAGATGGTGAACGGCAGAGTTCCCTCTGTCTTCTCCAAGACATACGTCACACCCAGACGTCCCTATGAAAAGTCTCGTCTTGATCATGAGTTGAAGATCATCGGTGAATTCGGCTTGAGAAACAAGCGTGAAGTATGGAGAGTCAAATATACACTCGCCAAGATCCGTAAAGCCGCTCGAGAGCTTCTCACGCTCGAAGAGAAAGACTCCAAGAGATTGTTCGAAGGTATTAAATTCCTCCAATTGTATTAATTCCAAGCGTAATTTAAATGATGATATAAATTACTCTGGCACCTCTAGTCTTAGTATACTGCCATGCTGTCAACAGTAAATTGCTTCTGACGCTATAAATTCACATTCAAATTAACGATTAAATATTATCGTTATTTACAACGTGCCTTTATTAATTCCATAGGTAATGCGCTCCTTCGTCGTCTCGTACGTATCGGCGTACTCAATGAATCCCGCATGAAGCTCGATTACGTGCTCGGTCTGAAAATTGAAGATTTCTTGGAAAGGAGGCTTCAGACCCAGGTCTTCAAGCTCGGACTCGCCAAGTCCATCCATCATGCTCGCGTGCTCATCAGACAAAGACACATCCGGTAATTATTCCATCCGCATCGATTGTATTTGGCATGCCTTATTTTCTGGGCAAGAGGCGTTTCATTTGATTGAAATAGTACTCTAATCTTTAAGGCTATATAAAATACGTCCTTGATTAATCACAGGAAGGATTATTTAATAGTTCTTTCTGTTTCAGACATGGGCACATTCGCGTTTAATAGCCAAATTTGTCGATCCTCAAATGAGAATGTTATGTAATTAATGATTTTGCTTTTATAACAGGCGTTGAAATGCTGAATTGAAAATAATCCTGGATGTATTGTCACTTGAATCTTCAACATTTTCATACGGACCACTTAAACTTGCTTTAATGCAGTTTAATGTCTCGAAATTATTCTCGTTGAATGACACTCAGTGACAAGGTATTGATCGACGAATGTAGATCTTTCATTTGGCGCATCGATTCCCCGAGGAATAATTTTTTGAGTGAGTTTTTTAATTACTGTTTTTCAATTCCAGCGTGCGCAAGCAAGTCGTAAACATTCCATCGTTCATGGTGCGTCTCGACTCGCAAAAACACATTGACTTCTCACTGAAGTCACCGTTCGGTGGCGGCAGGCCCGGCCGTGTCAAGAGGAAGAACGCCAAGAAGGGCGCAGGTGGAGCAGCTGCTGCTGATGAAGAGGAAGATTAAACTGGATATCTTATCTCTTATGATTTTAGAATACTTGATGTAAATTTAGGTTGAATAAAGTCATTTGAGTATATAATCATTTTTATTTATGTATTGGATTGATAGTGTAAAGACTATATGGATACTATATATATATAATACTGTTGAATGAACGCATCATGGATGTATTAACCATTTAACGCGTGATCTGCGGGATTTCTGCAATCTCATTTGTATTCTCGTTAGAGTGAGCCACGTGCTTTACCCAATTGTCCAGTTAACAGTTTAGTTCTTTATTAAGTTTAACGGTAAACTGCCACCAGCGTTGCGTCCTCTTCCTGACGCACTGCCCACCATCATTATTTTTTCTAAGTTTTATCCATTCTGGCGAGCAATGTGTAGGAAAAATTTAAGTATTCGCCCCAAGCAGACGGATGAGTCTATTTTTGATTTTTAACGTTAGGATGGACTGGTTGGTTCTTTTGGCTGTCAACGGAATCCTCGGCATGCGATGCAAATACTACATTTCGAAGGCATTGTTTCTTTTTTGCTGACCAGCATGTTTCCACTCTATATAAAAACACTGGACTAGGTGGAGTTTAGTACTCGAGATTTTGTGATTCCTCCAAATTCCTGTTCCGCTTCAGGAGTCTTTCGCAAATCCTGCCTGTTCTTTGGATATTTGCCATTCTATAAAGTATTTCAATCTATCCTGTAGGACATGTAGCATTATTTTGCTAGCATTTGCATGTTGAACCCTTTTTGTGTATAATTGTAGAGTTGGTCCATTCATTTGGCTACTTGCAGTCACCTCATATTTTCACACATTGATATAGTGCGCAGAATCCGTCTTCTCCGATGTTTTTAAGGATCTGTGGATATGTTATTGGGTCCTGGAGCTTTATTATTTTTAAGCTTCTTAATGGCCCTTAGTGTCTAAAACTAGAAAGGCAAGCGTCATCACATTTGGCTAAGAATGATACACACCACACCAGAATTGTGTGAGCAATTTTCCATTAACGCGTGCCGAGGAATCGTTTTGCAAATCCAAGAATTCATCAGAAATGATGGGTAAATCAAGGGAAGCAGAGAATAGATTTCGTGTCGAAGCAGTTTATTCTTCTTTCAGCTCAGGGAAGTAACGCTTTTCCAGCTATTTTGCTGTTCTAATATATCTAATAGATATGCTGATCTTTTTAACAAAGCTTTGTCATTAAAAACTTGATTCCAGGAGTTGGAAGAGTCTTACCAGCAAAGGCAAGCATAGACGGTGCATCATCCATACAAACCCCACAAACGTTCTTCCACTTTAATCCTCCAGTCTCAAAAAACATATTTATCGTCTTCATATATACAATATTGTATTTATTTGTAAATTTGTTCATAAACAGTCGTCATAGTTGACCTTATTCTGTTTTTAACGTAACCGATAGAAATAATAATCCGTTTATTAAAATAAATCAACCTTTGGTGCCTATTTTTATGCGTTACTATTTAGGAAGACGTCGTAATATTGGAAAAAGACCGTAGTGATATATATGCCGTATCAACGTTGATACATTTCCGTGTATTTGTCGGTTGAAATTATTACTTGAAACGTTCTACGTCCACTATAATTGCAACGTATAGACGTTAATCATGTCGTCGACTTCAATATTATATTCTGAAAATGATAACAGTAAAGCAACGCTTAACGCTGCTTCAATAGTATTGAGATTATTCAAAATCGTGCACGATTTATGATAATTCGTTGGCTCATTTAACGCTGTTACGTTTAGCGTTAGAGCTCGACGCCTGCGTTAAACAAATCATAATTTGTTCTATTGTATTTTAAGTGTATTTATATTAAACAAATTTATAACGTCGATATGTTAAAAATACAATACAAGGAAGGAATGTTTTATTCCCCTTCACATTTAGCAAACTACAAACCGATTTAGGGTTGTGTACAAATACAAATTGCTCGATGCATTGTTTTTAAATAGGAGGGGAGAACATTTTTAAAACGACTATATATAATTTATTTTAAAACCGAACTTAATCTTTGTATTGTTAATATATAAAAATATCCGATAGAGTTTATCCGGACCGAGGATTACTATTAATACATGATCCATAATAATTTTTAGACTAAATTTGAACAATTCAATATACAAATTAATTGTTATTAATTGATGAAACAATGCAATCATACAAATGCAATAAGCAAAGCGAGTTGACCGTTGCATAAATCAACCGCAATAAAATAAAATATCCCGTTTATGCGTCAATATTATGTATAATTTACTCGGAGCCGAGCTTATACAAATCCAATTATGCTCCCGTCTTCGCATTGCCGAACTAAATGTATTACATTATATTGATTTATTTATTTGCTACGTTGATTCATGTTTTAAATGTTTATCAATTTAAAATAAAAGTATGTTCGTGTCCGAGATGCGCGTCGAATCATTCGATAGATTGAGCAGCGTCGGCTGTTTAATTTTTCGCCTGGATACTAAAATAGCCAAACATGCCCTATCACTAATCAGCGAAGGAGGACATTGGCTCCCTCCCGAAAACAAGAGGGTAAAACAAAACATGAGTCACTCTCCCCCACACGGCAATCCATCTGTGATTCTCAAGCCGAGGGGTGCTTTAAACGAATTCAATAATGCAAGACATTCGATGATTCAAAATGATTTATAAGATATTATTGTGTTTTGAATTTGTATTTTTTAAAGCATTTAAATGCAATATAAAGATCATATAAATATGTAATGTTTTCTCGAGTTGTGTGACATTTCTTGCTGGAAATAGATATAATTTGATTGAAGAAATGTGACCCAAAATTAATATCAAACATTATTTTTTTTTGGTTTTTTTAGTAAATTCAATTTGGGATTGATTTGATAAATTTGGAAGCGTTTGTGTATAGCACTAAATCAGAGCAAGACCGCAGAGCCTAATGAAAGAAGGCGCTTGGCAGTAATATTTTAGGGAGTGTGGGTGGAAGGTGGTTCCACCCCCCGGGAGGCGGCGAGGGAAGGAGCATCCCTCCGAGGTTCATTCTTCGGGAGCGAGAGGATAGGCAACATTCATTTCGCAGTCTGCGCATGTGCCCTCACAGATAACACCAGGGGTAACATAACATGACGAAAAAAAAACAATATTTTATTATTTCTTATAAGATTCTCATTTCGGATAAATTCTCTTCTCTGAAAAAATTCTAACCTCTTTGCAAATTTAGCCACGTCTATCGAAGTCTTAACCACTTTATATCGAAAGTAAACGACGTTTATTTAACAATAATTAATATAAACTACTTGTAGATTAAAAAGCAGCTTTGTAGATTTTAATCTAATGCCGTTATGTACAAATTATTCATTTCCACAAAATTGAAAGCTCGACAGACTGTAATATTCCCAATTTACATTGTATAAACACTGATTAAATTCACAGATCAGATTTTTTAGATGATATAAATTTGAACAAAATTAATGAACCACGTGGACAACCGAATAGCAGCATCGATGACGAATTCTTTGAGCGAAAATTTAACGCAATCCATTGATTACTACTCTTTTATGATGTAATCCAAGATGCTTGTTATTTTTTGTAATTGTTTTTGCATATTTTCAATGTTTAGACTTTTAAGATTATATCCTAAAAAGAAATTCCCAAAAATCTCAATTATTTACGGAGTTACAGCTATTTTAGTGACGCAGAAACTGAAAAAATAAGGTAAAAAATTGACTTTTTTAAACAGTCGCAATTTTGTAAAAATAGAATTATTTTTATGTCATTGTGGTAGAGACTATAGCGACATATTTACTAATTAAGAATCATTTTTTTAAATGACTAAAACGGTTGAAACTGTGTCAACTAGGATTTGTGTAATAAAAAAAGATTTACATCGCATATAAATACACTTAATTTTTTTTGTGCGATAGATGCGTTCCGCGGAAAATAGCACAAAAAGAAATCGCACCAAAAAACCATGACTTGCATAGAAAAAATTAAGATGCGTTCCATGAATTTTAAAAACCGCATAACTTTGAAACAGCTACATAAAATATATCCAAAATCGCACAAAAAAAGTTTTCGATATGACTCAAAATCGCTCTCTTCTTCGGAATAAATAGTATACCCAGTGTCAATGTAATCATTGTTCTGTGTAGATTTTCTCTTTCCAACAATATAATTAATAATTACTAAAGATGTCACTATAGTACTTAACTCAAAAAAATAAATCACAAAATGGCGACTGTTTAAAAAAAAGTGGTTTCGAGAAAAACGCGTTAAAAGATTTCATTATGGTAGGACCGGCCAAGTTGCCGCCTCACTAAAATAGCTATAACTCCGTATGTAGTTGGAATTTTGGAAATTCCCTTTGGAGAATGTATTTTTAAAAGTCAAAACATTGTAAAAATGCAAAAAAGATAAAATTACTTTAAAAAAAACCGCATAACTTCGAAATCGCACAAAAAAATTTAGGATTTATTTTGGGATTACCTAATAGTTTGTTTGAAATGTATCTATTGCTCTCCATCTTGTTATATGTCGTGATTATTAAATGCACGTTTTTTTGTTAAAAATTATAAGATTTAAATTGGTCTCATAAAGTCGGACATGTCATGTGTAAGCATCATGTAGGGTTCAATCCCCAAATGTTATTCGAATAGAATCGTCGGTGGTGTGGGTGATTCATGGACCACTGGTTGATGACTCCCCCAACAGGGAAATGCAGGGAACTTTCACTTACTGGAGGCATCCATTCGGGACATATAACCTCTGAAGTGGAATACATGCATCCCTCTCGCGAGTTGCGCGCCGCCATCGTCGAGCGCCGCCCGCGTCTCCGGCGTCGCTTTTCCTCGTTGTCCTCGTTTTCCCTCCAAAACAACGGGCGTCCCTGGCAAGTGGCAGCCCTGGACGAGTGTAGTGTGTCCGGCGCGGATAGATGTCGCCAGTGGCGCCCGACATGTGCGACTGACAACGCCGATTCCGCCAACAAACAAAACAACCCTGTGTTCATGGACTGATTCCAATCGACAGCCAGTGCCAAGGTACGTCCCTCGACGAACGACACCGACCCTCGTCGTCGTCTCCATCTTTTCATTCATAAACACGTGGACAACTTCGACGAAAATATCATCAGAACGTAGAGTATGTCAGCGACCCTCTACGATCGTAGCGTTGACAACATTGACCATTTTCATGCGGTGGAAATGCAAAACAAATCCACGCGCCATGGCCTGTGACCATGGCCGGTTTTATTCCTCCACGCAATCATAACAACAATAACAACACTAACTAAAATTATTTTAATCCAAAAAAACATACTTAATCTATCGATTTGATCAATTTATCAAATCGGTTTTATACCATAACAATAACTAACAGGTGCTCGAATTACGCGGTCTTCAATTTAAGCGACTTTATTATTACGCGGTATTTATACAAAGTCAAAAATATCCACATTATTAATAATTTTTATGAATTACGCCATGTTTTTTTCACATTTTTCCCATTACTTGCCATTGTGAGGATTTGTTACATCGAATGACCAAAAACTATGTTTGAAACTATGGACAAACGCGCGCGAAGTTTCCCCGCACATAAGGTTTTTACACAGTCAGCTTCATCGTAAATTCAATTAACAAGAATGAATATAAATGTGCATTTTTTAAGAGCGTCAGACCAATTTTTGGATATATAAAGTCACACATATTGAGACATATGCGAGGGTAGTCCCAGAAGTACCCGATCTAACAAAGAAAACGAATTTGAAAACGTACTCTATTTCAATAGCTTCGATACCCTATTTGTAGTGAGAACCGTCGAGCTCCTTAAAATAGTCATAAACCACTGAATCCACCTCTTCATTGTTTTTCAAGCTTGGAATAGGAAAATAGTCCATAATCTGACTAAATCTGAATAGGGTAAATTGTCCTGACGAAACAACACTTTTTTTGATTCCAATCGACAGCCAGTGTCAAGGTACGTCCCTCGACGAACGCCACCGACCCCTCGTCGTCGTCTCCATATTTTCATTCATAAACACGTGGACAAGCTTGGAATAGGAAAATAGTCCAATAATTCTAAATCTGAATAGGGTAAATTGTCCTGACGAAACAACACTTTTTTATCTTGATCACTCAAACGTCGCAAATAGTTTGCATAATACTCGCCGTTGATTGTTTTTCCTTTTTAAATATCCATTCATATACGCAGACCATATTCTATGCACATATTCAGGCATGGTGTCATGTCGTATCAGCGATCCGAAAATCGGACCGGTTGCACACACAGACCTTGTGGCCACTCCCTCCTATTTTAAGGCCTTTTTTTGACATTTTCGGTGATAAATGCGTATTTTTATCGCATGATCTTATTGGCGAAATTCGCTCATGCTTCCCATTTTACTTTGGTTTTGGCCATTATGGTCCCTGACATTTGAACACGGAGTGCTCAGCGTAATTGCGATCTTCGCCGCAGTGCTGGTACTCCATCGAGTCCTCCTTGCCAATTTTATATAGGTAAGTACCGAAGCACTCGAGTCTCGTCAGCATCTGGGTCAGGTGATAGGTAAACTCTCTATATTTACGCAAGGTAAATTTTTGTATCGTTGGGATCAATTGATATATCTACTTTCTCTTAGTTTCGGTGACCCAGCATTCCTGTCATTATTGGATTGACTCTTCTTAAGCTTCCTATTTTCCTGTGTTTTTCATATGTCTGATATTTCTTTCAATTATGCATTCTTAGCAGTTTATATCTGTTTTCGCCTTTCTGTGCCTTTTTTTGTCCAGATCAGTGCACAATTATCATGTAGCCGTTTTTTAAAGCTGGGAATAATAAAATAATTCATGGACGCAGATCTTATTCTGTGAACATGTGAATTGCGAGGCGCTCATTTGTCATATCAGCGGTCCGAATGGCGGACCGGTTGGGCATACAGACCTTGTGGACAGTCTATCAGGGCTTTTGCTGCATTTTTAGCGTAAAATAAAAATATAGGCATAGCCGCGAGAAAGACTAGATCTTCCACTCATCCATAAAAATGTATATTTATCTATTTTACCCTAATTTATTTTTATCTAGTTCTCATTTGCAATATGCATGTGTATATATTAGCTGGTTAATTGTTTTTAGTTTTCAATAATTTATAAACCTAGCTGTGGTCATGTTCTTTGGTCCCTATCCCTATGCTCTTTTGTATCAGGTGTGAAATGACCCATGTTATATCCATGGTTATGAATCGACACATAAACTCGGCTTTATTTCTGTGAAACATCGCCAAACAAACATTCTCACGTCGCTGTTTTTATTGCATTGTGAGCACACGCGGCACCCATCTTGCGCACAGCATTCTTATGTGCAAATTTTCAGTCAATCTGCGATATACAGCACTTTTTAAAACCTCGACAGTCATCTTCCAGAGTAGAATCTAGCTCAACTTTGATATTTAATACAGAACACCTGGCTATAAAGTGTTTATTGCCCTGAATTTTCTGATACAATGATAAATTAGTTTGTCCTAAAACATTATAATTGATTGGACAAACGTGTATTTTTGCATGGATCATTGCTTTGGGTCCAAATTTTGTCCGATTTGTTACATAATCTATTTTGAATAGATGTCATTAATCATAAAAATTGAGATTTATTATTAAAAAAAATAAAAAAAACACGGTAGATTTGATACATAAATCGGCTTTATTACCGAAGTAAGTTATTTTGTCCCGGACATTTTCGCATTATAATGACTTTTATTGTCGGGCCACGGCCTACATTATGTTCTTAGATACAAATTATTAGTTCGCGTTACATCATACGAGGTAATTTACAAGGATTGGCACATAAAATAAATTTATTTTTCGCATTACATCGAAGCTCGTATCACCATAAATTATCTTCAGATGTGGCGTGACTTGTAATATTTCAGCAGGGGGTGGCTGTAAACTTACCGTAATTACAGAATCCGATTCGAGCAAGGAGAATTTTCAAGTGTGTAGTAAAATTACCGGGTAATTTGTACCTGCGACAAAAATCCGGATTTGAATTTTTGCTAAATCGCTCGTAATTTAGTCATAAATTAAGGAAATGAGATTGCTTTACGCATTTTCTGATATATTTTGACTTTGATCTTAAACAGCCAAGATCGATGTATATAATATGAAATGAATCCATTTAAAATTTAGCCCGGGGGTTGTAACATATGAACGTAGCGGCTTTCTAATAAAGTCCATGGGTATTCACCCCTTTTTGAATTTTTCATAGACCGAACGCCGAATGCATCCTAATGTCGCCCAAGGATGGGGTTAACATCTATAACATCCAACCCTTGGTTTCTTCCGTCGAAGCACCCTTTCAAATTACACATCGACCGATGGGGGTCTAAAATAAGAAGACGTTATTGATATTCTCGCCTGGAAGTTTTGCTCCTGTTAAATCGAAAGCACCTGTTGGACTCGCGCTATAAATTCGATATTAAAAATTGATGGGGTTTTGGCTGTTTAATTTCCGGATGTTTAGGGGCGAATGTCGGTTGAATGGTTCCAAGCCAATGGCAAATGAGATTTTGTTCGAATATTAAGGGGACACAAAAGTATTCAAAAATTTAATGCAAAAAATTCAAATGCCTTTATTACAAAAAAATTATAAACAACAATATAAAATATTAATCATTTTCCAGCACATCTTCCCATCACTTACTCCTTAATAGTTCACATTAAATAAAATTTAAGCATAGGTATTGATAACTCTATGTATTGGGAACGTGCTCAATTGAAAAAAAAAGATTGTTTCAACAAATCCTTATAAGACAACTAATGGGAAAACATGTGAAAAACACGGCGTAATAACATTTTATGTAATGATAATTCAAAGGCAGCATATGCTTCCAATACGTCAACATCAACATATTATACTCAAACCTCTTTTTGTGCTACTTTTTTTGTGCGATTTTGAAGTTATGCGGTTTTTTTATGAAGTTTTTTTTTATTTCAAAAAAGAGTACGTATCGAGATATTTTGGATAAAACAGGAAATAAATCATCAACATAAACCGAAATTTGGAAAAAAAATTATAATTTGGGACTGTGTAAATCATATTGCATCTACTATCGCTCAATTACGACCACGCCCTTTATTCTGGTTTAGATTTAAAAAATGTTTTTTTATTGCATTTTTCTAAGGTTTAAACTTGTAAAAATACATTGTCCAAAGGAATTTTCAAAATTCCAACTACATACGGAGTTATAGTTATTTTAGTGAAACTATTTTTTTGAAATATTTTCTATATAACCCTTTATTGTTCATACTAGATTTATGTCAAAAATTATTCTTTAGCTATTTAAAAAAATTAAAACTGTGATAAAATAAGGCTAAAAAATGACTTGACTGAATTTTTTCAAACAATTTTTAAATTTTAATTAGGGACTATAGTGACATCTATACTAATTATGAATGACACTGGATATAATGGGTATATTTATTCCGAAGAAATGAGAAATTTTGAGTCATATCGAAACATCACTTTTTTTGTGCGATTTGGGGTATATTTTATGTAGCTGTTTCAAAGTTATGCGGTTTTTAAAGTCCATGGAACGCATCTTTACTTTTTCCGTGGAACGCATCTACCGCACAAAGGTTTAAGTGTACTATAGATTCTATTTTACTATAAAACACAGATATCAGCATCCATATGCATGGATTTTAACTAATCATGTGTTACATTTGAAAATTGATGAAAATTTTATCCGAATTTTCCGAATTAAAAATCACATATACGATAATAATAATCATATTCCAATGAATAAAACTTAAAAAAAACTTTAATCTGTGATGTTTTTAGAGAGATTTAAAATGATGTGTTTGAAATTCAAATACTCGAATTAAAACTTTCAAAAAACGCAAATTAAACATTTTTTCCGACTGTATTATTACTAAAATACTAAATCAGTGCAATCTTATGCAAGTTTTGTAAAATTTCTGTTTAATTGTGTTGCGCACGCGTCCTTCCTCTCCCTGTCCCCGCCTCAAACGCTTCACTTCACCAGACTAATATGCGCCAACATGGTGCATCCGCCGAAAGTCTCGCAAAACAAATTTGTACTAATTCTATAATATTCACAGAGGTGCACACAATAACTCCGTAAAGTTTCATTGCAATCGATTGAACAGTATAGGAGCGTATACAATACATACATACATTTAATTTCAAGATAATCGTATCAAATTTATACGAAATCTTTATTTAAAATGCTTCAATATACATCCATCCCTCGATTTACGCGGTATATACGTTCTTCGCGTTAAAAAATATTAAAAATTTAATAGTAAATGATTTTTTTCGGGTAAACACGAAATTTAATGTTTTTTTCCCAAAATTTTATCGTAAATTTAGTTCTTATTTGGAATATTAATTACATTATTAATCGCAATTTTTACAAAGCTATATTATTTTTTTGTTTGAAATAAAATGTGTTTTTTGATATTTTTTCATCAAATCCAAATACAAATCTGTCCAAGATCAGTTTTTTGCGAATATTTAAAAAAATAAATGTAAGAGATAAAAAAAGAGTTTGTTATTATTGACACGATTTCAACGCTTTTATTCATCTGAAATCAATTTTTAAAAAAGATCTATAATAAGTAAAAATGTGGTTATAGTAACTATTTCAAAAAAAATATAATAATTTTAATTAAAAAAAGTCATTTTTTCAGTTTTTTTTCAGTTTTCCATTTTTTGTATAGTTAAAAATATTTTTTTAACATAAAACTGGTAGGAACGATAGAGGGTTATATAAAAAAATGATTTATTAATGAAATTATTTTATTTTGTTTAGGAACCACGAGATGGCATACCTGAAAGTATCAGCAGACTTCCGACTTCGGTGACAGTTGGCGTCGTCCGCCGGCAGAGTACTGGCGCGAAAAAAGTGGAAAAATTCGGATGGAAATTATTTTAGCACGGATTCGAACCTTTATTAATTAATAATAAATAAATAAATAATATTTTTAAAATGTTCAAAAATATGTATATCGATTAAGGACAACGTCGAAAGTGCCTCTGACCACGTTCATAATTCTCATAGTGTGCCTTTTTGATAACAACAAAAAGTAATATTTGATCCCTTCATGAATCGTACAAAATCACAATAATTAATATTAATGATAGCGTTTATTATAATGTCGGATATGTCAATTATGAATTACGAGATGTTCAATGCACTGTGATTTATGGGCGCTTTTGTGGTCCAGAGCTTTCCTAGGTGTGGACAATATGTCTTTGTGGTTGAGTGGTATCAGTCATGTGCACGAGCAGCAACCACCACCGACGACCACGGCCGTGGCCGTTTCTACCAATACTTCCATGGAATCGGGGATAGAAGCTGGACCTATTCCGACGATTACGGGATCACTGGGCTCGGGCACGCGAGGGTCTCTCGGGACCATCTCCAGGGTCGGCTTGGATATTGAACCTATGTACGATACTGACAATACGGACTTGGGATCGGATGTGGATGAAGCAGAGCTTAGAAGGGAACTACTCAATGATGTAAGTCAATATTTTTTTCAATCACAAATTTAATAATATTCTGACAAATCATCCCTTTTTATATAATAATAACAAGTACCGGACATGCGTTTCAATACCACAGCATTATATTTATATGATTTATTGCTTTAGGCCACGTGTAGCGCGAGCGATATGCGCCAACATTGTGCAACCGCTAAATGTCTCGCAAAACAAATTCCGCCCATAAACAATGATTGTGCTCATTCAAAAACCTTCTTGGATACACGTCCAATAACTCACCAAAATTCCATCGCAATCGGATGAATGGTATAGGAGCGTATACTATACATACAAACATACATTTTTACATATATAAATTTATATAGCTTCCTACAGTACGCTGAACTTAATTTAATCCCATTTAAGCACGACGAAATCACATCAAATCCTAATCAAAATATTTATACAATCATCTAACTTATTCAGGCCTTATCGTGCGATTAGAGTATAAAATTAGCATTAAATAAGCATTTTATTATCTTTATTTAAGATTCTATCTGGAAGCACTTAAGATAAGGATAATAAAAGGGAAATAAAAGGTTTATTTTCGAATTTAAATACATTTTTAGCGCTTATGTAACACCCAGTTTTATTTTATTAAATAGTTAAATCAAATCGACAATTGTGGTGTACTCAATGAATGAATACAGGTTGGGTCGAAAAAGCTCTCCGTCTGAAAGCTCATTCATCCCATTTCTAAAAATGTTCTAAATTATGTTAGAAAATAAGTGAAATGAATCAACTGAACTGAACCGAAAAACCCCTATTTTTCCCAGAGCGAAAACCGTAACCGAACCGATATAAATATTATTCTATTCAGGTCATGAATTGATCGCTATTCTTTTCCCATAATATTTTTGTAACCAACCAATTAATTCAATCATCAAGACTAGGGGCTTATAACCCTTGATCACTAATCATATTTTCGAGTTACACTATCACTACATATTACTTGACGACGAATGCGTTTTAAGTCTGTAGTCTGTGAGACTAATGATTAGTTTCCGGCTCAATAATCTCATAGAAACTATGTTTTAATAAATATTAGTAAAAATGTATCGCTGGTTATTTTGTTAAATAGCCCTGTGCAAATATAAAATGAATTTAAAAAAATACTCAATACTCAAATTGATATTTTTTGATCAAAATACATCTTATTATAATTTTTTTTTACAAATTCGCTCAGATTTATAAAAGACAAATATTTTATAACATGGGCCCAATAATTCATATCTAATTATTGAGAACCGCCATAGTTACGGCGTTATAAATTGGTAACACTTGACTTGGCGCATTAATTTACAATCATATGTAAGTCATGTGATGTTTTTTTTTAAAATTAAATTTCGTCTATCAATAATATCAATAATTTGATCTCAATAATTTGTGTTTTAACTGAAACTTTTCGAAGAGTACAGTCGCGTATTTGCGATCGAATTCCAGTGATTCAGAAAAAGCATATTTGTACGTAGATTTCGAAGAAAGACAGAGACGGAGAGGATCTTGTACGTTGAGTTTGGAGAAAGAGAGAGTGTCTTGTGTGCATTGTACGATTGTATACACCGAATTTATCGACTAATAATGATAACCTATCTATCGATTTCTATGTTTATGCGAAGAAATGAACGAATATAGTTTGCTTTCAACAGTGTTTGTTTATTTATATACAAGCTTTATGCACGCTGCGCGGTCCAGAGAGATAAGTGGATTTGTATGGATGACAAGTGGCGGACATACAACTATAGCATTTACGTCATTTTAAAATTAATTTATTAATCAAATAAATAATATATGAGAGTAGTCCCAGAAGTACCCGACCTAACGAACCCGACCTAACCAAAAAAAAGAGTACGTTACGGCGATATTTTTTGACGTCCTCGGCGCCTTCGATAACGCGCAGTGGGACATGATCCTTGTGAAATTGCACGCAAAATGAATTCCGTCAAACGTGGTGGCACTGATTCGGTCGTATTTCACATAACGCTACATCGTCATCGAGGCCGGGGACATGATTATTGCCAGGAAACTGAACATGGGCTGCCTTCAGGGCTCCTATGTCGAGCATATGGGGATATGTTTGAGCATGGCGTCCGATCGCGAGGCGCTTATTCGAAGTGTCAGCGGTCTGAAAGGCTGACCGGTTGGACACACAAACCTTGTGGCCACTCCCTCATATTTAAGGGCATTTTGCCCGGAGCTTTCTATGATCTCCATGATCGCAAAAGCCCCCCCTCCCCCTGGCATATTCCTATATCTCAGTGTGAAACAATGGAGCCATGTTTTATTCGTGATTATGAATCGACACATAAACTCGGCTTTATTGCTTTGAAACATCGCCAAACACTCGACTGAAACATCTTCATAATGCTGGTTTTGTTCCATTGCGAGCAAACACGGTACCTATCTTAGGCACATCTTTCTCATGTGCAAATTTTCAGTTAATATGCGATGTATAGCACTTTTTTAATAGGTAGCTATTTTATATCTTGGTATATTTTTAAATAACAACCGCCATTTATACAACAAGTCGGATAATTCCGGGACTAACTTCGTACTTTTGCATTAGGGTTTAATATCGACTTCACAATGTCAACCTCAATGTTTGCTTCCCATTGACAATCCGTCTTCTTTAAAGCACTGCAAACATGCGAGCAAAACTGTTGACTTGCAATTTGTGCCAGATCCTTCGGGAATAACCCTCTGTTTGACCAGTGTCACGTTCTTCACACCGAACCACCCCGGGTCGAATCAAGCATTCCCCTTCTTATTTAACAACCCTCCGATTATGCTTTTTTTGGGCGGCCAAGCGATGAATAATGCTTTTTGGGAAAAAAATGTATTTAATTCGCTTTTCTTACTAGTGAAAATTTAGGGGTTTTTTGTACCACCCCGTAATATTCACACGCGTTGAAGAAATCGCGTGTCGGCGAAATATTTATTAATACTATGCACAGTAATCAATTTATTATTCCGCTTGTTTCAGAAATGGCGCATTTTGTTCGATAAGGTAAGGAATATTTTATTTTATCATCAGATCACGGTTGGAAAAAAATCTGACCATTCCATTTGCAATTAATCCGTATTATAATCGGGGAGCGGGCAGATTTTATCCGGGCGTTTGACTCGTTAATTCGCATTAGAATTGAATTTGCCCTTAAAACGCCTCGCTTTTTGTATTTATTGCGGTCAATTTGTATTTTTTTGCAGTACGATCCTGAGGGGTTCGGGGAAATCCCGTGGTCGGATTTTCTGAAGGCGTTGAAAACACCTGAGCTGCAGGCGCACATTCCCAGCAATAAAAGAGATGTATGACCCATTTTACATTTTATTATTCCTTTTTTATCATCCTTTAATGAAGTCTATGCGAGGAATCTAAAAACTACTTGTATGGAGTAAAATTAAATATAAAATTTTATAAAACCGGTGATTTTATAACTTTACAAAAATTGTTTCAACCTCAACTATAGTCAAGAAGAGTTATAGTGGTGTACTAAATACATATCATCGGTGGGTATTTTTTTAGCACAATAAGGGAAAGGTTAAACAAGTTAGGAAGCCAAATGAGGCACATGAATATTAAATATATAAAAAGAACAGATTAGGCAATTTTTCATGATAATGAACATATCCAAGATTAATGGGAAAAGGGTCCGTAGAAATTCGACTTGCTATGAATTTGAAGTTACTCAATAATGCACACTTTTTCCGGAGTTTGGTCACAGGAGACGAAATTTGGGTCTGTCGCAGACATCCTGAATTCAGAATGATATCCATGCAGACTTAAAATTATGCAGGACATTAAAATATAACCCGAAAGGCGAGAAGTAAGCGATTCTTTCCTTTCATTCCATTGTTTGACGTCCCAGTTTCTTATAGGGGATGGGTGGTTAAGAGCTTTGCTTTATGGTGTTCATGGACGCAAACCATCTTCTTTAGACATGACGCTCGATTGTGAGGCGCTCATTCATCGTGTCAGTAATCCGAAAAGTGGACCGGTTGGACACGTATACCTTGTGGCCTCCTTTTTTAGTACTTTATGTGGAATTTTTGATGAAAAATTCGTAACCGAGGCCTTCTCAAAGAAGAATACACCCAGAGACAATGAGAAATATGGGGAAAGCTTACAACGGCAACGGTTTCAAATCAACGCTACGGTCAAATAATACATATGCAACTGCTTTTTGGAGCAGCCGCTTTCTTTCTGCAATGACGGGATCACGAACAATTACGCGTTGCGCAACAGAGACTGCTACTTCTCGCCTTCTTCTTAAAAAGCGATCATGGATAGTTTATTTAAAAAGCTCTGGATTTTACTCAACAATATGAATAACATGTAGGTAGTAGTAACTCAATCATCTTGAGTTCAAATCAACAGAAGATGTGGCTGGCGACCACGTTTTTAAAACGCATATTCAAGTCGCCGGAGACGTCTTAGATTTTGGACCGAGTGGCAGCAGACCCATCGGAAGGCCTCAGCTACGCTGGGCTTATCAGGCCCAAGAAATTGTAAAAATAAGTAATCCGCCATGAAAAACCATGTAAAAATGGTTGGTAATAGTCTCATAAAAGGGATTGCTAAATGTCATTCAAGGGAAGAATATGAATTCCAATAATTAAGCCACTCACCATTAAGATCCATAACGGAAGGATATTTTTGAATTATGAAGTATACAGGCTGCGGCAGGGTAACTACCTTATTTCAAAAATGAATAACACAATCAGTATAGAGATATCAGTTTAATTCTTTTTTCCATGTTACAAAGAGGCATTTAAAGACATTCCATTCATATAGTCAACCTTCCTATAGCGTCTATTTTGCTTGCGGCGTCTTTTACATAAACAACGGGTGAAATACACCATCACGATGGTTAGTTTCTTGAGCGTTTTGTTTCTATAGCGTGGTCCCCATCACTATAGAATGGTTGACTGTATATCGTTTTTTTTTGTGATCAGTCAAATTTATAGCACATCTTATTCCTCTATGCATTGCTTTCCCAATCTGATTATTCAAAGTTCTACAAATTATGCTATAACTGCTTATAATAATTATTAAACGTACTTAATATTGTAATGCTTTGAAAGTTGCAATATTTCAATCAAATTCTCACGCTTCAAATTTAGCCACGTCTATCGAAGTCTTAGCCATTTTGTATCGAAAGCAGACGACATTTATTTGATAATAATTGACGTTAACTATTTGTACATAAAAAATCAGCTTTGTAGATTTTAATTTAATGCAGATTTTCAGGTTTTGAAAATTGTTATTAATGTCCATAACGCTGAAAACTTGGTAGATTGTAACCCTCCTGATTTATAGTTTGATATAATTTATTTGTAATAATTTAATTCAATTTTATTTTAGGTGTTACTCGATAAAGCCAGACAGTCGAAAGCCAACGCCATTACGTTCCAGGAATTTGTCAATACGGTGAGTCCTTTTTATTTAAAATTATCCTTTGTGTCCCGTACAAATGCACTGTGTCATGTTGGAATTCAATTTTATGTGGCATGTGTCAATTTTTTTTCGATAAAAAAAATATTTAATGTGGCATGGCAAAAACGAACAGGAAATTAGTGCATGGAAACCATATTGAATATGCACTTCGGGTGCAATATGCTTCACTTTTGTGACAGTTGCACCTGTCATTAATTATTATGTGCACCTTTTGCACATCAATTTGTTTATCGGATTGCCCGGTGTGATCGAAAATAAATGAGCGATTAATTTTGTGCGATTATATACAGAAATAGAGGAATCGGAAATTGATCAAATCGTTCGTTTTCCGTTCAATCTGCCATCATTTTATCCCGTTTTAAAAAATATATGTATTTTTGATATTGTTAACTATGGTTTAAACGTAAAAACTGATCTTTGATATTTAGTATTATATCTAAAAGGTCATAATTGGGCACAAAAACGGATCTACGGGATACCTACATTATTTGAAAAAGAGCAAACAATAAGTTGGCAAAGTTTCATTGCAATCAAATGAACGATATGGCAGCGCATTAAATACGAACAAACAAATATTGATTTTTATATATTAAACTATGCCTATGTTACTCGCAAATTCTTTAGTAATAAATGGACGAAGTTTTATTGCAATTTGATGAACGGTATGGCAGCGCATTTCGAACGAACAAAACCCAATTCACTTTTATATATTAGATGTATCAACATTTTACTACAATTTAACACATTAAGCACCGCTGCCGATTCGAAACCTTTTTTATATATCGTCGGCCGTCTCGATACAGAGGATCTGGGCGAAGAAAACTAGAGCTTTGATGCGTTTTTAATTCAAATGTATGCGGGGATGTCGCTTAGGGGATCGGCACCTAATTAAAGCGGGAACACCTCGACGCCGTGAAAGTGTTAAATTGTGCCTAAACGCGCGGCATAAAAATAAGATACTGCGGTGCATGGATAATTCGATCTATAAAAAAACCCAAAAAACGAGGTTGGCGCCTGACCCGAAAATTCCGACGAGGCACACTCGCACCAATGTGGGGGATCAATGCAACAAAAACTGTACCAAAAAGTCCAGTCCAATGAATATGATGATCACAGTCACATAAATTCCACGCTGCTTGTGACCACGGACGAATAAACATTATTATTTTTTATCTTCACTTTTGTTTACGTGGGCCAACTGAGAAATCAGGGTAAAACAGGGCGGAGGGTTGCCCGGGGGGTGGCGCGATCGCATCGATTTGTTTCGATCATCATCATCATCTGCAATCTCCTCATAAAACAATGATAATATAACCACACATGCGACAATGCAGATTTACAACATGATCTCAGCGCAGTTTGGATGAACATTTGGTAACAGAAACAAAACATATATTTGGGCTAAATTCAGGTCGCTTTATAAGCTGAATTTCCGTTTAATTACAATGAAGAACAATGGGTAAAAATAAATTCGATATTATTAAATAGGGTCACACGCCATTCTTGTGTTAAAATTCATTGTGAAATCAATAGATATTCGTTAAGTGTTGCAATCTTATTGTGTTGCAATGTTTAGACTGTGAAAAACACAATTGAATCATTTTTTTTTCTATATAGGGAGGGTAAATTAGCTTGAACGTCACGAAAATTGAAACTCAAAGCGGTTAACAGCGACATCTTCCATCTCTCTTCAGGTGCAATGTGCGCCTGAATAACATTTTAACAGCGCCATCTCTTGTGGCCCTGCGGAGACATTGCACCTGCATACCAACCGATTGCTTAGTGCACCGTTGCCGGTTGGGGAGTGACGCGCAGGAGGCGAGAGTCAGCGGAATCGTCGGTTAGCCTTGGCTACGGGAGGTCGTCCTTCCTGCAGCCAGATCTCTCTCTCTCTCTCTCTCTCTCTTGTGGAATAAATAGTTATTTAGAAAAGAGAGTCTTTCTATTCGACGCCCGTCTATTCTCATCCATTCGTCCAGCAACATCACGGCCCCGAATCTAATATTAGAAAATAAATTTGTCCTTTTCAAAAAAAAAAAAAAATGTTTAAATTCGGTCATCAGTAATTTTTATTGTACAAAATTTCCCATAACAAACTAACATTGTCAGAAATTTAATTTTGCATCGATAAACATATAAAACGAGTTTCATTTTGACATAAATGTTCATAGTATTTATTTTTAAAACCTATATAATACAAGGATAGTACTAGAAGAACCTTATCTTCATTGTTGGCAAATATTTTACCATGAAACTGTTTTTCAAGTTTACTATAATAAAATAATTCATAGATGCAAATTATGTTTTATGATCATGTTCAGTCATGATATCCAATCGCGCGGCGGTCATACGTCGTATTAGCGGTCCGAATGGCGGACCGGTTGGGCACATTGACATTTTTGGGCGAAAAATGCATACTCGAGGCCTTTGGTGATCTCTACGATCATCAAAGGGCAAGAACGTATGAGCGGCTCACGCCAAATGTGGCGGCTAGTGAGACTAAACTTTTTCCACACCCATAAATGTATCAATTTTACCCTAATTTATTTTTATTTAGTTATAATTTACAATACACATTTATATATCTTGGCTGGTTATTTTGTTTTAGTTTTCAAATATTTAGATAATCTAGCTAGTTTCTTCATGTTCCCCATGTTTTTTTGGACCCTCTCTGTCCCAATAAACATGAATCCCTATGTTCTTTTGTCTCAGGCGTGAAATGAAACAATCGATTGAAACATCCTCATGTCACTATTTCTGTTCCATTGTGAGCAAACACGGCGTCCATCTTGCGCATAGCTTTCTCATGTGCAAATTTTCAGTCAATATGCGATTTATAGCATTTTTTGAAATACTTAACATGTCTGCTAGCTCGTGCAATTTCAGTCGACGGTTATCCAGCAACATTTTGTAGATTTTCTTCGCCATTTCTGACGTGGTCACCTCATTTGGTCGCCCACAAAAAAGAGTTTTTATTATGTAAATCTATACTTTTTTGAAGATAAATATAGAATAATTTATAATAATGTTATGGTAGCTATTTGGGTGCTCCTCTTCTAAGGTGTGATGAGAAATCCAGTTGTGTTGAAACATTCCCGTGTTGTATGGACCGCCCGCCCGCCCGAACCCAAATCGGGCGATCTCAAACAATTTATAAAATACATCGACCTACATTCTGCAAGGATCGAATTATTTTTGCATTTGATGTCTCAGTTTTGAAGGAGACCGCCCTCGTACATCAGGACCTCGTCCACTATTCAATAATGCCCATTTGTGAAAAAGGATCCGCTAAATAAACATAATGCCCGGGCCACCTCCATAACTCTTGCTGCGGCCCTGGAATCGTACAGAATTTAATTTAAACCCTCATTTGTATCAATTTAATGGGGCGTTCGTATTATCTCCGATGTATTGGTTTTGTTTTGTCACACTGAGCTTCGGATAATAAAATTTGACCGCAAAACGAAAAATGTCTTCGTGCTGTGGAAAATTTTAAATATTTTTGCCGATGGAATTTTGTATAAAAACTGGGTAAGCTTTCAATTTGTGCATCGAAAAGTCTTTGCCGATTGTTTGACAATGAAATAATTTATTTAATTTTTTCTCTTCCTTTGTTATCGTCGTGATAACAAAGATAGTTCGTGCGGCATCCAAACCCTCATTCGATTCGTTTTTCTGATACATGTAAAATGTTCTTGAGATGTTGACCACAGTGAATGCATTTTATGCGATCATTCTTGATACAAATTGAGCTCGAACAGGCATCTATCAAAATCGGCAAGGATTTAACGATATACCTAATATTAAAAAAAACAGTGCGCAAAAGCAATGGGTGAATGAAATAAGGGGAGGCTTGTATCAGTTGGCAATTGAACTCAGTGAAGCAAAAGCAATCAAAACATTGCTTTATTTGGTTTCCCAAATTTATTGGCAATTGATTTAATTTTTTAATGTGCATTTGAATCCAAATATTTAAAAAAAATTAAAGATATGTTCCACGGGGAGTCGCATATAAAAAATCGCATAAAAATATTCGAACTACATAGAAAACTGAGGGATAGGTTCCATTATTTTAAAAAACCGCATAACTTCAAATCAATGCGATAGAATGTATCAAAAATCGCATTAAAAAAAGGCTTATAAAAAATTCATATAAAAAAACACAATACAATTTCGTCATCGTTCTGCATTGAAATTGTATTTTTTAAAATGTGGGATTAAAAAAAGGTATTTTTAGCACGGTAAGGAAAAGTTTAAACTCGCGTAGGAATTTGAATTCTGCAATTTTAGATTTTTTTTATGCACATTCAGATAAAAAAAGCTTTATCCTGTATAGAAAAACGAGGTATAGTTTTCATTATTTTTTAAAATCGCATAACTTCAAAATCACACAAAAATAGACCTAAATGATATGAAATGATAAAAAAAATATTTTTATTGAGAAAAGCGCCGTACACACGTTCGCAAAAACACGCGTTTACTTGTTCACGCTCATAGCCATGCATACGCTTGCGATTTTGTATAACAGAAAATAATCCTATTTCCTATAAGAATTCCATATGGAATTGAAGTTGCATTTATTAAAATGCAAAATTTTTGAATGTTACATTAACTCAGTTGATTTATGGTCCGATTTAAAGTGTCATAATATTGTCAATATTTTAACCCGAATGAGTCCTTTCGTTTTATGGCCACTCATTGCTCCAAATTTTTGATGGATCGTAATTATTTTAAATGCCTTAAATCAGTGCTTCGAACAATTATTTTTATTAACGTTATTGTCATATTTGAAACCCAAAAATATCGGTTTTCGGTTCAGTTTCTGGTGATACATTTTTGAATTTTTAATATGTTTAAATTCGTATTGAAAACTTTATTTCTAGCATAATTTAGAGCATTTTACTCCTTATTAACAACTATTATTATTTTCAACACAATAATCAACAAACTATTTTTTTCGTCAAATGTGTACCGAAACGATTAAACCGATATTTTACAAATCGGTTCAGTTCCGGTTATACCGATTATCTGTCCCATTTCGGTTCGAGTCCCTGGTTTAAATAAAGATTCCCTACTAGTAATTTACAAATTAAGACTATGTTATTGAAATATCGCAATGCATCTTTTTTTCGTGGTACAAGTGTGATTCATATATAACCCGGAATTTTGTTGTATAAATTTATCAATGGAGAATCTTATTTTTCGTCCTAGTTCCCTTAATTGGAAATACATTCATTCCATCTTTGCTTTTTGATTCCGTCTTTGAAATCTGTTGCGCAACGCGTAATTATTCATTTTTATTTAAGCAGCCTTAGCGTCATCCAGCAGCTATCCTAAAATACCGCAGCCAACACCTTTATTATCATTTGACTGGGATGTTTTACCTCATCCTCCATACTCTCCGGACGTTGCCCCTTCAGATTATTTTTTATCTATTTCATTGAAAAATACTTTACGTGGTAAAAATTTTAATTCAAATAATGATATAAAAATGTACCTCGATCAATATTTTGCCAACAAACCACAAATTATTGTTTATTTTTTTCTTAATATGAAAACGAAAGAAACTTATGGGACACCCTAATATTTGCTATGGTGTTGTAGCGTGGGATGATTTGCATCCCCATGCAATAGTGCTATTAATCTGAGCAGATTTAATTCGCTAGAATAACGGTGATGCGCTGGAGGAGAGTTGTCGGTAGACCTTGACTGCGGGAGAACGTCCTTCCCACAGCCAGATCTCTCTCTCTCATGCTGAATAAAGAGTTATCAAGAGAAGTGGGTCTTTCTGTTCGACGCCCTTCCATCCCCTATCCATTCGTCCGGCTCCCTATATCATTAATAAATGTTTATCAATCAAAATTCCGGTTTATATTTGAATGTCCCTCGCATATTCAATATGATGATGTTGCCTTGCCAGACGAATTCGAATCTATTTATATGTATTACTATGGACGCAATCTTAGATGTCTTTTAAGAATTTGATTTATAGTGATAAATGGCCTCGTAAAATGCTTATTATACAAAAGGGGGGCGTCGAAAATGATCGTCGTAAACGGATTTAAATAGTCTCAGGATCCATGACGCAACCTGCGATTCTATGCAAATATGGCGAGCGCATTGCACTGCGAATTTGTCTATTGACCTTTGCTATGAAATATTAAATTTTTGTTGATAAACATTGGTTTTTCCGCGAATGATGGACGGGTCGCGCGCGCTATTCTTGCGGCATCCCCCCAATTAATCGGGATATAATGGTCCACGTGTACATAATTGAAATAAGCATCGCTGTCATAAAACAGTTCGAGTCCCATTTACATATTTGATGTGACTAATTAAGCCATAACGTCGACTTAATTAATTGGTGGCTGGGGAGCAAAGATAAAAAAGGTCCGACCGTCCTCAGGTACGCGCGTTCCTTTTCGCCTTTTTACCCCATTTATTATTCCGTCAAACTCATTTATGGCGATAATATTGTATCTCGAGACATTGTACGTATATGACTTTGGATTAGATTAGATTTAAATTATTTAAACGATCAATTTATTCCGAACACTGCCTCGATGCGGAGATAATTTATTTTGACCCCTTCGCCGCGGGCGACGCTCCGTTTCGGGCGCTGCCTCAATATTGTATCAGCGGTCGGTATAAATTATGTGAAAATGTCATCATTTCGTTTTGGGAGTCTTAATCTTGTTTAGACACAAAGGTAATCCTTGAGAGCATTTTTTTTACCTATTTAAAAAATAATTAATACAAATTAAGAAAACCGGTTTTTATTGATATTCGATCCGGAACCAAATGATTGCTACCATTGTTTAAATCTATGTCAATCTCATATTCGTCTTAATTGGACCGGTTAATATCAAGTTTATGCCTTATCGCATGGATTTAATTCAATGAGCAATTATGTTAAATTTAAATTTAAAAAAGTTATTGCAACAAGGACGCTCAATTTTTAAATATAAATAAAACAAATTATATATAAGATAAACTATTTGATATGGACCTGACTATTTGATATTACTTGATACCTGACTTTAACCTATTCGTTTCAGCTATGTCTATATATTTGTTTCCAGTTACTCCCAGTCTGACCGATTAAATATTATTTGATTGTGCCCGGTAGACACTAAACGTCAAAGTTCGAATACTGTGATGCGACATAACTACCCCTTGCTAATACAATTTGACTAATACTTTTGCGGCCTAACCACATTTGACTACTCCTAACTATTATACTTATACGATTTTATGTATTTTAACTATTGGCCACTTGACTAGTACCTTTTTACAGAGTAGATACTTAAATACTCTTCTAACAGCAAGCTGATATCCAGTTTATATACTATTCATTGCTTTTTATACGAATCTTAACTTGCATGTCGCTCGTTGTCTCTTGCATGGTCTTCCCTACTTAGCAGTATGGAACTCGAGGAACCTCACCGGTTCGGATCCGAGAGGCTCTAGGAACGGAGCAGGAACAAGAAGAACACCAAGAAGACAGCCTCGAGGAGATGCATTTGATGATCTTTACTTTGCAACGAAAAACAACATTGTCTTCCGTTGACTTCTATATCGTTTTGTAATCGCCGAACTGAGAGGGGCAACCTGAAAAAATGGCGAAACCACTCAGTTTCGAATTCGCTCGGGTAAGTTGTACGGTGACGGGGAGACACCCTCAGTTGGTGTAGGAGCGAATCCGAGATGCACTTAAGCGTCTCGTATGTCTTCACCCTACCCCGGCAACGCCCTAGCGAGGAAAGGGGGGACTGGACTCCTTGTACTCCAGAAAGCCCTTTCCAGTAGAGTCAAAAAGGTCGTCTAGAGTAGTTTTCCACCATCTCCCTATGAAAACTACTCAGTCTTTACAAACCCCCCAAACTCCTTATCGAGACGTTCGCGAAAGTGTTCGTCAATACGTTCACTCAGGATACCCGTTGGGTGAGCGTTCAAAATAAAACTCGGTGGTAATGCTACCTTCAATATCGAGCGAATGAGGAGGTGAATGTATGATACAGACGAAATGGATGTAACCCCTTTCCTATGAATGGATATTGAAGAGGCCCATAGTTCTGTAGTGGACTGTTAGTGGCTGCGCTATGATGATGATGATATATAAGATATCTACTTATTTTTTTTTTAATTTGAAAGAATATTTTATGGCATTAAGTATAAAATATAACGTCGTTCAAATATCCGCCGCAGTTTTGCTTGGTGGCACGTATTCGGGAGGTCCAAGTTTCGATGACTTTGCCGCATAAATCTGACTGAATTTGGTGGATGTCATTATGAAATCTGCAACAAAACGTTTATAATAATTTGCAATAAATTTGACAGATATTTTTGTTTTACAACATTAATGTTTTGTGTACACTTGGGTTTGTTTTTATGCGATTTTGAAGTTATGCGTTTTTAAAAAAAAAATGGAACCCATCCCTCATTTTTTTATAGAGAATAAAACTTTTTTTTATGCGAATACGCATAAAATACGTCTATGTTTATCTCCAAATTCAACGTGCAAGATACTCTACGTCTCTGGATAATAATTCTTTCTCTGAATCATTGGAATTCGGACACAACTCTGTGTCTTGCCTTTTTAAGGGGTTAATCGGCGATTACATTTAAAAAAGACGATTTCAACACAGAAGGATGATGAATTAATGTATGCTGACGAGACTGTAAAATAGACGTTATATATTTAAGATAAATATGTAGTGTTTTTATTTATATGATTTGATCACAACGATTTGAAGTTATGCGATTTTTAAAAATATTCAGTTCAAGTCTTTTTTATGCGAATTTTTTATATGCGACCCCCCCTGGATTGTATTTAACGCATAAAAATCGATCCAAGTGTATATTATAATCATGGCTTGTCTCCAAAAACGTATTTCGTCGCTCATTTTTTTGTGTTCGGTCAAGGCGTGCACTACCCATCCTACTCCATAGCACCCATCCTATTCGTTTTGCTAATTACTTTTTAAATGAGTTTTTATGATTGGCTTGGATCTGATTCGATCTAACGGGATTTTGGTGCATCTTCAAAGTAAAAAATTCAAAGACCCCGTCATTTTCAGTTCATCCCTTAAACTTTTATAACCCGATTTAAATTTCTGGAGTCATTGCTGACATCTGTGGATTTTTACCACTTCATCGTGAATATCTTTGAGTGTTATATACTGGTTTTTGTGGTTTTTCAAGCCAAATTTAAAAAAAGCAGCATACAGTGCCAGATGTGGATTTTATTAGTTTCGGGCCTGGAAACTACCAGATTAACAGCGACATCATCCATCCCTCTTTGGGTGCAATGTGCTATTTTAATAGCGCCATCTTCTGTGTGCCGGTTGGGTGGTGATACGCAAAAGGCGAGAGTTGTTGGTTAGCCTTGGCTGCGGGAGGACTTCCTTCCCGCAGTCAGATCTCTTTCTCTCTCTCGTGTGAATAAAGAGTCATCTGAAGAAGAGAGTCTTTCTGTTCGACGCCCGTCCATCCCCATCCATCCGTCCATTCTATAGCATCCAAATAGGGACTATACAATAGGGACTTTACGTATTTTACCCGTTGTTTGCGTAAAAGACGCCGCAAACAAAGTGAACGCTATAGGAGGGTTGACTGTATAATATTTCGATTTTATTCATTAATAAATATGGTTGAACTCAATCACATTGTTTGTATTTTAGTGGCTTTTAGAGCTCTTATGAATAATTAAATATAATGTCGCGTGTGTCAGTAACAACGATATATCGTTGCTTAGCATCCAGAGGGTTAATACTATGATCAGTGAGCTAATTTTAAATTAACGTAAACGTAGATGCTATATTCGTATGTGTACGGCTTATCCTCCACACAAATCCACTTTTCTTTCAAGACCGCGCTGAGTGAAGCTTGTGTATCAATAAATGAGCCTTAACACTGTTGATATATTATAATATTTGTTCAATTCAAATTTATTAAAAAATAATATATATTTATTCAAATAAAATATTGTATATTATAAATTCAATACAATTTTATTAAATCGACAGTGAAAACATATTCGTATTGCGTTCCTTTATCGATGCCAAATAAGATGGTAGTAGGATCGCATTGTCTTTGATTTGCATGGACAGAACTTCTGCAGCATCCCGACATTTGTCATTGATTTCATTGTTTTTGAATGGAATACTTGGATTTGAGCTGGACATTGTGGTGGTCGAGTTTTCAGGCTCCATCGTGGACATCCTAGGTGTAGGGGCCGCATTCTTCACACGGCAATAACACGAGTGGCCTTATATGGCCACCCGGTTCTTTGTTATCATTACCAGACTAATTTTATTTGAATTTCCATGGGCGACCAGGCTGACACTTACGATACCCTCGTGTACGTCTCACATCAAGACATTTTATTTTTATTGCCTTTTGAACCGAGATATAAATTAAGACCGTCCCGCTTATCCTTCACGATCTCTTTTTTTGTTCCTTTATTTGGGCTTTCGCCGCTTCACAACTACCGCGTCACGGTATCTCCTCAGACTTCTTCTTTCGACACTTTACGATCTGGAATCGCTCTAATTTTACAATGGTGGGCGTGAAGATACAGCCTGAATGCATAAACATTGCGATTTATTTTGCGCAAATATTTACGAAAGACCCTTCTTTGGAATGTCTTTATTAAAATGTCAGCTTTCACCCTCCTGAGCAGATCTTATTCGGGTCGACTTTTATGGGTATTCATGCATTTTTTTAATACGGTTTTCCTACTATCCGTTTGTGCATTGAGCGACTATCATAATATTGCATGAATTTGACTTGAATAACAATTATCCAATCGTGAAATCCAAACGCCAAAAATCCTGCTCACCCATGAACATGTCAGAGCATCACCGCCCTTCAATTGTAAAAAATACACCTTGGTACATAGCTTCGGAATTCCTCGACCATCCATTAAAAAAATGCGAAAGTGGAACAATTGAAACGAACGGTGATGATGTCGACCATGCCCCGCTAAAAAAAAAATAACGGACGTATCAAAACAATGGATAAATTCCTCCAGGCGATATTCAAACATAGGCGTTGTAAAGTGTTTAGGGTCGAGTCATTTGTTAAAAGAGGACATGGCGAATCCGAGATAAGGACTCAATCCCGGGACAGATAAAAACAATACCCGTCCACTGTTAACATTCCGACCGTAAAATAGGTATATCGATGCACAAGACCGATTACCCTGATCTCGGTTCGGTCTCGACGAGTGTCACTTTAAAAGGTCAATAATTTATTTTTTACTGCATATTTCCACGATGGGCAGGCCTAATAAGACAGTGATCCTCAATCGGACTGCGTCGTAAATTCGGCGCCATCTTCTAAGATGGCCGAATCAATAACAGCCGCGAAAATCCGCTTAATCGGGACGGCGGTTAATCGGGGCTTTTATTAAAATCGGATTCTAATAGACGCAAATTAATAATCCATATGAGAACTGTATCTTTAACATATGCAAATGACTGTAAATCATTGGTAATTTACATCGATAAATATATATAAGTAATAGTGTCATCTGTCCGAGTTTCATTTTGACATTCATATTCGTAATTTTAAAGCTTTTCAAATGAATTAAAAAACCATAAGCCGAAAATAAAGCTGAGTTTTGATGAAATATAGATTCATCACTTCATACCTGAGACAAAGAAACAGTCTAAACAATGGACTGAAAGGGGAAATTCGGCTCCAAAGAAGGCAAAGATATTCCATCTGCAGGCAAGGTCTTGGCGTCAGATATTTTTCATCAAAAATTCCGCTAAAAGATAATAAAAAGGAGTGACCACAAGTTGTGTCCAACCCGTCCGCCTTTCAGACCATTGGTACGCTATCCCTGAACATAAAACATGATCTGCGTCCATGAACGTATCTCCGTACAGACACTTCGAGAACGGAGAAGTCTAAACTTAAAAAGCGAAGTCCTAAAACGCCCGTGCATTGTGAATAGGGAATCCAATCCCGAACCAAAATTTCGATCCCGGGATTTCGGGATTGCATTATACGATCTCGGAATCAGTCTCGGGATCCCGGGATCGGGATTTTCAATAGTTCAGTGATCAAAAATTACTAATAAGTCCATTTCTTTAATATAAAAAAATTATTTGAAGGCGAAAGAATTTTATTAATTTAAGAAAAGATAAAAATAAAATACAAAAATAGATAAATGAACTAGAATGGCTGATAAAATTCCTTTCTGCTGAGACACGAATCAAAATTCGCAAAATTCCCGATTTCCCGAAAAATTATTTATTCTCGTCCCTGCAGATAAATACTTATATACTATAATACTTTGATGTGATTCGTATTTATATTACGGAGGAATACAAAAATTCTGAACCCCGTATCTATTATATTTCGTATCGATATTCTCATTATTAGAGTCGAAGTGTAGTAAATACATCACCGGTGGGGAAAGGTTAATATAACAACTTGAAAAACATGTATGTACTGTATATATGTATACGTATATTAGACAGTAACTGCTCCTAGGCGTCGCCTAAACTCACCAATTAGTAGTTACGCCATTGTTTCCAAGCGTCCAGATGTCGGCGGGAATGTATTTATTTAGTAGCCTTCGTCGTGCTGGTGGGGTATACGATTTCTGTTAGATAAAAATTTCAATCCCGAATTTTTCGGGATTACGTTTACTAATCCCGGAATTCATGAGCACCTAAAATTGTCCGGGAACCCGGGATTGGATTCCTTATCCAGGACCACCCAACCCCCAGATTTAGCCCCCTTGGACTATTTTATTTTTCTAAACATAAGAAAATGGCTCAGTGATAAAAGATTTCTCGACAATAAAGAGGAATAATGGAGTCGACGGTTGTTAGCTATTTTGGGGAGCTCGACGGTTCTCACTATAAACAGGGCATCGAAGCTATTGAACAACGCTGGGATAAGTGTATCGAGTTAAAAGGAGATTATGTTGAGAAATAAGGCTATATTTTTCCAAATGTTTGGTATTTCCCTAATTCCGAGTCCGAGTTTCATTTTGACATCGATGTTGATAATATTCCCTTTGTTCATATTGATATTTTTTGTTTATTTTTTATAATTTTGTTCCTGTATATATATTAATATGCAACTTTAAAGTGAATTCATTTTATAAATATTCAAATTCAAATGTGTGTCTTGCGATATGGACCCAATTTTGATTATTTCGATCGGTGTATATATCAAAATATTATTTGTTTTTGAGCCTTTGTCGTCCCGAATGCTCAAGGGAACACAATAAAAAGAGGCTGGCGTATAAAATAATCTCTGTATCTTTAACACCATCGATAAGTCATAGTCACGGGGAACACACTCATCAAATAGAAAGATGTCCCTGTGTCGGCGACGGGTTCGTGTCAGTAGTAAAATGAAAATAAAAAGAACAAATAACAGAACTGGATTCTGTGAGAGTGGAGACACTGGCGCTAACAACTTTATTTTCCCATGGCGTTTCAAGTACCCATAAAGCCTCCATGCCTGAAAAATAAAGTGCTCCTCGAATTAATTTTCATGGCGCCTTTGAGACACATCGATCATGTACTTTAATAGAATAAGAATGTATAAAATCGTAAATGATCTCGAAAATGAAATGAAAATGAACTCGCAGTTTTTGATATTTTTTATGCTTATTTTTTGTGTCATCGTTGAGCCCACACATGTTAACTTGGAAGACCAATCTAAAAGACGGTCGCATTCATTAAAAAGCCATTTATGTTACAGAAAACTTTGATAGTCCCATTTTCCCAAAGGCGCATGAAGACGTCGGGAGGACAAAAAGCTCCCATAAAAAAAGCTCGAGTCCCCCAACATTTGAATTATTATCGTAGCGAGCCTTAAAAAAATCTAATGGAAGCGTTAAGTAATTAATTAATTCGTGGAGACCTGTCACCTTACCATTTCGTGTTACGGTCTTCCTTTTATCCGGGGGAATTAAGAGAAACGGGATGAGGGCCGATCAACCGTGCGACCCGGTCAGGGTTGACACATTTCATACGCGCGAAAAAAATGGCCGCAATTAATAAAGATGGCGATTTTCGAGCGTCGAAAATGAACAATGTGGATTGAGACCTTAGGACGCGTCTCTAGGGCGGTGACGATAAAAAGGAATAAAGAGGTTTTTCTATCGCCGGACAATGAGTAAAAATCGACTCCCGAAAGGTTCGTAGAAAAAACCCGAGCTGAATGAGCGTGTTATTTTCCATTTACCCCAATCTCGAACGGTTTTGTCCGCGAATTTCAAGGTGTGATGAGATCAGCTCAGTTCCCACGGAATCCTCAGACCACCCTGACGATGTTTGCTCATGAGTCGAAGAATCGAAGAAAGGGTCGGAGACGATCGCCTCGAAGCTTTGATTAAATTAAAGACTACAAGAAAACATATCCAATATATTGTGGTTTTATCTTTTTCGTCTTTGTCTTAATAGGCTTTTAGGTCAAATCAACTTTACCCCCAAATATGCCCAGTGGTTTATATTTAGGACATTACGTTGGTAAATTCTTTATGCTTTTTGGGAGCTTTGATACTATATTAGCCGGTGATTTGAAGTTTATGCGGTATTAAACCAAATCAAGTGTTACTTTTTTAAGGAAGTGAAAGCTATTAATTATTTAGACATATTGATTCATTTAACTACATTTAATACAGGTAATGGCATTAGATAGCTATGATTTGATTTGGCATGCATAATTATGAGCCAAATCATGACCTTAGCTGATACATACATTTTTATGGCTCTACGCTGCTCCAAATCATTGAAATCCCGATTTTTTCCTGGTTTAGTTCCAAATATTTATATCAGTTCGGTTACGGTTTTCATTCCAGAATAAATAACGGTTTTTTCAGTTTTCGGTTCAGCTCCAGTTAATTCATTTTTGAATTCATGAAAATGATTGAGTAACACTTGATCTGGCAGATTCTATTTTTTTAATAGCGATCTTTGTTTGCAGTTCTCGTTAGTTTCATAATCGACAATATATCGTTTCTTAGCATTGAGAGGGTTAACCCTATGATTAGTAAGTTAATTTTAAATTGAGTTAGACATAGATTTCATATTCGTATGTCCACCACTTATTGTCCACAATTTTCTCTCAAGACCGTGCAGCGTGTGCCAAGCTTGTATATCAATAAATGAACCTTAACACTGTTGATAGCACACAATATTAATTTATTTTTTTGCGTAAACATGAACAATAAACATTATGTCTTCAGTTTTAGTAAGAAAATAATGCATTTTTTGAAGTTTGAAATCAATAAATTTGGCGTTTTGGATCGTTTTTCGCAATAATATTTAAGAATATTTAAACGTGTAGGGGTACCTTTACAACACGATTTTATCATCAACGTACGAGTGTATGGTGAGACGCAAGACACCCGTCTCTGTCTATGATTCACTAATCTCCACACTCAATATGCGAGAATCATTCGAGTCTGATCGCACATGTGCGCGATTACTCGTTAACGGGATAATAAAAGTAAAAATATTTTTATTGCAATTGATAAATATGATGATACGTTTATGCAATTGTTTATATTTATAATGGAAGATCGACATTTTGATATATAAATTTGCCATCGACTGCCGAAGAGTTCCATCCTATCCACGATCGAAAGACGGGCCAAAAGCTCGTCGACACATAAAAGACTCAATTTATAAATTTTGGTACAGTATCTACAGCTTAAAATTAATATATACGGCATAGTTTAAGGCTTTATGTATACGTATCCATAAATAAAGATATAAAATGTATTTTATCGAGCCACTGTGTGGTCTATACGTGGGCCGAATCCCCAAATGTACATACATTCTATTGAACATGTTAATATAAGATTTCATATTTTGATAGCAGCACACCCACGAGATGGATACTTAAGATTTGTGTAAATGGAATATTAAAAAAAAACGACAATTACCATAGAAAATTGTTCGCCATGGAAATCAATTTGTGAGGTTGTGATTGATTTTTAATTGGAGTTTCCACATATGGAAATATTCCAAATTTTGCGCCATGATTGATAATGGTGAAAATATTTTCGGGCCCTGTGTATTTGCGCCCCGAATCTGTTTTCTTTTTGTCCTTGGCCCTTCATTTTTATGTGCAAATCGATAGATTGCGAGCCACATCGGGCGATGAAACAATCGGGGATGTTATTCGGAGGCGACGGTCGGAGATATTTTGGGGCGGCCTCATTGTCAACAATTAAGGCTGTCGAGGAAAAAGCTAAATTACTGCTTTAATTGGAGGCTTAAAACATTTATCGAAGGCATCTCTGCACTGCTCAAATTCGATCCATCGAAAGAAATCCGGTGTTAATACACCGGCGGGCTCAATGGGATTGTAGATCGTTTTTTAGGCCACATAATTAATGAGCCCAAACGGTATTTTGCCGAAAAACACAATGGAAAATGTCGATGTTTGACCATAAACAAATAAGATCCGATTATTTGTATATCTTACTCGGAAAAATCATTTGCGTTCTTGGAATTCTTACAATTTTATTGGCCATCAACAAAGCCAAATCGAGTAGGAATTTTATTGGATTCGTTTAATATGTATTTAATGCGTATTTTATGAAGAAAAATGAGGTCACGCTTCCTTTTATGGTCGTCAAATGAGAGCTTTAGGTATTATTAATGTAAAAAATAAATATTAGGGGGACCTGAAAATATTCAAAAAATTTCATCAGTTTGTGTTTAGACACATTTAAAACTCATCGGCAAAACGAATAGGATGGGTCTTATGGGGTAGGATAGGTATCGCATGCCTTCACCGAATACAACAAAACCTTTTTGAATGCTTTCGGGTCATGTTAATATATCTTTCTTGATCAAACCTTTTTAAGAAATGTTTAAAAGCTAATAAAAACCGATCTAAAATTGATATGAAATTCGATATCGTTATTTTTGCCGGAATAAAACCTGGAACTGAGTACATAGATGTGCGCATACACGTCCATAGAGAATAAGAGGGTGCGATTCTGCGTCTGAATAACGTGGTACCCGACTATAGCGCAAATCAACTAACTATAGATACCCGCTTACATTACAATATCTTCAATTAATCAATCATATATATTTGTATAAAAAATTAATCACTCGGAACTAAACCGTTATTTTTTTCGGAACGAAAACCGATATAAATGCTGGTTTTAATCATTAAATAAATTTAATATCTAAAAATCTATTAGGTGCATTGTTATGGGGGGCGATTTACCATCCCCACGCCCTGTTAATCTGAGCAGATTTAATTCGCCAGATTAACAGCGACATCTTCCGTCTTCTTCAGGCGCAATGTGTTGTTTTAGCAGCGCCATCTCTTGTGGCCCTACGGAGACATTGCATCTACATACCGACGGATCGCTTCTTACGCGTGCACCGTTGCCGGTTGAGTAGTGACGCGCAGGAGGCTGTAGTCGGGAGATTCGTCTGTTAGCCTTGAATGCGGGAGGTCGTCCTTCCTGCAGCCAGACCTCTCTCTCTCTTGTGTGGAATAAATAGTTATTTAGAAAAGTCCCGACGAACAGTTGGGAACGGGGAGGCGCTCGGGGACTCTGCCTCCGAGAGCGCTCCCGCCTCAACATTACAGTAGTCTTCTTTTAAAAAAAAAAACAGTTGTTTTAATACCATTGTCAATTTTTTTGGATTGAGAATTAATTTATTTTAAAATCTGAATCAGTCTTATGCCATTTCAGAAAACTAACAAACAATTAATACCGTAAATATTAGATGCATCGAAAAGTCTTTGCCAACTGTTTTTTTTTTGAGAAAGTGCCAATGGTCGTAAAAGATCCATCGAAGCTAGGTCTGGTGAATATGGGGGATGTGAACGTTCTTCCCGTTTTAATTCCCTGATTTTTTCAGAATCACTAAATTGTTGTTGGTTTGTTTTCGAATTTTTCAATACCTCTATCGAAAAATTCTCCTGATTTTGAGTCGAAATATGTACAAATATGATTTTCGGCTTCAGTTACGTTTCGAAAGCGTTCATCTTTTCGAGAAAGTGCCATTGGTCGTAAGAGATGATTATGCGTGTCGTCAATTCAGGTTTCGTAGTCGGATATGGTTTTTTGTCAGCAAAAACCATTGACGTTTACGACTTATGCTGTCATAAAAAACCATTTTTAATCCCCAGTTACAATTCAGTACAAAAAGAGATGAACTTCTTGTCTTGACAACAAAATTAGCATGTGTTTCGTCGCTATTCTTTGTTATCGTCGGACAGTTCGTGCGGCATCCAAATTCGAATCGTATTTCTGATACGTTTTAAATATTTTTGAGCTGTAACACTTCACTATAAATTTCATTTATGACTTAGCTAAAAAATAGCAGGATATAATATCGAATGTTGATCGGTTTTGGGGTTGGATATTTTACCTTTTTTTCATTTTATCCGGCAAGGACTTATCGGTACACCTAATATGACATGTTTATAAAAAAAACTTTGATATAATGGATGACGTTTATATATATTTTAGAAGATTAAAATATTGACAAATATGTGTACTGTTAACCCTAGAAGGAATTTTAAATATGACAGAAAGCGCAAACAAATTGATGAATAATCTTTGTAAAATATATTTTTTGCCTCGGGCGTCTTATGATATATGCAGTCACATACGCAATCAGATTACAAATTTTCCAAATAGCAAACTATAAATATAATATAAATCACACCAAATCTCAGGTCGAGATCTATCCTATATTGTCTCGTTGTAATGCGTTTAGAATTCTTATTGTCGACTCTGTGCCAGGGGGTGATTAATCAACGACCTGTCGTTTTCAACAGGCAAGCTTATCTCAGGTAGACCTCTATTTGTTTCAGATGTGTCAGAATCTGCCGACAGATCGCCAGACATACAGACAGTCTCGAAAGTACGGTCCTATCGTCCAATTTAATCGATCGCCCTACATTTCCGAGCGCGTTCAATTTCACAGAAATCACCACAAATAGAATAGCTTATAACACAATCATTAGGCGGGTGTGCGAATTTCGAATAACCCTGTCGAAGTCTTCCCGTTTTATCTCGTAAGTGGGTCGAATCGATACCTACCTGGACATGGAGGCTCGGAACAAAGTGAGAAGATGTGTCCATCTCCAGATCTGCCTGCCGATAGCGAGTCTCCCGTCGACAGCTTGACAATATTATTTTCCAAACAATTAATTGGGACTTTTTTTGTTGGCATCCACGTCGCCTTGTTTATCCCCCTTTTTTTTGTTTTCACCTCAGTTTTATCACAGTCGTCTGTAGCCACGTCGAGGTGGTCGAACACGGTATTCTAATCAGTGGATATGGAGAAGATACAATAAAAATTATCGCTTGATTTTCAAACACGGCCTTCGTGATAATTTATTTGATATATGGTATGGTGTTCGTTCGTGTAACACGATTGCGCTAAACCAACCCTTAAAATAATTACGACCAAATATTTGGAATTATTATGGATCAACATTTTTTCGAATTATGTAAAGATTATAGTATTCAAATCGATTTGAGTACCTGACATGACGTATAGATGGTGGTTTTAGCTTAAAAAAATATGGGATACAATAATTTTATTTGGAAAATCTCACTTCAATCAATATCAAAACCTAACTAGAATCTACTCGGGAGGAATCTGCTCTAAATTTTAAAAAATACTATACATCGCTTATTGACTGAAATTTTGGACATGAGAAAGCTGTGCGCAATACGGGTGCCGCGTTTGCTCACAATGGACCAAAAACAGCGCCGTGAGGATGTTTCAATCGAATGTTTGGCAATGTTTCACAGCAATGAAGCCTGTTTACTGTTACCGCTATTCGCTTCATTACACATAAAAAAAATAGCTAAGCTAGTGTTTCTCGCGACCTCATTTGGCGCAAGCCACCTATGTAAATTAGCCTCTGGAGGGGCTTCTTTGATCGTATAGGTCACAAAAGGCTCTGGATACGCATTAAAAATGTTGTAAAGGGTCCTAAATGAGGAAGGAATGACCACAAGGTCTGTGTGCCCAACAGGTCCACTTTTCGGACCGCTGACACAGTGTATGAGCGCATCGCGAATAAAGCCCTAAACCGCCATAAGACAATGCACACTATTCACCAGATTTAATTCCTTTGGATTGTTTTCTTCTTCCAAACATGAAAATATGGCTCGGTGGAATTAAAAATAAGTGGAGTCAGCGGTTGATGACTTTTCTGAGTCTAAATCTTCAAGTTTAACGACTTATTGAAAGATTTGTATGACATGTAGCATATCTTTGAAAAGGGTATAAACTAGAAAACTTTTTAAATCTAAAATAATTTCAAAATAGTTGTTAGTTTTTCGTTTGGAGAATTGATATTTATCATTCGTTAGCACATTTTTTTGTGACTTTGGAAGCTCAAAACTAATTTTCTTTAAGCTAATTGCATAAAATAATGAATTATTTAAATTAGAAATACATTGCAAAATTAAAAACAAACAGTTATTTCGTACAAAAGTGAAATTTTGGATATTTTTCCAAAATGTTGAAAAAAAAATCTATTTCACTTAAGACAGGGCGTGTGTGTGAAATGTAGCAAAAGATCCCCTTAATTAAAAAAATGGCGATCCATGTGCAAATAAGCCTGTATAAATACATATTGTTAATTAAAATTAAATCAAATGAATTAGTAAATTAGTAAAGTGAATATATATTTTATGGATGAGGGGGAAAGTCTTGTTTGCGGTCGCATTTAGCGCAAACCACCTATATTTTCTTGCCACTGAGGTACGCATTTATCACCGAAAATGTTCTAAAAAAGGACCGTGACCCAAGCGGTCCATTTCTCGGAGCGCTGACACTACGAATAATATTTGGTTTTTTGCCAATTTTTTGCGTTTTCTGTATTGATTTGATTTGAACCAGATTTTTTATTATAATAGTCTGACCTACTGTACTCATCACTGCCTTGTGGTATTTGTTATTCTCGTTTTGATCAATAAGCATTCGCCTAAAATATGTTCAAGTCTGTAAGAAAATACGAAATAAAGGATTTGGATAGGGATGAGTTTGATAATCATAATTTTTCATATCTAAGTTTGAATTGGTAAATTAATATCATATCACCTTAAATATTTTTTCGAAATTTCAACCCCCTTTTTGAATCATTTTTATAATCGATCTTCGGTCCGTTTGATATTTCGATGGTCTTGTTATTGTAGATCTTTTGTCGTTTTGTCCAATTTCATACAATTATCTGTCTTCTGTAGCATTCGGACAGGGCAATTTCCGTTTTGCGAACTACCACCACCACTTTGTTTGTTCACATATCCCTGAAATTGCATTGGACATTCGACACTGGACAAAATAAATATTTTCTTTCATCACACTGGCACAATGACCGTTTTGGCAACAATCGCACAAAGGATTCTTGCGTCGCAGACAACAATGTCCTCCTCCACAATCCTCCGTCCCTTTGCCGTATTCCCGATTGTCCGATGGTATAATTGAATTATTCCTTTTTCAAACACACCTACGTAATTTCGACCCTAATCTGCTCAATCTAAGTCCCAAATTGACCCTATATTGTCCCGCCGAAAATTTGATCGCTCGGGATTTTTTTTTTTGGGAAAAAATATTTCAACATGCAAGATTATAGCTAATACACTATCTCGATGTTTCATCATAACGCGTCGGAATATTAACTAAATGTGCTCTTATCCATTGTCCTGCCATAGAAAGCACCCACAGGATTACCGGGCTTAGAAAATATTACGTTCGGTATTTACAAAGTATTGTCGCGAAAACCTATTGTGCATTATTAGCCATCTGGCTGAATTTCAACAGTTTAGCAATTCAATTCCACTATGCCTATTTTATTCCAAATGTAAAACTACACTGCTGTTACTAATATTACAAAATTGGCACAAAAAAATATTTGAAAATGAATTTAATTGATAATTAACAAAATGCATCTATATTATATATATAAAGAATATAGAATAAATAATAATGCATATTAATTTAAATAGGACTCCTTCAACAAACTCATTACCATATGAATACAAAATAAAGCTTCATAAATTCTGGATTAGGGCAATTTTACTGCTGGTTAAGTATGAATAAAATTAAATTTTCCATCAAAATATTGTATATTTATGTGTAGTATTTAAATATATTTTTTTAATTATCAGATACTGATCTATTATTATCACTATTAATATAAATTAATTTTAGTTTTTTAAAAAGTGTTATGAATATTAGGAATATGCATGTCAAAATGAAACTCGGACACCTATCAAAATTTTATATAAATATCACACCGTAGTAAAATTAAATTTATTTCATAATATTTAAGCCAATTTATTCCTAATATTCGGAATAATATAATATTGAAACCATTTAAATTTATTTTATATTAAAAAAATTATGCAATATGAACGCACCCTTATGATCTTAAAAGCAGTCAATTCAAAGTAAAAATGAGATGAAGACTCACAAATATGCCTTTATGTCCTTAATTTAATTTTAAAAATACTTACATTATAAATTCAACATTAATGCTTCATTGTGTTAGGATGATGTTCATTTTCAATATGAACTATAAATGAATTAGGAAAGTTTGCTTTGAACGATATGTCGATATTATTTAGTGTCCCGGCGAAGAAATAAGCCGTGAAATCCTTCACAAACAATTTGTTGGCCAAATACGATTTCATCCGGGAATTTTGAGACCTTTTGAGCAAACCCGACGTCTTTTGTCCCGGACCAGAAGGGCGGATAATATTGTTGGGACGAATCTTTGAGCATTTTTTTTCGACGAAAGTGGCTTAAGTCACCGACATCCATAAATCTATAAAGACTCAATACAGAATAAAATTATGTATACGTGAAGAATGCAGTATGTTAGAATCGCAAAACATCCACACAATCGATTTTTTTATTATTCAATATCAAAAAGTATTAAATTAAGGGTGCTTTATAATATATTTATATATATGTGTATATATATCTGGTATTGTATTTGAGTTTTTAAGGTTTGTGTCCAATATGAACAGTTGGTCCTCAGGTCGATTCATATTCATATTCGGATTGGATGTTTGTTTGATATCGCATATAAAATATTATGATAAAGAGGCCATTCGGAAGGACCATAAACGACAATAAAGGCAAACAAAAAAGAATGGGAATGTCTGAGCGGCGATTGAAATTAGTGAGGGTAGTGAGCAAAGAGCCAATAAATCGTGTATAATGTTTGCGCCCCACACACGCAGTGGGCTCGTTTGTTAGTGCCACCTGACATGGGACAGGGCCTGTTGGTCAAACAAAAACTGGGACCTTAGTTGAGACGTTAAGCCGGGAACCCCCACTTAGGCTGGACCTACACCAGCTGGTTCCCAGACCAGGAATGCCTTCATGAATAATTTAATGCCATTTTTTTTTTTGAAAATCTATTGATGGGAATTTCAGCTACTGTTCGTAAGCTCACTAAATGTAATAATGAACATCCAAAATGAACTTCTCTTGACGCATGATCAGAGCTCTAACCAGGATATGAAACGCCTGTGGCAAGTATCTAATTTGCCTCCCCCCAATATATTTAAAAAAAATACCCGACCTAACGTATAGATGGCGGTTTTTTTTAAAACTAAGACATGAAAGTGTCTGCCTTATAAACCTTAATTTTCAAGATTCTCAAAAAGAAGAAAAAACTAGCTAGATTTTGCAACTTAAAACTAAAAAATTAGCTAAGATAAGTTAGCCTAAATATGCATTTATCCCCGAAAATGCTTCAAAATTTTCGAAAAGAGGACGGAGTGACCACAAAGTTTGTGTGTTCATCCGGTCCATTCTTCGGACCGCTGATATTACGAATGAGCGCCTCGCGATTGGATGTCATACCCGAATGTGTCTATAGAACGATCACGAACATATTATCAATAAATAAAACAATAGTCATTGGGGGGGGAAATATTACAATTCAATCATTTGAAACAGTGAGTGAATATGAAAATGCACGGATATGTCCAGATCATCGAATAAATTCACAGCTTTCTAACTCTTGTAAATATACAGTCTTTAAGGTCATAAATTTATAAACTTCTCTTGGGAATGATATTAAAATGAAAATGAACCTGTGTATGTGGTGACACGTATTCAGTAACTCCAATTTTCGATGACTTTATCGCTTAAATCTGATTTAATTTTCTGGATGTCGTTCATTATTTTGACTTTGAGAGCATCTATTGTTTGCAGTTTATATACATAAATCTACCATTTAAAATAGCCCCATGAACATGCCCTCAAATCGCTCGTGCAGAATGTCCATCATGGCATCCAGCTCCAAATTTTAAATTACAACTATTTTTACATGTATGATACAAGATCAATAGGCAGTATAAAATATTAATTTATAACTTTAGACAAGAGGGATCTTTGAATATTAAATGGCGCTATGTATCCCCAGTTATGATCAACTTGCCGCATTATAAATTTATAACAATCGTTTCCCATATGCAATAGTTTTTTTAGGCCGCAATAACCGTTATTGTATGTAGGCGATGTCCATAGATGACTTTTATATAGGAGAACATGGTTAAGTTAGGACAGGATTATCTTAAAAAGGAATTTCGGGTAGGAGAGGATCTATGATTTTTGCATTATATTTCAATTATTTTTACAAATATGCTACTCAGCATAAATTTGGATCGAGATGATGGATCCGAAATGTTAATAGCTTTGATCTTCCAAATTTCACTTCATTAAATGTATAGTTAATCATTAAGCCTTCTTAATTTATGTTGGGGTGTGCGTCGAGCTTTACAATATATTTGTTCATATGAGAGAGATGAGAAGGAAGGCTTCCCACTGGGATGTCAAAGAGATGTTTCAATCAGGGGTTGTAAATCTAAACATTGATCAAATGCTGGTGTAACAGCATAAGTTTGCATTATTAGCGACATTTGCAAATTAATACCCTTGTAAATTTTAGGATAATTAAGATAATTTTTTAATGCCTTTGCTGTAAAATTTCAATTGATTTATTATTGATTTGATGATTGAACTTGCCTGTATGAAAATAAATCGTTTGTAATGTTCCGCTTTGACTACCTGTAAATCTAAAAAGGCTCCTGCAAGAAAGGCACGTATCTACTTACGCAATGCTCAGGACTACTTCAAATCCATTTTGAATTGAAGGCTTTATATTTTATTTCTAAAACATATCTACAATAACATTGGATGCTCTATTAGATTCAGAAATGATGGCTATGGGGTAGCATCATATTGATGATCCTGTGCATTGGTTAATTGTTTCGATAATAGCAACGCCCACTAATTAGCTCCGCCCACTTCCTCATCGATCTAATTAATAACCAATCTAATGGCGAAATATAGATGCATTGCCGTGCCTCCGTCATGAAATTGGATTTGGGGGATCGCTAGTGTTTGCCAAAATAGATTTTTCCTCCCCCCCCGGCCAAAAAACGTCGCACGCCTAAGTGGCCACGGTCATTAAATTGACATTTATGCCTCTATAAAAATGTGTCCTAATGACATAAATAAATTCCCGCAGGGGCTATTTGTTCCACCGCCGTGGGGATATTGTGGCTACCTGAAGACCACCTTCGCCGCGTGAATCCCGAAAATCAAATATTTTGTGTTGACGCCATATTTGGTGCGGCGGGGTTAAATATGGCCGCCGCTAGGTGCGCTCCCACAGCCGATATGCAAATGCGCCTATTACACTATTGACTAACGCACATGACTAATGTTTGCGAAGAGCCACATCCTTGTCGTGTAAAAATAGCGCAGACGCCAGACGACAAGGGTGTCCAACGTTCGGCCCACGGGCGACCCGATTCCTCAAAGCGACATTCCCGAAATTCCCTCGCCGATCTTTGTTTTTGCATCCGAACCGCATTTTTCTTCAAATTCGCCCGATGCACAAAAAATCATATTGCATAGCATCGCCGATATCCATCCGTTCACCTTTTGATTCGACCCATTGATCTTCTCACACTTCCTGCAGATTAGAACCCAATATGATAAAATTACGAAACTATATTTTAACATTTTGTGGATATATTCGGGCATGGCATTCAATCGCGAGGCATTCATTCGTCATATCAGCGATCCGAAAAACGGACCGATTGGGCACACAAACCTTGTAGTCTCTTATTTTAGGACTTTTTGCGATATTTTTAACAAAAACCGATCTTTACGATCATGAAAGCAACCCCAATGGCAAGAATATAAAGATGGCTCGCGCCAAATATGGCCGCGTGCGGGACTAAACATTCCTCACGCACATAAAAATTTACATTTATCTATTTTACCCTAATTTATTTTTATCTAGTTCTAATTTACATTATACAACTTAACTGATTAATTGGTCATGGTTCATCCATGGTTATGAATCGATGCAAATACTTGGCTTTATTGCTATGAAACATTGCCAATCATTCGATTGAAACATCTTCACGACGCTGTTTTTGTTACTTTATGAGCAAATGCGGCACCAATCTTGCGCACAGCTTTCTCATGTGCAAATTTTCAGTCAATATGCGATGTACAGCACTTTTTGACATTTGGAGCAGACTCTTTCGGAGTAGAATCTAGTTAGGCTTTTTATAATATAATATAATGATGACCAAAATTCCAAATATATTTTTTCTTCCAGCAGTTGTTGGAGGTTCTCGTATCTATAGTAAAGTTATTTTAATTCGGTTCAGCGATCAGACTAGTAACTCAATCATCTTGGGTTCAAATCTACAGGAGGTGTGGTTGGCGACCACGTTTTTAAAAACATATATTCGCTATGAAAAACCACGTAAAAATGGTTGGCGATAGTCTCATAAAAAGGGAATGCTTAAAGATATATAAACGAGCAGATCGCGTTATGTCGAGTCAGTGTTAATTGAGGGAGCGCTAAGCGAAATCTATAAATTGAAATTGACGTGCAAAATGATTCATGCCGAATTTCATTTGAAATCTCTTAACATCCGAATAAAATGTTTTAAAATGTTCACGACATATTTTTGTCCTTATAGTCTTCCATCCAGATTATGAGAGTTTTCCCCATCTTTCTTATTGTTCATGAGTGTATTCTTGCCGTTGAGGTTGCTTCCGTGATCGCAGAGATTTTTCGTCAAAAATGCTGCAAAAATCCCTAAAAAAGGAGGCCACAAGGTCTGTGTATCCAACAGGTCCGCTTTTCGGATCGCTGACACGACGAATAAACGTCTTGCGATCGAACGCCATATCCACAGAAAATGGTCTGCGTCCATGAACGTATCGAGATCAGGGAAATTCCAAACTTAAAAAGCAAAGCCCTAAACCGCCCATATCATGTGAGACACTGGGACGTCAAACAATAGACTAAATCCAATCCGGGTTATATTTGAATCGCCCTCGTGTCATAATTATTTTTGGATTATGAACAATCGTCATGTATTACGTCTTATAACCAGAATTTGAGACAAATAAACTATCGGATTGTGATATTTATTTAAGCAATAAATCTTGCATATTCTAATATTTACATAAGATTACACAGCTTATAGGAATCTTTGATAAATGATATCAGAGGTTGAAATCAATAGAAAATTTTATTCATTGTTTACTCGGTCCGTTCTAAAAGCTTATGACATAAAAGATTTATTGACACTTTGAAGCTTTCAATAGAGTTCAAGGAATTGAGCGTTATTGAGATTAATGATGCATGTTTTTTCGAGATGCTTTTCTCTCTCTTTGATCTATATTTTCCAGCGAATTTTCATGAAAATGTATCAAGCTTTGATATATTAATATTTCCACATTATTTTAAATTGTCATTTCATCTTAAAATATCAACAACATAATAATATAAATGTTATTTGATCTAATTTTTCTTAGCATTTCTGATCACAAAATCGTTATTTTCTGCTGTAAAATTGCAGAAATGTCTCTTAATTTAAAGGAAAAAAAGCTTTATTAATCGCTTGAAATATTGAATGATCGCTCATTTGTGTCTACCCACTTAAAAATAGCAAAATAAACAGAAGTTGCGCATGGATCCACCACTCTCGAGTCATTGTAGACGCGAACAACTTCCAAATTTGATCGGGCCAAATTATGCTATTTGCACAGCGACGACGGATCGTGCTCAAAAGGAAATCAAACAATAATTAGTTCTCCAAAAATATATCATTAAATGATGACAAGCCAACGAGCGTGATGATCCACTCTATAATTGAACTCGGCCCGGTGCCTAATGGATATAAGTCAACAAGGAAAATATTCTTCTCTGCGATTCCCACGCTTCTTTACTATTCATATTTGTTTAAACAATCAGATTGTTTACGGACGAAATGCTCCTGTTAAATAACTACATTTCTTGCCATACATTCTTCACATGGAATTATGATGACCATGCTACATGCATACACTTAAATGGGATCCAAAAAATGTTTTTGTGCGACAGTCTCGTGTACTTTGACCCCGAACGGGAGCCCATTTTGTGCGAATGTCCAAATCCATTTCGAAAATATCCACGTGCTGCCGATCGACTTGTATGTTACTAGGGGTATTGAAAATTATTCGCGTATTTAATGTAAAAAATTCAAATTTATAAAAACAATAAATGTATACAGAATGTTTTGCACATGAACCGACATTTTTTTAGGGGCTTGGGGAGTCTTTTGCTGCGTTTTACACATTGTCCTATATCCAAAGTGCCAGAGTTGTCGAAGTATATTATTTTTCTTCAAAAACTGAGACCGTGCGAGCCACGGAATAGGCCACGTCATCAGACAAAGAAATCCAGCGGTGTCAGATCAGGAGACCGTGCGAGCTAATGGAGTAGGGTACGTCCACAGGCAAAGAAATCCAGTGGTGTCAGGTCTGGAGATCGTGCAAGTCACGGAGTAAGGACGCCAAAATAAAAAATAAAATCTTAAACACCATAAAAAGTATTTCTTAGAATTCAGAAGTTGAACATTTACACATTTTTTATGACTTTGGAAGCTCAAAAGTATTTTTTTTAAAGCCGATTAACTAAATAAATAATTAGTTATTTAGATTAAAACTATATTGCAAAATACAAAAAACAGTTATTTCGTGGTATTTATCAAAACTGTTGAAAAAAAAATTCTATTTCGACAACCCTGATACTTAAGACATAAGACCTATCCGGGAAACGTAGCAAATGACCCCCTTAACCCCAAAAAAAATGTCGGTCTACGTGAAAAATTCCCTGTATACAAAATTGTTCAACACATCTTCCCGTCGCTTTGGTATCCCTTTGATCCCTTTTTTGTAAAAAAAAAATCCGGTTTAGAAGCAAAAAACGATTTTTTGCTTCTAAACCGGCACTTCAGCTACATGTTTGAATCGTTTTCCATTCAGGCGGTATTCCTTGGACCTGAAAAGATGGAAATCCATCGGGGTGATGTCCGTTAAATAAAAAGGAAGCGGTAAAAGTTCCCAATTTAACTCCCATATTTTATCTAGTGTCAATTTTGTTTTAATGTCGAATAATAAACTTGTGCATTTATACGAGGGAGATTCAAATAGCCCGGAATTTTGCTGTACACAGGGAACTGCACGCGAGGGTGCGAAGGAAAGTGAGCACTGTCGCTCCCGCAGTGCCGATCTTGGTATTCTGATGGAATTTATTCTACTCCGCGTATATTGTGCTTAAAAACAATGTACTTTGCAGCAACCCCATTAATTTTAGCTATGAGAGCGATTCAAATATAACTAGAATTTTTGCCGTACGAATTTATTAGTGATATATAAAAATATAAATACATTTAATCCAACTTTTGAGTATAATCATGAATCATTAGAAATTGTTTTATTTTTATTTTTAGAATAAGCAGTAGAACGTTGCTAATTTTTACATGATTTTATTTTGGCTTCATTTATTTTGATTGTCGTCCTTTATAAATATTGCTCAATTGCACTCTAAAATCCTGGAATAAATTTAAGATCCTATCTTTTTTAATCCTAGGTAAGCAATCAATTTTATGAATCCTGGAAATTAGAACGTCACTGATTTTCTTACAATTAAATAGTTTGAAATTCTAAGAACTACCCAATTTCTTCTCAATTGCCAACCCAAATGATCTTGCGGGCCACTTTGGAAATGCATCATAGCTCCGCGGGCCGCATATAAAATTATATATCCCCATTTTAGATTTAGATACATTATAGACATTTTTTTGAAGTGAAAAAATATATTTTGTAAAAGTGTAATAAATCTTGCGGGTTGGAAAAATATTCAAGGCGGGCCGCCTGCGGCCCGCGGGCCGCGGTTCGCCACCCCTGTATTAGACGATGCCTATGTTACTCGCGGAATTTTTAACAATAAGCGAACGAAGTTTTATCGCAATCTTATATAGTATTTATGAACTTTTAAACATTTTTAACAAGAGTTTGACCAAGCAAGCAAAAACGCACATATTAGGAGGACCCGAAAGTATTCGAAATTTTAGTATAAAGATGTGTATCCAACTCTATAAAACATAATTCCCTATATTATCGTATAAGAGCCATTTCCTTGTCCAGTTATAATGCTATTCAATAAGAGCTATTTTTTGTATTCGTCGCTCGTTATTATTGTGTTCGATTGAGGTGTGCAATACCCATCCTACCGCGTAACACCTATCCTATTCGTTTTGGCAATGAGTTTTAAATGTGTTCGATTGTTTGCCATGGATCTGACTCGATTGGAAATTTCAATGCAGTTATCAAAATTTAAAGATCCTCCCCTTCTCGCTACATCCCTTAAACTTCTATTGTCCGATTTAAATATCTGGAATCAATATTGGCATCTGTGGATTGTTATAACTTCATCAAAAAACAAATATGTTGTATAAAAATAATGTTTAATAATGTTTCAGTACAATTAACTTAAAAAGATGTTTGCATCACTGTGTCTGGATACAAACTGATCTCAAACATAAGTTCTCAAAATACGCGAATACTTTCGGGTTGCCCTAATATTTTCCCAGACAATTTTGATATTTCTTCATCGGTGGTCGAAAATTGTCCTCATTGTCGAGGTCGTTCTCAGAGCGGCATCCAGCTATAAAGAAGACGTTTCGGTGACCGTTACAGCCTCTTTTATGACGGAGAAGCTTAATGGCTAAGCCATCCCTCTATTGTCACACACAAGGAGCATTAACGTCCGCGAAGGACTAACAGTCCCGAGACGTCATTTTTTATCGCCTAATGTGTATAACTCGATTGTGTGCCCAATCTTTGATGATGTTTATATACAAAAATATATCACACCGGGATTAAAGCCTTTGGGCATTTTGAGAGGTTGTGATTTATAATATTTCTGTGATTCCTCATCATTTTCCCCTTAACACACACGAAGAAAGGCAACACTATTTGCGGTCTGATAAAAAAGCACGCCTCACATATTGCATGTGAACTTCATTCAAAGTGGTTTGGGGATCATTACGAGATAAATATCTGCATCCTTTCAGCTCGTTTTTTAACAATACAAATTTGCGTCAGGTATTGATTTTTTAACGAATTTGTGCGTTTTCCTGTATATATTATATATAACGTGCATATAATGGATCTTGTGTATTTGCAGCTCGTGCTAAGCGTCGTTTTAGCGAGAAGATAAAATTAAATGTTTTATTTTACCTGGGTAAATGATTCAGTGGATAGAAAAAGCATCCGGACAGTGGGAGGTCGTTGCTTTGAATTCCAGTAAATTGATATTTCCTGGTTCGGTTTTGCGGTCGTATCGATATAGACGCTTATTCCTTATTACAAGTTTTACGATATAAGATGAATCAACCTATCAGCATTCTTAATTTATACATAATCTTTCTTGTTATGGTAGTCTTTTTTATTAAAAAAAACAGTTGTTTTGATCATTTTATCCAGTTTTTTGTATTGAAATTTCTTTTAAAATCTGAAACAATCCTCTGTCATTCCAGAAAACTAAAGAAAAAACTATTCAGCTCTAAGTTCTGTTCACCCAATAAATACCGTGTATCGAAAAGTCATTGCCGATCGAAAAATATGATAATCCGTCGGAGGATAGATCTGGTGAATATAGAGGATATATTGTAGAAGATCTTCCCATTTTAATTCCCTGATTTTTTCAGACGTCTTCTTTACCTTATGGGGTCGTGCCCCAGAATCATTAAATTGTACCTGAATCAATGAATGATTCCTTGAATATTCCACCAAAAGCACAAAATAATCTTGAGGATCGTCAATCCAGGTTTCGGAATCGAAAATGATTTTTGTCTCAGCGAAAGCCAATGACTCGCGTATCAATAAATAAATTTGAAAACAATATTTTTACTGTACTTATGTTATTTCCGCAGGTGTAAACAATAAGTTGACAAAGTTTTATTGCAATCGGATGAACGATATGGCAGCGCATTAAATACGGACAAACAAACATTGATTTTTATATATTAAATTGTGCCTATGTTACTCACGCAACTCTTAGCAATACGTAAATGAAATTTTATTGCAATCTGATGAACGGTAGGTGCACAAATTTTAATCTTTTCAGATCAGACTTTTTTCCTTTAGAAAAAAATAATCTCTTATCTGGAACAAAAAGCGTGCAGGAAAATTATTCATTTTCTAACAAAATACAGTGTGTACATTGCAATGTACAAATGCGCTGAAACGGCGTAAAACAAGTTTTAAGTTGGGTTACAAAAACAATGTATTATAATCACAAAATGTTACAAAGATGTATTTTACTAGAAAAAAATATTGTTTTTCGTTTTAAATTATTCCCTACCATTTTTCTTCAAATTCCATCCCAAATAGCTTCATATAATGATATCTGATTTGACAGCAACCTCTATTTTTTGGATAACAGCAACAAAAAACGAATTAACATGTCAAACTCACCCCGAGACCGTATGTACATTTCAATGTACAAATAGTTTAATCTCGAATTACAGCACAATATACGACAGGATATTGAACTTATCCAATAATATAAGTATATCTTTATGGGATCATGTCAAAATAACGCAAAATAATTGATTCTTTTCACAATAAAACAACGAAAATATATCTGTTACGCCGGAATCCATTTGTTCGACCCACGACATTGTGGAGAAATTGTCACATATGTTAATTCTCGTGACTTTGAATACAATAATATGTAAAGTAGCTTATAAAAAACATTTAAAATTATTGTCCATTGTAATGTGCAGTGTGACTTAAGCTGCCATTTTGATTCGTTTTTTTTTGCACAAGTTTTTATCCGTTGCAATTATCAACAATTCTGAAGATTAATCTTAGATTTGGTTGTCTTTTCAAATGATTGATCAAATTGTCGTATCTGGGGCGATGAAAATCCGTATATTATTCAGGAAACCCAAAAAAAGTTACTGTTTGTTGTATATTTTGCACACAAATGCTGTTACTGTGTACATGCTGAGTGATACCAATCAATGTTGAGTGACTTTTTATGGCCACAATTGAATTACACAACCATTACATCCAGGCGTCATATTTGGATGATCCATACATGTATTTAATGTTATTTTTTGTATATTGAATATTTATGTTATTTAATCATTTTGCATGATTTATTACAATGGAAGCGATGCGTCTTTTTTTACACGGTTTTCGTCGAAACGCCTTTTAAGCGACGAAGAGTTGATTCAACTCGAGGCATATTTTTCCCAACAACAACAAAAGGAAGAATACGAGACGCCAACGAAAACATACCGAAACAAGTCGGTAATATTATTTGCAGCTGTTAATGCCGTTATTTATACGTTTTTGAATGAGGATCCAAATCTGGAAAGGTGTAGGCAACTATCCCATACAAATTTATGACAGCAGTTCGTCTCCGTTGCTATTTTTGACGGTCGATTCATTGCGGCGTTTCGAATTTTGATCCCACAGTCAAATTTACTGCGGATAATCCGATCCTCAACAACCTGCCCGTGGAGCATTCTTCTGATGGATCTGTTTCCGGAGTCTGTTTTGCGTGGTACCTGTTAAATAGAGGCAAGATGGCCGCAGTGGTAATAAGCCAAACCGCAATGTTTGATCGTCACCACCGGACCATAAAACCACAATAGAGAAATAAACCAATATCAATTTGTTACTGTCGCTTTCTACGGTTCCCGGAAACCGGCGCCGCTTTGATGTCGAGACGTGTGAACCCAAATCCAAATTACTATATTATGTCGGAGAGCAGAAATCAAAATTACGACACCGATCCAAATCAAATATTTTGAGCCTTCATCGGCGGCGAAACCTTCATAAATCCGTACCTGGCATTTGTCAGTTTCGTCATGGCGACCACCCGCAATTTCATGGGTCGTTGCTGCGGCGATCTTCATCTTCGACTTCATTTTACCGCTGCTCGGGTTCCGTTTGGCACCCACTTACCATCTAATATATTTCAGCCCGATTCACTCTAAATATTCCAGTCTAACTTTAAACGCCAGATGACACTTTCCCGTTTCCATCCCAGCACATTGTCGTCGTCAACATTTAGGTCAACTTTTCCTGAACCATCAAAGAACCAACTCATTGATTATTTCTGGAAGAATTCAAACTGAATTCGATGCTGGATTAACATAAAAGCCAATGCAAAAATTTGCATCAATTTCTACAAAGAAAAAAACTGGAAATGTACAGTTGATGAGTAATCACGCATATATGCGTTCGGACTTGAGTGATGCAGAAAGAGTATTTTTGCACAATGAATGCAGAGATTAGTAAATCGGAGACTGATATTTGTGTTTTTATAGTAAAATAGTATCTATAGTACATTTAAACCTTTTTTTATGCGGAAGATACGTTTCGCAGAAAATCGCACAAAAAAAACTATGACTTACATTTAAAAAAAATGAAGATGCGTTCCATGGATTTAAAAACCGTATAACTTTGAAACAGCTAAATTAAATATATCAAAAATCACACAAAAAAAGTTTTCAATATGACTCAAAATCGCTCTCTTCTTCGGAAGAAATAGTATACCCAGTATCAATGTCATCATTGTTTTGTGTAGATTTTCTCTTTCCAACAATATAATTCATATTTAGTAAAGATTTCACTATAGTCCCTAACTAAAAAAAATATCACAAAATGGCGACTGCTTAAAAATAAATTTAGATATAAATCTGGTAGGAATAATAGAGGGTTACATGGAAAAGATTCGTACCCAGTTTGAAGTTAATTGATTAATTAAAACTTGAGATATGATGTCAACCGTGTTGAAAAAAGTGGTTTCGAGAAAAACGCGTTAAAAGATTTCATTATGGTAGGACCGGCCAAGTTGCCGCCCCACTAAAATAGCTATAACTCCGTAAGTAATTGTAATTATGGAAATTCTTTTGGATTGTGTATTTTTAAAAGCCAAAGCATTGGAAAAATGCAAAAAACTCTTTATGAAACTAAAAAAAAAATGATTTAAAAAATACCGCATAACTTCGAAATCGCATAAAAAGAAGTTTGAGTATACATGTTTAGGTGGACCGCAAAAAAATTTTTTTTGGGAGTTAAGGTGATCATTTGCTACGTTTTACACTTGGGCCCTATGTCCTATGTCCATGTATCAGGTTTATCGGATCAGTTACATGACACTACTGGATTTTTTAATCTGGGGATGTACCCTATTCCATGTTTTTTTTCCTGACACTTGGCATCTTTTTTCAATTTAAAATTCATTCACTAATCAAAGTATAAATGGCAATTTTTCGATTCTGAATAATTGTATTAATGCTGGTAGCATTAAATCAAAATTTACAAAGCTACCTTTTTGTATACAAGTAGTTTATGTTGATCATTGTTAAATAAAAGTCGTCTACTTTCGATACAAGGTGGTTAGGGCTTCGGTAGACGTGGCTAAAGTTGTAGCGCGCGAACTTCAATGATGCAACTTTCAAAGCATTGCAATATTAAGTGCATATAATTTCGGCAATAACATCATCGCGGTGGACTGCCGTTTTGTTTACTAACAACACCAAAACAACAAAATGAGAAAGAATCGGCTTTGTAAGAATAATTCCATAATTAATGTCGCTGCTGTACTAGTAAATGAAAATAGAGCATTAACAATGTTCATTATGTGATGTGACATTTTCATTTGTATTTATTTGAACTCAAATATGAAATTAAGTGGGAAATCGTTTGGTTGCGGAATTCGTTCCGGAAAAATAATAGTTTTCGGTTCAGCCCTCTGGGTGATTCATTTTTGAGTTTTTTAAATTTTTTTATTATGATTTAAAACATTTATTATAAGCATTCTAAATGAATAGTATTATCGAATTTATTCTCATTAATTTTTAATGATGAACTCTTTTTCGTGTAAATTGGGTATCGAACCGAAAAAACCGATATTTACCGAGAAAAATCCGTTCAGTTCCGACATAAATAACGGTTTTCATCAAAATTCTTCAACATTTTGGACTCCTTTAACACTTACATTGCCGATTGACTACATTTAGCATGTATTTAAAAAAATATATTTGATCATCCAGAAATTAAGGTTACAACATATATGTAATATCGAAAAATGTCTGTATTTAATTGAAATTCACAGAATACTTCACAAATATATTATCTTTTTTTGAATTGTCCTTTGGATTCTGTGGGATAGTGATACATCCACGTCTTATCCACCGTCACGATAGAGTCCAAAAATGCTTCTCCCTCCTATGCAAAACGCTTTCTGAGCACCCATCTCGCAGACAACTTCTTGTAACCAAAATTTTTCGACACAATATCATCAAGGAGACTTCAAGAAATATCAGGAAACTCTTCGTGAAGGTCATGAAGCGTCACACGGTGATCATTTCGTCGTCTACTTTCGATACAAGGTGGTTAGGGCTTCGGTAGACGTGGCTAAAGTTGTAGCGCGCGAACTTGAATACTGCAACTTTCAAAGCATTGCAATATTAAGTACATATAATTTCGGCAATAACATCATCGCGGTGGATCGCCATTTTGTTTACCAACAACATCAAAGCAACAAAATTAGAAAGAATCGGCTTTGTAGGAATAATTCCATAATTAATGTCGCTGCTGTACTAGTAAATGAAAATAGAGCATTAACAATGTTCATTATGTGATGTGACATTTTTATTTGTATTTATTTGAACTCAAACTTCTTCTTCAATTTCTTGCACAAATTTGTCAGAAATCACTGATGGTCTCCCATGCATTGTCTCGTCGTGAGTATCAATACGACCTTATCTGAAAAACCTAAACCACATTGTGACATGTTGTCGACTGATCACATCATTACTATAAACTTCCACGAGCTTCCGATGAATATTCATGGCGGAATGATTCTGCCAAAAAATAGACGACAGCTTAAATCTTACTCGGTAGCGCGCGACAACCTCTCCATCGGAAACAAATACTGCGACTGAACAAAATGGCTGACAAACATGCGGGATTAAAGACTGTTAGCACGTGATGTTTTTTCAAGTGAAATAATCCATTTTGTTTTGGTAGAAGATAGAACAATTACCACCATGGACAGTACTTTTATACTACCTTCTTCTAAAGCAGAATAGCTTATGTTGTTTGTATATGTAGTCGTTACATTTGGATAACCCTTAAAAATTAGAGAGATTATTTCTCAATTTCTAATAAGATTTACTCAATCTTCCAAGGATCAATTCTCAGATTGCAAACCCAAATCAAAATCATCCACTCCAAGAATTATCTGATTACATTCCTCGCTAGGACAAGGAGTGTCATTATGTGAACAGGTAGTTTAGCGCCAATTATATGACCGACACAGACTAACGACCGAAAAAACTGTGTACAAACAACGATTACCTAAATTCACCTCGTTTGTATAATTGTTTTACGGGCATAATGACTTTTTCAGGGTTCGAATCCTCCGCCGGTGCCCTTTTGATTGAAGCCGACGCTTGGTACCTTTGTTCGAGGCCCCATGTGGTCAAGTGCTTATAATTCACTGAAGCTTTTTTCTGGCCCAGACTTCAATTATACAATTTACGACGTGATCACGATACACTTGTTTACGAAATTTGCCTCGATGTCGTACGTTGAAACAAAGAAGCTCTCGGACGATAGAAAATCATAGCAATAGATTCCATTCTGAGAGATTCGCATCAATCAATCCCCTGTCACTTTCTAAAGATCCAAGAAAGCCGAACGTTTCCGGCGGGGAAGCCCCGACCGCAGGTGATGATGCGTCCACAACAAGCCCGGTGGTCAATCCCTCCACAGGGTGATATAGTTAGCGAAGAAACAATGATATTTTACACCATGGTTGCCTTCAAATTAGCCATGGCCGCGCCCGCCGGCCATTTGCTTTTTTATGGACGATATTTATGCTGTAAAGAGCGCCGACAACTATATTACGACAGAACCTATAATTAATCCTGGCCGTATACTTGCTCGACTTCCATATATGCGCACCTAAATAGTCCTGCTTTTGGCATCGTTATAAATTAAATTTAAGGATTCGACCAAAATAAATACAAGCAACCCCCGGCTTTATGGACAGAACACGATCTTTTAAGCTCGGCATTCCGTAACACTATAATTAAAAATCGAGTAACGAAGATGAACAGCTTTCAGACACTTCCATTGAATCAACACCCTATTTGTTTGCAACATCTCATTTTGGTCTTAAAACAGCCACGACAACACCTATGTTTTAATATTTATAACCATCATCTTTAGGTCCCTTATGTTATAATGACTTTTTAATGTCTCATTTCCAATAAATGCATGAGATTTTATTCAATGAATTTCAAGAACATATTTAGGTGCAAAATAATTTTAAGTCTTGATTTCATCAAAAATTTGCTCAAATGAGAGCTGGAAAATTATGATAAAAATTATACGATTTATTATTGTTTATGTTTTCGTATTGAAAAAACCATTTATAAACAATTTTTGATTGAATTGTGTGATTGATATTAGTATGCGTAAATAACTAAATGCTAATTGATTATATGACTATCATCATCATCATCATAATATGACAGCCGCGAGCAGTCTACTGCAGAAATAGGAGCTGTTATAAGTGCTCCCGATAAAATAACCACTTTTTTCCAACTACAACGATAAATCTTATACGAAATATTCAATAAATATCGATTTTTTTCTTTTTGAAGTAACAAATTTCTTCTATATATTGATCAATGGGTAGTCCCAAAAGTGCCTGAACTATCAAAGAAAACAAAAAAAAAAATGAAAAAAATATCTTTATTTCTCAACATACTCAATCACTTTGATACCCTGTTTATAGTGAGAACCGTCGAGCTCCTCAAAATAGCTATCAACAGCTTTTGCCACCGAGCGGTTTAGAACTGCGTTCCATCCAATCGTGAGGCGCTAATTCGTTGTATCAGCGGTCTGAAAAATGGACCTGTTGGGCACACAGACTTTGTGTTTTATTATAAATTTAAATGCGTAGATTTTAAATGCGTCCTCGGGACCTTCTATGACGTGTACGATTACGAAAGTCTCTCCAGAAGCTAATTTACATAGCTGGCTTACGTCAAATGAGGTAGCGAGCGAGAATAGACTTCCTCCTTCACAAAAAACCGATATCCCTATCTATCTTACTATTATTTAATCTTCACCGTACCAACAAATTTGGGAGATCGGAAATATTAATATTTCTGATCGATCGTCTCAATTTAGACTTATCCTGATTTCCTGGATTTGAAAAAGTAAATGCTGCGGCGATTAATAAAATCGTGCAGGGACGCCCATGAGTGATTGAATATGTAACAATAATCAAATTATAATTTATATATAATGATAATTTCGCTACTCACTCATAGATTCCCTCCTCTCCTACCTTTTTAAATAATCCTATCCTTACTTTACCACGCGTGGAAAGCAACGGGAAACCACCACATTAAATCCTTTCCCTAGTAAAATCTCCTATGGAGATCGCCTATACATTATGAAGAAGATGCACTTTTGCGAACGGAATGGCATGTTCTCGAATAGCGGGACCAATAAACAATTTGGGTCGGTTTTGTACTTTCCCGATCTTGGAGTATCCATGCAGAGCTCCGTTCATGGACGTAGACTATGCTCTGTATGAAATATTCAGGCGTGACGTCCAATCACGAGGCGCGCATTCGTCATGTCAGTGGTCCGAAAAGCGGACCGCTTGAACATACAGCGCTTTGTGGCAATTTCCTCCCTCTTTTGCAGTATTTTTGGTGAAAATTTTATACTCAAGGCTTTCTGTATTATCTAAAATCATGAAAGCAAACCCAATGGATAGAACTTATCGGTGGCTCACGCCAAATATAGTCGCAATCTAGATTAGACTTTCCATTCGACCATAAATAAGTATATTAAGCTATTTTACCCTGATTTATTTATTTATCTAGTTATAATTTCTAGTCTCCCATAGTTACCCATGTTCCCCCTGAAGCCCATGTTCTTTTGTCTCAGATGTGAAGTGATCCATGTTTCTGAATCGACGCAAAAAATCGGCTTTATTGCTATGAAATATCGATGAATGCTCAATTGCAACATTCTTGCAATGCTGTTTTTGGTCAATTGTGAGCAAATGCGGCATCCATCTTGCGCACAGCTTTCTCATATGCAAATTTTATGTCAATATGCAATGTACAGCGTTTTTGAAATACCTATTATGTTTGATAGCTGGCGAGCTCTCGTCCAATAATAATAGTAGAAAACACCGTATCCTTTTTTGTACATAATTAGGATTCCGCACAATTTTCCCGCCTTCTTCTCGTTTTAATCGGAACGAATCGGAACCATATTCATTTGCACGTCATTAAGGACCTCGATTTGTAATCCTCTTTTTGCCAGCATCATCAAGCTGCGATGATAAATGAGCTTAGCGGACATTCTATACACCCGATTTTCAAAAAAAAAGGATCGCCAATAATCCATAATCGCGTCTGGTTTGAGCCGCCAAAGGACATAAAAAAAGTGAGCGTAAAACTTAATATACTGACATTAAAAGAGCCACCGCTCGTTAACGTCAACTTTATTAATAACAGGGTGTTCCCGATGTAGCACGAGAGATCCTTCGGATAATGTGTGGTATTTGGAAACGATTTAAATACTCATAATGGGACAAACCCATACACGTTCGATAATATGGCGATCTTTGCCGTCGATGATTTACCGGAATACTTCAACACTTTATTAGGCTTTGTTTAATGCATGCACGAGAATCGCTCTCGTATCTCGTCAATTATGAAGGTTTTAATTATACATCTCCCAGGCGCATTTTGGAGCTTCGGACTTGGTTAAAATTTGAGAACAATGCCGAAAACGGTAGCCCTACGGGCGACCAACGGTCCATATCATTGTTAGCAATTATAACTACCCAAATAATTATCCGTGCAGTATTATAATACATTAATAATACTGGCAAGCCAAAGCCTAATGATATCCGAATAAGCTGAAACGGCTGTATTAAAGAATAATTACACAATGGTGCTGTAATAATGGCCCGCCCGTCACACCGAATTATGCCTTATGTTCTCCAATTTAGCTCGGTCACAGTTTTCTCACACGATCACCATAACTTATGTTAAGAATGCACACGAGACTTTGTAGAAGTTGGATTTCGAAACGACCGTAAAGACAGTCGTAAACATGGGGGCTTTGTCGGTTGGGTTTTGGGAAGTGCCCACCGGGCGCCTTCTTGCTGAAAATCGATTACTTTTATTCGCACATGATTCTTTGTTTGATGATTTCATGCCAGCGCGTGATTATCATTCATTGAAGCATGCATTTTTAATAAATATTCGATCACTTTGATATGGTATGACCTGCGAGTGTCTTCGCTCTTTCGTGGTCACTCGTCGCTCTGAATCATCGATAAAGTAGTTCAGCCATGTACGCTTGTATATTGTATTAATAATGCGAGTCTATTAAAGATGGATGCTGTATTTGTACATCCACCGCTTATCATTCACACAAATGCACTTTTTTCTAAGGGCCGCGCAACATGAATGAAACTTGTATATCAATAAATTAACCTCAATACTTAATGCGGTCCGGAGACTCTGGGAGTACCCCCACTCTATGTTACAGAGTGATCTGACCGCGGGAAGGACGTCTTTCCGCAGCCAAGGCTATCTCACTTCTGACACCAGTGAATAAACATCTTTGAGCGTTTTATTGACTTTTGTGGCATTCCAACCCAAATATATAATTAAAAAAAACAGCATGCAATTCCGGATGTATACTTCATGTGATGTGGAATTTCGGGTCCACATAATATTCATTCATTATATGAAAAAAACTGCATAATCATAAAATCATACTTATATATAATTTCTAAGAAGAGATATCATATCTGAATTATTTGCACGAGCTACTTGTCCTTCAATTATTTTTATATAATATTATTGCATTAACAAAAGATTTATGCTGAAATCAATGTCATCTTGATGCCTTTTGGTTTCTAAGAACATGATTCAATTATTTATAATAGATTAAGTCAATTATTTTCATGGTATATGTTTAATTCGTTTTGACAATTTTTTTTGAGGAAAATTGCTCATGTAATAAGATTTAGAGAATCAGCTCATCTTGTTCTTCCTTGTATTTTATGCAGCTTTCGTTTCTTTGAATTTGTTTTTTATTCCAAGGTGTGAATAATCAAACAAGTGGTAGTCCACTGAACATTGCCTATTGATGCAAAGACACGAATCTGTGTATGTAAGAGTCGACATTAATAAATCACCAAGTTGTTCGACTAAATGCACTACGATGCTCTTTTTGTTCTTCTGACTAGACTGTGTTTTTATGGTCTGACGTACGTTTTGGTCCACATTTTGAGATGCTGCATCTTGTTGCAAGGTCAACATTAACAATATGCAATCAAGTGTAAATTTTTAGCCACGCATGCGTCAACGTTGCGGTCAATAGGATTTGGTGGGGAAAAATCGGGACGATTTTGTTAAAATATTGAACCGTCGGATAAGTTCTGTCCCCTGCGTTTAATTCTTCGTCCATCGAATATCTTCATCGTTTGATAATAAGATCGTCCATTAGATTGCATGTGCAGATTATCAACCCTTCTATAAGAATTAAAAATCCACTCTCCCAGGAATATGTAGACACAAATGGAACTAAAACTCGAAAGTTCTCATCCGTAAAACTCCACACACGTTTTCTCCGCTTTAATCTTCCAGTCTCAAAAATGGTATTTATCTTCTTTAAATTATTTCACCTTTTGTAGTAGTTTCAAGTTCACTATAAAATAGGAACTCTTCTTTGATATCATCTGAATGAATATATTTCACGAAGACAGGCAACTGAGCACACGAGCTTACGTCTGTTGATTCATTAACTTGAAAAGAAGACAATGGTGAAATCTTAATTTCATTCAAAATCTACTCTTTAATGTGTAGGTTTTTTTGCTTAACAATTTCCAATGCGACATCATATGATGCTTGCACTGATGCTGTGAACCATCGCGGAAAATATCCTGTTCGATCAAGTCTCTAATGTTTGCAACTAGTTTCATGCCAACGAAAGAACTCCAAATCCTTTTTAGTGTGTTCTAAATGCTTCTCTTCTGAGTGACGTTTGAGTTTTGAAGGCTTCATAGATTCATGACAGAGAACAAATTTGCACAATAAGAATTATAGCTTCTCTATTTCATTGCTAGTCAAGTTAATAAAATCGAATTTCAGATATTCTTCTGAATACTTAGGTTTTTTTTCTTATTAAAACAAAAATTGTATTGCAAAATTGCAAGGTTGGGAACCAATGCTCTAAAGGCTTGCACTCGTGTATTTGTATATTTCCTCATTTCACACAATGGAAATGTTAGCTAAAATATTAAATTGTGTTTGTGTAATATATAAAAAGTGCTGCTGGTTGCTGCATTCTATCTGTGTGACAACGCGTGTGTTCGATAGAGACAGAGAGAGTAGAAACGATTCTCCATCTCTTTCTGACCAACTGCCGCTTGAAGTTTCACTTTCTGTTTCGTTCAAGCTAATTTGTCTTACAGTGCCTATACAAGTTTCATTTAAAAACGTATTGGGTATGTGAATAAGTTCCTGCCGTTTTAACATCTGATGGCGGTATAACGGCGTAAAATCATTAAGAGTTGATCGAACAACAATTTGGAAACGTTTGACAGCATTGGGAATGAACAGCTGCTCCAACATTAAAAAGAAAATGTTTTTTACATCGTATCGTGGCTGGCGATGAACAGTGAATATACTACGATTTGGTGGGATCAGCTGGTATTATAGCACAGAATACCGATTCAGTCGAGAATTGCACATGGTTTTTATTTTACTCAGCCATTCTATTTTACATGAATCAACACTGATTGACTCTGTCCATTTCTATAATATACATTAAGTTGTCTAATCCCTTTTTTCTTCGTTATTGTAATCTCATCCGATCGTGAGCCGCTCATTCAGCGGTCCGAAAAGTGGACCGATTGAGCATATAAACTTTATGGTCATTTCGTCCTCTGATAAATGCGTACCCCATATGATCTGTATGATCGCAGAAGCCCCTCCAGAGGCTAATTTACATAGGTGGCTTGCGCCAAATGAAGTTGTGAGCGAGACTAGACTTCTCCATACCCATAAAACTTAGTTACAGGTACAGTTGAGAATGAGCGTGTTTTCGCGGACATGGTTATTATATTCGGTTTTACACCTTGCTATGCATTTTTATTGAGTAGACTAGCATTAGCTCGATTAACAGGACCAATAAACAGCTCGGGGCGGTGGAGGATCCCCATATTCCTTCGTCTCATGTATGAAGTCATGGACCCGAGGTTTCATCTATTGTTATGAATCGACTCAAAAACTTGACTTTATTGCTGTGTAACTTTACCAAACGCTTTGTTTTATTTTATTGTGAGCAAACGCGGCACCCACCTTGCGCACAGCTTTATCATGTCCAAATTTTCAGTCAATATGCATTGTACAGCTCCAATATTTGAATTAGATTTTAAAGGAGGTCAAAGCCACCCCCAGTGTCTTCAAGTACCCCTTTCAAGCGACCCAACAATATGTCTTTGTAAAGCTCACGGGGTGTCCCCCGTCTTGATGATGGATAATTCAAACAAGATTTACAGCCTCGTCTATTATTTTATGATAAGTTTTACGACAGTGTCCATTTTATTGGCTACTCGATGATGACCACACGATGCAGGAATTCCTCGATGTACATTCGGCACTGAAAGTTCGCATCCGCAACTAATTGCTCCGTCTAATTGGCCCGTCCGCGCCATGATTTATGGTCACACCAGCAGCGGGCCATTGTTATCAGCGAGCGTGTATTTTTATTTGTTTCGCGGTCGATTTGATAATTTATAAATTTCGGTTTTGTTTGAACACAAGTTCACCTTTGTTATATTAACGAGACAAGGCTCCGCTGCGCGGTCGTGTACTCTTTTTTGCCCTCCGCCGGTTTAATATAATTTTTCTATTGTGGTGGTCCTCGAGCGGGTCCTTTGTCTGGCGCCTTGCCGACACTTGGAGGTGTCTCTTCTTCGGCCAGCTCGTGCAACATCTCGCAATGCCAATGGCGGCCTTCGAGGCGGTAACCGCACTCAACATCATGCTCAATTCACCAGTCTAATTGGCGCAATTCCACTCTTCATATGCTCATGGAACGCCCACATGCCTTGCACCAAACTTCACTTTCTTTCGTCACTGGCTATCCAATCTCCAATCGATTGCTAATTGCTTCATCTCGTTTCAAGAAACTCAAGGTCATACTTCATCATCTCTATCTTTCACTGCGAAAGGGGTCAAACTCAAATGCTGACATGGGCCAAAATAACTCAAATTTTCATAAAAACATACAGAATGGTCGCAGATTTAACACATGAGGGGCCCTTGGCGCAATTTAAGTTTTAAGTCCTTTGGATACATTCGGCCTCATCACGCGGCATCAGGACAGAGATACCCTAATTTTCAATGGAAGATTGGACATAATTTGATTAATGAGTTAATTTTAAATTGAGTTTAACATAGATGCTATATTCGTATATCCACCACTTTTCCACGCTACAACTTTAGCCACGTCTACTAAAACCCTAGCTACCTTATATCGAAAGTAGACGACGTTTATTTAACAATAATAAACGTAAACTACTTATAGACCAAAATATCAGCTTTGTAGATATTCATTTAATGTCGATATATACAATTATTCAGATTTATATAATTGTTATTCATGTCCATAATATTTGGTAGAATGTAACCTTTATACTTTATCTATCTCACAAATTCGAGATCAAGCCTACTTTACCAAAGTTTAGTACCGAAAAGCTATTGATCAGTGTCGTAAATACTATTGCGTAAATAATTTTGAAATATACGAAAGGGGTTCAAATATAACCCGGAATTAAGCTATACAAATTTATTAATCTTTCAATATAAAAATTAATTGGGTTTTGTTCGTTCGAAATGCGCTGCCATACCGTTCATCGGATTGCAATAAAACTTTGTCCACTTATTGTTAAAGATTTTGTGAGTAATATAGGCATAGTTTAATATATAAAAATCAATGTTTGTTTGTTCGTATTTAATGCGCTACCATAGCGTTCATTTGATTGCAATGAAACTTTGCCAAATTATTGTTTGCACTTTTTAAAATAATATAAGTATAGTAAAAATAACTTACAGTAGATATCTAATATATAAAAATAAGTTGCGTTTCCCGTCTAATGCTCGGGCGAAATGGGTTGATATGCGCGTTCATCGGATTGAGACAAAACTTGGTCCACTTATTGCCAAGGGATCAGGGGGTGACATAGGCATAGTACAATTAACTTACAGTAGATTTTTAATTCAAAACTTAATGTGTGAAAGTTGTTGATTCTGACGTGTTTGAGATTATGCGTTGCTAAGGCTATAGGTATATAGTACCTACAAGTTGCAGTAGGAGGCGTCGTGTCGTCATATACGCCTGCATTCAAATAGTAAACGTCAAACGTCAATGTCATTTGCAGGTTATCCATCGGCGTGAGTCAATTATATCCAAATTATTTATCGCAAGCACTTTTAAAATGCTTCATTTCATTCATCGCTTATTCACGTACGTAACAACCGAAAAAGTACGTTTGAGTGCTATCCGATAAAAAATCAGACGACCAACGTGCAACGAGAATCGAAAGTACATGTTGATTTGAATATTGCTGCATTTCAATATGATATTCATTACGATTACAGATTGCATCCCAGTGTAAAATGGATAAAGGTTAAATCCTGTTAACGAGGGGCAAATTTATTGGTAAATTGAAAACGCCTTCATTTCGACACAATGAAAACAAACAAACCTAACCTAACCAGATTTGAATTTAAATTTAATTTAAAAAATAAAAAACAAGAATCAAATGAATAATTATTTTATTTAATAACAATATGTTGACGATTGATTTGATTTGATCAGAGCTTGATTTTCAATCAAGCTCTGATCGAAATCGAAGACATTTGCTTAACCATCAACATCAAAGAATTCATTCAACAAGAATTCGTTCTGCACTTGAACAGCAGTACAATGCTAATGATTTGGATGCATTTGTCGAAGCAAAGGAACAACTTTTGCTTGCGGAACAAAAATTGACCTACGATACAATTACAAATGATCTGTTCTTCCTTGATGCGCCTGGCGGTACTGGAAAAACGTATCTCATCACTTTACTATTGGCTCACATTCGATCTCAAAATAGAATTGCTTTAGCTCTTGCTTCATTAGGTATTGCGGCAACATTATTAGATGGTGGACGAACAGCGCATTCGGCATTCAAATTGCCATTAGATATGCATTTATTGGAAGCTCTGACATGTAACATTCCTAAAGTTTCTGACATAGCTAAAGTTTTGAAAATTTGCAAGGGGATTATCTGGGACGAATGCAATGCTTGATCGAACTCTTAAAGACTTACGATCAAATGCAAAACCGTTTGGTGGCGCTCTAATTTTATTATGTGGCGACTTTCGACAACCTCTTCCGGTGATGCTTTCATCGACACCAGCTGATTCTTGCCTCAAAGCATCGCATCTTTGGAGAGACGTGCGAAAACTGACATTAAAGACAAATATGCGGGTACATTTGTAGCGTGATGCGTCGGCAGCCACATTTTTAAAACGACTATTGAACATTGGTGAAGGAAAAGTGCATGTTGATGCTACCAAGTTTATTTCATTTCCATCGAACTTTTGCGTTGTTGTGCCATCCATCGATTTACTCATTCAGAAAGTTTTTCCGCAGATTTTTAGTAATTATAAAAATCATTATTGGCTTTGCGAACATGCTATTTTGGCAGCAGAAAACACCGACGTCAATACAATCAACCACACAATACAATAACAAATTGCAAATGATTTTGTTACCTACAAATCGATTGATAGCGCCATGAATGCAGACCAAGTTACTAACTATCCAATCGAGTTTTTAAATTCGTCAGATCTTCCTGATGTGCCACCTTACAAATTGGAACAAGACTCACTATGAAGAAATTGATGCCGAATATCATCGAAACAACTATATATTCTTAATGGAAAGTCGAAAGGAGAAGATGTGCTCATTCCCACCGACGTGCAATTTGATAAGAGACGACTGCAGCTCCCCGTTGGACTTGCATTCTCAATGACCATCAACAAGGCACTTCAAGTGTGCGGAATAATCTATAAAATCCACGTTGGACAGCAGAGAAATTTATTTGTATTTGTTAAAGACGGAAAAGCCAAAACTATTCTCTACCCTAAAGCACTTAGCAGAACAATTAAGTAAGCAAAATGTATGCTTTTAATATTTTTTTCTTTATATATCATTCAATATCAATAAATGTATTAATTGTCGGAAAAAATATCATTATTTATATCATTGCTAATTAAACAAGATAACTCTTTCAAATTTCAAATGGTATTTTTAGAACTATTTCTTCTGTGGCAGCAACGCGCCGGGTACCAGCTAGTTATATATAAAAATCAATATTTGTATGTGTGTTTATTATATTTTTAGAATTATTACTTTTGTGGCGGCAACGCGCTGCGTATCGGCTAGTGATATATTTAAAATACAAATGAAGCATCTTATTTTTCTACATAGATCCTTTCATTAAAAAAATCCATCGGATAGGAAGCTTCTTGATCCCGTCACTGAAGAAAGAAAGAAAGAGAAGAATGAAATTTTGAGAAGACTTGAGGAATAGTTCGGTGATGTTACTCTCAGTAAGACTCCAGTATTTGATTGGGCCTAAAGCTTCCGTGAAGTTCTAAAAGTCGAGAACTATTCTCCTGGAAAAGTATTTTGGGATTTGAAAGGTATTTTATTGATTGATTTTCTACACGACCAGCTGCTAGATGACACTAAGGCTGCTTATCGTAAGAAAAGATGAAGAAAACCGATTTAGAACTTTTCTTCAAAGATTCAGAATTTCCCAATTCTCGGAGTGCCCATGCGGAGATCTGTTCATTTGGGCATGGCGTTTGATCTCAAAGCGATATTTCGATGTGTCAGCGGTCTAATATTTGGACCGGTTGGACACGAAAACCTTGTGGCCACTTCCTCCATGACATTCAGGGTTTTTTGCAACAAATTTGAAGGAAATTGCATTCCTGGGGCCTTCCCTACCTATTTGACTCCATGTGTCTACCATATGTTTATAGAGATGTTAAGAGGGCAACGATTTCAAGATAACGTTGCGGTCGAACAATACGTACACAACTGCTTTTCGGAGCAGCCACCTTCTTTCTTCCGTGACGGTATCAAGAAGCTTCTTATCCTATGGGATAAATGTATTTCTAACGAATTGTAGTTTTATATATCCGGGTTATATTTAAATCCCCTTCATATATAAGGTATGAATTATTTTGAGAGGCAATGTACGCGTTGATAACAGAAACACCATACGCTAAGTTGTAAGTGAATTAAAACAAATATCCGGTGCAGCAACAAAGGACGATTCTCTACGCCTACGTCCAATAAAGCTCCTGAATTGACGAAATGTCGCATCCTTTTCTGCCATTCATCCTGTTTTGTTGCGTTTTTAAACGATGCCCATTAGCCACACCATCGTCCTAGTGGAGTCATTACGAGCCTCGCCTGTCGATTCGTCCGACATCGTTCCGCGAACAAAGCATTCGATAGGACCTTGTCTCTTCAAAAATTCACCATAAAAAATACAAGGTCGCGGTCGGATCGTTGACACTTTTTGGCATCCTTCCGCGAATAGTTCGCGTCAATCGTGACGGTCATCGGTTCCCAAGACCTGATGATTGAATAAGTAGACTGCTCATTGATACCACCTCATTATGTACATTTTCTAGTCATCCTGGCGCCACGGCTCCGTGATTGATGACATCCACATTAGCATCCATCAGTTCCAATAAACCCGACGCCGTCAATTTGATCATAAGACTGGACTACAAAAAACGGAGCATTGTTATTGCTAAAACCCATGCGTCATTCGTTCTCAATTTTCCTCATCTCTGTAGTGTTGAAATTTTGCACTTGTCGACATAAAACTGCTTTAAATCTTTGACCTAAGACACCTTAGTGTAATATTTTAACTCACTATCTAAAGATTACCTAACTCGTTGATGAGTAATTGCGCATATATGCGTTCAGACTTGAGTGATGCAGAAAGAGCATTCTCGCACATTGAGTATGGAGATTGGTTAATCGGAAATAGAAACGGGTGTCGTGCAATAAATAATAGAAAGTTTAACCTGTTAAGTGGGCGGGACGTATATATACGCCCAAAGTAAACTGCAACGAAATTGGTTAGGACGTATATATACGTCATCGAAATATATGTTGAATCATAAAGCAGGCGGAACTTAAAACGCTATTACATTGATCTGCTCAAATTTATCAATTTTGTAACTAAAACTGAAGACACATATGTGTCTTGTTTATGTTTATGCGAATAAATGAACGACCATTGTGTACTATCGACGGTGTTAAGGTTCATTTATTGATATACAAGCTTGACTCACGCTACGCGATCCCGAGAGAAAAGTGGATTTGTTTAGATGATAAATGGTGGACATACAAATGTAGCATCGATTTTTGACTCGATTTAAAATTGATTCACTAATCCAAGGGTCTCAAACAATTTGAACTCTAAAAGGAAAAATCATAAATTGATATTTTGACGAATCGTAAATTTCCAACCTCGCAATAATGACTCCAATTGGATAACATGTTCTCGGTAGCTCAAGGGGACTGATTGGAAAATTGCTCCATATTCTAGAACAGTTGTACTTGTGTCACGTGCCGCTAATTTGTTTTGATGGGATGAAAATTCGCTGCCAAAAACAATATGTGAAACTTTGCGAATGTGGGTTCGAAATGATGTCTGAGTTTACTTCTATTGAAATCGTCTACTGTTTGCAAAGACTTTTTTCAATATATATAATTGATATATTTTAAAGCATCACTCAATAAATTCGTAGGATGACATATAGTTAGCGCCACTATTGACAAGAATTCTTAGACAAAATTGATACATTCATTCCAACGCTTTTACCTTACCAGCTGACATTTGCGTTTTTGGTCGCTTAGGGCAGTTTTTGCGGAATGCTGTTCATTGAGATGACCGCCAATTCGACTCTGGGGTGTAGTGTGGGATCCATGTTTCGTCCATTGTCATATACTGCATGAAAAAATCCTTTTTATTGCACCGAAACAGCTGTGAACAGCGCTCTGAATTGTGGACGAGTTGTTCTTTTTGATCGAGTGTAACCAAACGCGATACACACGTCGAACAGAACTTTCTCATGGATAAATATTAATGCAAATAACATTGATGCAAAATTTTGAATACACTGCCTTCTGATATCTTGTTGTTTCTCGTAAAACCACTATAACTTGTGAACTAAATGTCAGATTGTTATGAATGAGTATGAATTTGTTAATATTGGCACCAACTATATTTCATCCTACGAATTTATTGAGTGAACCTATTGATCGACAAACTATATATCTACTCATTTTAATGACTTTGTTTAAATAATAATAAATATTACAAATTACACAAAAAGTTATTTGACTAGCAACACAATAGTACAGTTACGTGGTTTACAGGGCACATGTAGTGTAGACTGAAGGGCTAGGATCCAAAAGCATGATGTCTCTGCCCACTTTATTCCAGATCAATATGCGCCAACATGGTGCATCTGCTAAACTACTCGCAAAACAAATTCCGCCTACAAACAATGTGTTGTGTTGGTTCAAAAACCTTCTTGGGGCGCGCGTTCAACAACTCGTCAAAGTTTCATTGCAATCGAATGAATAATATAGGAGCGTATACAACATATACATACATATAAAAAAGCAACTTAGACTATATATATATTCACCAGCCTTTGCAGCGTTTCAAGAGCAAAATCAAAAAAAGCTGGGAAATTTAATATACTTCTTATGATCCTATGTATATTTTATTATTGTAATATTAAGATATGAGTTAGTTTGGTCAAGGACACCTTTTATGATTTTTTTGCAACCCCTACAAAAATAGTATAAAATCAATATCATCATTCACGCGAGGAATCTGCGTCTACAATGGCAGATAAGTTTTTATAATACCTTCGTCCCCGACACAAATCCGTGCAGGGATCTTAATCCGATTTGGTGAAATATTTACACGTTTTCACGAGGCTCCCCGGGGGCGGCATTTATGATTTTTAAGATGCTATTTATTACAAAAGGTGTCCTTTTAAAATATTTATTTTAAAATATGACTTCATTATGGCCGCTCACGTTTCGTCCCTTCGGCTGCGCTCACAATGGACCTTTGGAATTGAAAATGTTTTGCTTTGATTCCGATCCGAGGACCTCCCGATGGAAGGACGACATCGATGAAGACTATTTGCGAGTGCGGGCGGACAAAGGGTGTGATTTCAGATATTTTACTAAAATAACACCCGGTCATTGTCGTGTCCTTTGAATGGACGCTGACTCGGGGAAGTTAATTGTGTGGAAGCTTTGTTTCCGTCACATATTTCGGAAGGATGTAATCCCGACACCTGTATGGCGATAAGAAAGACACTGCCTGTGAAACCTTTTTTTTCTTATTCCGGGAAGAAAATGTTTATTGCTTGGCATTAACGCACGTTTCCGTAGCTTTTTATCTTTTCACCTGGATAGATGTTGAAAAGAGAATAAGGTAATTTGCCGGAAAGGTACCGAACGTAATCCTTTGCACGTGCTTACTTAGAGATTCCACTACTTTATCCGGCTTTTTTGTTCCCGAATATTTAAGATCCTTTGAGTGTGAATTACTGAGCGCAAAAAATCTTCCAGCTAAATATATTTGTTCAGTATCATTCAAGAAAATCAAATATTTTATTCTATTGTAGCTGAAAAACTTCTGATAATTTCTCATAAAACGATCAAAAAATCATGTTACCAATAATATATATATTGACAACGATTTTTAGGATTCATTCATTGTTTCATATCATATGAAAAAATGCTTTTTATTGTGCTGAAACCGCTTCAAACAACGCTCCGAATTGTGGACGCGTTTTTCTTCTTGATAGAGTGTGAGCAAGCGCGGTACTTAGGTCAAACTGAGCTTTCAATTTATGATCATCTTTGGTAATTCATAAAAACTATATGGATTTGTCAACAGTGGCGCCAACTATATGTCACAAGAATTGACAAAATGTCAACTCACTTTAATATAAATGCAAGAGCGTCATTTATCTTTCTTTTAGGTCATATTTCCAAAGGAATGCTCAGAAAATGTTTTTTTTTATTAATTCTAATTTATTATGAGGAAAACATTAATGAATCCCGTTTAAGGTTCAATATCGAGCCAACGATGATGTGAAAGTATGATAGAGACAAGATAGATTTGACTCCTTCCTTTGAATGGATATTGAAGAGCCTCTAGTTCCACAGTGAACTATTTGTGGCTACACTGTGATGATCATTCAATATTGAGTTTATGACGCACCTCGTCATAAACTCAATATTTATGTAAGTAAGAAACATGATTTTAACTTTAACATATAATGATGCTCATTGGCGAATTTGGCACTCGAGAGTAGGGAATCCAATCCCAGGATCCCGAACAGTTTTAGGTACTCATGAATCCCGGGATTAGTAAACGTATTCCCGAAAAATTCGGGATTGAAATTTTTATCTAACAGAAATCGTACACCTCACTAGCACGATGAAGGCTATTAAATCGAGACAATCCCGCCGAAATTTGGACGCTTGGAAACAGTGGCGTAACTACTAATTAGCGAGCTTAGGCGACACCTAGGGGCAGTAACTGTCTAATCTATCTTTACATATATACAGTACATATATGTTTTTCAAATTGTTATATTAATATCAACACCCTACCGGTGATGTATTTACTACACCTCGACTCTAATAATGGGAATATCGATATGAAATATAATAGATACGGGGCTCAAAATTTTTGTGTTCCTCCGTAATATAATTACGAATCACATCAAAGTATTATAGTATATAAGTATTCATGTGCAGCGACGGAAATAAATAATTTGTCGGGAAATCGGGAATTTTGCGAATTTTAATTCGTGTCACGCGGTCATCAAATCGAACTAGCAAAGGTTAACCTTTTAATAATTTTGGCTTGGAATTGGATTCCCTACTCTAGAGGTCCTTGGAGCAATTTAAGTTTGAGGCCCCTGGAGCTACTTGATTTTTAATCTAATACAAATTCTGACATTCAACTCTCTTTCGGCCCTCAATTGACGCGGTTTCCTATTACGATTTCACTATTACGCGACATCAGGACAGAGAATGGCCTAGGTTTATCAATAGGCTCATTTACTGATATACAAGCTTGACTCACGCTGCGCAGTCCTGAGAGAAAAAACAGCTTTTTTTTGACAAATCATATAATTCGAGAATAGGCTGAAAATTAATGCACACATGCATGTATCAAAACAAATAGCAAGATCGGGCAAAAAGTACATTAAAGTACAATTTTTAAGTTTCTAAATCATATTTTTATTTTTCAACAAGTTTTTTTATTCAGTCACTGAAAAATTCTGTCGAATTTACTCGAATCCAGGGCTTGACAGCTTCCTCGTCATCTTCAAATTATTCAATAATCAAGCCGATAAATTCCTTATATATTCCAATATGACTTGAGCTACGCTTTTGAGTAATTCGCCTGTAAATTTGAATCAAATTGTCCAGGAGTTTGCGGTTTTTCATCAACAATTATTACTTTTCCAGGCTCACATCCACAACATTTTATCACCCATCGATTTACAGTGGATCTATCAACAGCATTATCACCATTAACAGCCTTTAAACGACGATGAATCTCAGTAGGAGTCAATTTTTCAGCTGTTGATAATTTAAACTCGCGTTAAAACCCACAGCTCTCGAAATATACTGGATGAATGCAATTACATCAAATCTCAAATTGGGAAAAATGTTACTTCCATATGCCATTTGGTGCGTTTTTGAATATCATTTCGTTAGCAGTCTATAAGCACGTGTGCATTAGTTTTCAGCCTACTTTTATGTTTTTATTTCAGTGTTATTTTAATATAACTCTTGATGCAGATGACAATACGCAACTGTACATCATGTCATAAAAGTTCTAGAATTCATTTAAAAAATGAAGATGAACTCCATTGTTTTGGATAATCAGAAATTTAGCATCTTAATTTTGTGTCCTTAAATTGGGATACGCAAGCCGCGGTGGCGAACCGAGTTGCAAATGTTTGACCCCTGACTCGGCGATAATTGGCAATGGCTTCGCAGTCGATCAGAAGTTGATGAATCATGAGTGACAGCACGTGGGCGGCGACACAGGTGTCACACCGGTGTGACACCGGTGAATCCCGGCGACAATGGGGGGCCCTCGCGCCATCCCACGAAGGACGATAATTGCGCTAACAGCGCCTCTAATGACGGGGATCTAATTAACCCGTGGGACCCTACAATAAGGGCCGACCCCACTTGACACGATACAAAAAACCCATTTCACTAAACAAACAATGAAGCACTGGTGCGTCTTTCGTTTCAGGCTCTTCAATCATGCGACCACCCCGGGCGCCTTTCATAACCCCTTCGCGCAACGACGGGACCAATTTGCCGGGTTGATATCTTCATGTCTAATTATTTATATAAATGTCTTCTTATTTTACGGCTCTCCTTGAAGGTTTTGTTGTGCCCACATCATGATTTTCTACAAATTGAATTTAATTTACATTTTAAACGTAGAGGGGTACGTACAAACGTATCCCGTCGACACGAACCCTTTTTTTTGCCATCATTTATCAATTACATTGCCATTGTGCGCTCACAATACAATACCAACAATTAAATGGTCGTAAAAAATGAAAAATTGGGATACAAAGAAATGTTTTTGGGTGAAATAAATTGATGTCGTAAATTTAAGTCATCTTTGTCATACATAAAATGCCCTGTAATTTTAGACAAAAAAGAAAGAAGCAATTGGTTTGAGCCTCAAAAAAATTACGGAATAAAATCAGGATTGATCAATAAAGTCGGGCAGGGTTTAATATAAATGCTTAATAAAGCCAATAATTAATTATGAGAATCTATATAGTCGATTCTATCTCTACAACCGTATGTATTCTTACAATGTAACTCGCTAAATAATTTAATTTTCCAATGTTAATACCATGCTAATTGAGTTGGGCGACCACTAATTCACACATTGAACTCCCCATCCTATCCTTTTGAGTTCAAACTTATAGGAATGCTTTTTTGTACCCTTAATTATTTGAATAAGAAACTTTATGGTACAATAACGTGATTCATTGCTATAGGCCACGTGTAGTACGGAAAAATTATAGGGTTATTCTAGTCTAGAATATTGAAATAATCAATTTTGTTTTACAAATATATCATCCAGAGAATTTTTTAAAATTCCAATTATTTACAGAGTTATAGCTATTTTAATGACGCGACCACTAAGCCTGTCTTACCAGAATGAAATCGTTAAACGCGCTTTTCTCGAAACTACTTTTTTCAACGCGGTTGACATTATATCTCAAGTTTTAATTAATCGGTTTATTTCAAATTTAATATAATTTTTTTTATATATAATTTACTATCGTTCCTACCAGATTTATGTCAAAATTTTATTTTTAACTATTTAAAAAAATGAAAACTGTAAAAAATAATGTTAAAAAAGTCGTCATTTTGCGAAAATATTTTGTCCGAGGTAGGTGACCCATACACTTTACAAGTCTATAACTTTTTAAATTAAATTTGTTTTAAATTTGTTCGAATTTGAAAAAAACACCCAAAATTTGTACCCCTCGACTAGAATACCCCCTTAATTATTTATCGCTAGCCCTGCCTTCATTTTCTTAATCGACAAGATAATCAAGCTTAACCTTTTTTGGGTCAATCATATATATCGAAATTTCCAATTTGTCTTTTTATCTCTATCTGTTATATAATAAGAGCCCAGAGACACATATTAGAGTCAGTATTTATATTAGGACATACCATATGAAGAGTCGGAATTTTAATTATCCCAAAAAGTATCGTAATTGAGAAAGATTCTGTGGATATTTTACAACTTGGAAAGTTATGGCGCTTTAATTCTCATTCCGTGTGGTTTACTCTAATGTAGATAAGGAATTGTCGGCTTGCAAAGTGTTCATAGATCTGCCACCGCCCGCATCAATACACAATTCATCGTACGTATTTATTATACATTGAATTTACATTGTTTTCAATTGCAAATAAAGATGAACGATTTTTTTTATAAATTGTTTAAAGTATTAGATAAATTAGGGCATTTTCAAGAATTGTCCTATACACATTCAAACAAACAAAAATATGATCTGTATATATATATAAAAATTAATGTTTGTCTGTTTGTTAGTTTGTCATCCGATTACAATGAAATTTTTGGGAGTTATTGTGTATATATCATTAAAGATTTTTGAATTAGCACAAACAATGTTTGTGTGTTATTTATTTAGCAGATGCACCATGTTGGCGTATACACTGAAATTTTTTTTTATGCGATTTCGAAGTTATGCGTTTTTTTTTTCCTTTTTTTTTAATTTCAGAGAGAACGTATCGAGATATTTTAGATAAAATAGGAAATTAATCAACAACACTGACCGAAATTTGAAAAAAAATAATAATTTGGGACTGTGTAAATCATATTGCATCTGCTATCGCTCAGATTTAAAAAAAAAATAATATCGTTTTTTTTGCATTTCTCCAATGTTTCGGCTTTTAAAAATACATTTTCTAAAGGAATTTCCAAAATTCCAACTACTTACGTAGTTATAGCTATTTTAGTGAGGCGGCAACTTGGCCGGTCCTACCATAATGAAATCTTTTAACGCGTTTTCCTCGAAACTACTTTTTTCAACGCGGTTGACATCATATCTCAAGTTTTTTTTCCTGTTTTTTTTTATTAACTTTTTTTGTGCGATTCTGGGTATATTTTATGCAGCTATTTCAAAGTTATGCGGTTTTTAAAATCCATGGAATGCATCTTCATTTTTTCCATGTAACTCATAGCTTTTTTTGTGCGATTTTCCGCGGAACGCATCTACCGCACAAAAAAAGGGTTTAAGTGTATTGTCAAGCGCATAGTCTTCAAGGCTAGAGTAAGCTCACGCTACACATGATCTGAAGCAATAAACCACGCTCTTCAAAGAATTACTATGCGCGCGTGGCATTGCTATGCATGCCGGGTACTTGCTATTCTGCATATCTGAATATTTGACTGTCGTGCATTCAACCGTACCACAAGTTGGCTAATTAATTGACATGTCTTCAGGATGGGTGATCTCGAAATTGCACAGCCATTAAGGTCGAGGGTTCGAACGTATCTTGGTTGATCGGTTCCGGCCTAGATGAAGTTATCCAGGACACGTACTACCGATCTCAATTGGTTGATTGGCTTTGTCTCACATCACGCGCCCGGGCGGTCTGCAATTGTATCACGTCCAGGATGCGCTCACACGCAGCTTCCTGTTCATCTTCAAGAATGAACCCACTTTCGATTGGCCTCTTTTTGTTTTGCTCATTTTGCTCGGTACAAGTGCTTAACTGTTGTTTTTGTCGATCGATCCTAGTTACTTTTTTAATCGGCATGTTGTAAAAAGTTTCTGACGTACGAGGCGGATTCAAATATAACCAGGAATTTTAACTATAAGAGTCCCCTGAAAAATTAATGGCTATGATAGTTTGGGACTCGAAAAGTTTCTACATGACAGTGAATGTGTCCTACTACTGCAAACTAAGGAAGGGGTAAATTTTGGATATTATCACACTAATTTAATTTTTTTAAAAAAATATTTCACATAAGTCTATCTGCATTTACCTATTTTTTAGATACATATTTTCCTCAATTATTTTTTTGATTGGACCTTTATGTAACATTCGAATCAATTTCATCCATGCACTCCCGCCCCGAGTACCCACTCATATCGGTATATTGAAATGGTGTAGGCTTTCAATTTTTTGTCGCTATGAATACAGATCAGGGCTGTCAACCGTAACGGTAACCATAAGCTGTTGGATATCAAATTATTTTTTTGTAAACACTTTGGCTACCGGAGGAAGGAAGCAGGTGGGTTCTGAAGAGCGCAAATATTAAGAGGTCTTAACGCGTTTTATGAAGCGGCAAAGAGCTCGTGCCGCGGAGGAAGTCTTTTGTTGGTCTTCTGATTAAAGGGGAACTCGCTTCAACGAGACCAATCAAACTTGTTTTACACACATTCCCATCGCTTTTTGGGTTTATAGATTTAATAAAATCGTGTATAAAATCATCAAATCGCTTATTTTAAACTTCAATAGGCGCTGTGGGGCAAATTGACCTGAGCGTCACGAAAAATGAAACCCCAAGCGGTAGTTGGTCGAAAAGAAAGGGAAAATCGTTTATAATATCTCCATATCTATCGCATAGGATATATATAGCATTATTTTTGCATAGCATAATTATTAGTCTAGTAGCCAGCCTATTTTATTTTGTATTAGTGATTATCGCTAAAACTCACACACAAAAAATATTTTTACTATACCTATGTTATTCCCACAAATATAAAAAATAAATTGACAAAGTTTTATTGCAATCGTATGAACGATATTGAAGCGCATTAAATACGGACAAACAAACACTGATTTTTATATATTAAAAGATTATGCCTATGTTACTTGTGCAATCTTCATTAATAAGTGGACGGAGTTTTATCACAATCTGATAATCGGTATGGCAACGCATTACATACGAACAAAAACAGATTCATTTTTATGTATTAAAGAATACTAAGAAGTTTCACTTCTACCGCACGAAAGTCTCAGGCATTTTATTATATATTACACAACATACAGTGCAATCTTTTAACGGAAAAAAACCGTCAACAAATACTATAGAAAGATCCATTATACAGTATATAAAAATAAATCTATTAGAAGTTGACACTTTGAGTGATCATTAGAAAGCTTAAACACTACAAATACCATTGCACAGATATGTGCGTTTCATCACTTCGACGTTTCATTCAGTTCTTTTAAAAGCACATTAACATTTTTTTTATTAGCACGAGAATCACAATTTAATTTTTACTACTAAAACGATTGCAATACATTGGATTTGTATACAGAGTTAGAATATTTCAGAAAATAAAACATCACTCAATAAGTTCGTAGGATTTTTTTTCAGCGTTTATCTTCTTCATTTGGGGTGTTTTTTTTAGCAATTACGCCCAAAAAAATCCTATAAACTTATTGAGTGGTGTATAACAAGTATTTTTAATTCCAATTTTTTAAATTTTCGATGGTATTTATTGTGTTATAAAGCGGTTTAAATTAGAAACACTTGATCTGGTGCATTGCGCAAAATTTCAATAGCAATTTTAAAAAGGAAAAATAGTAATAACATCGGAATTATTTTACGATGTTATAAGCGGGATTATCTGGCGAAATTGAAGATTTGGTCTCTGTGGACAAAGTTCCCTCCGAATCCCATATTTACACACATCGAAGCTTAGATTACATCCGTCCGACAGGTAAAAAGGAAACCAAACCATGGACGCGGTGCTTTACTTTTACATTTGCCACGGAAGTCGTAGTCCTGCCTTTTGTTGGCCTCCATTTTTCCAAATCTCCATTGTTTTTCGTTTGGGCTTTTGTGCGCTTGCAGCTGTACTAGCCGAAGACGCTATTATGCCGTCAAGTGGAAGCCTGAATGGAAATCAAAGATTGACTTTGAGTTTGGCCGCATTCATCGCAATAAATGGGTCATTCGAGGGTTGTATTAAGAATTCGCAGCCATTGTTTATGTAAACAATCTCCTAATGGGGCGGTTTGTATTGTGTCCCGAAATAGGTTGATTGGGATGTGATTTAAAGCCGCAGATGAGGGTTGGAATTGGTAGTAAAAGACCGGAAGGAGAAGTCATTAGGGAACATGTTGGCTGTAGCGGGCTTGCTTGAGTGTCTTCAAATTTGTTTTAATGGACATGTGATTTCTTTGCGGTAAATGTTCCTGTATTCCCGGTAGACTTAATCAAATATGGTCACATAATTATTTAAATACGAAGGTAGATCCATTAATGGACGCAAATCACGTTCTGTGATTATGTTCGGGTATAGCGTCCGATCGCAAGACGCGTATTCGTTGTGTCAGCGATCCGAAAGGCGGACCAGTTGGACACACAGACTTTGTGGTCATTTCCTCCTCGTTTAGGGCCTTTTGCAGTATGTTTAATGCATACCCGGGGCCTTTTATAATCTCTATGACCGTGGAAGCAACCCCAGTAGCAAGAACAGCTTTCTCGTGTACAAATCTTCAATCAATATGCAACTAGATGAATCTAGAATTTAACTAAGCTTGTTTGTCGATTTTTATTCTGAATATCATCATGAAATATATTAATATTCAAATTTATTAAGGGGAAGAAATCCAGTTTCATTCAGTCTTTCAATCGAGCGGATGTTCTATCAAATGTCTGGCTACACCCCCTTATGTTGCAAAATCCACATAAAAAGGCCATGAATACCTTTTCGCATAATCTCAAATGCGCTTTTGAATATTCAAAATAATACACCCCAGACGACAGATGCACTTTATTGAATATGCATTTTTTTTGTCTGCAGACCGGCACGGGCCCATTTTAACCTTTCGCGTGTTCAACATCCCTTCTTAGGGGATCCGATGACATAATTATTATTGGCGAAGCAAGCCTGACGTCCCATTTAAATTTAAGAACGCGTTCGCTCATACCACATTTAGCATATCCTGTTTTTTTCGACACCCCTAATACACGGGGCGCGTCCCTTGCGCAGGATTCAAATCCGCCCTTATTGCAGTTTCGGATAAAAGCCATATTCGCCCGGTGATGTTTCTGCAAGCGGCGTGAGCGATCTACCGATAAACATCTCTATGTATGTGGCATATTGGGGTTGTTTTGGGTTGTGAAATAAGAAGTGCAATTTGTAAGGATTGGAAGTATGCAAAGGCAAGGTGCAAGGAAGTGGACCATTTTTTTTTGCAAATTATTTGTTTGAGATTTTTTTCTATGCCTACCCCAAAATCCCAAATGTCGGATTCATATTTACTGTTGATGGTGTAAGTGTGCTCAGGTGTTTATGGGTTTATTTATATACTATAGAAAGTATACAAGCTTAAACGTGTTCATACATGTGCGATATTATCAATTGAGCGAATTGTGTGGCAGAACATGTGACGGGGCGAACGACGAATTTAATCAACCACACAGATATAAATACTTCCCTGTTTTAATATTTATAATATTTAGCACATTTTCACAGTTGTTTGATTTTTTTGTGCAAAATAAAGAATCGACCTCATTGTAAAAAAAATGGAAACATGAAAATATTTTATATATAAAAATGAATTCTTGTTTGTTCGTACGAAATGCGCTGCCATACCGTTCATCGGATTGCAATAAAACTTCGTCCATTTATTGCTCAAGGCTTTGCGGGTAACATAGGCATGGTTTAATATACAAAAATAAAATTAAAATGTTTGTTCGTATTTTATGCGCTGCCATACCGTTCATTCGATTGCAATAAAACTTTACCAACTTATTGTTTGCACTTTTTTAAATAATATACGTATAGTATAATTAACTTAAAGTAGATCTTATATATAAAAATCAATGTTTGTATGTTTATGCGTGTATTTAACGATAATTAACTAAACTACTTGTAGACAAAAGGGCAGCCTTGTAGATTTTAATTTAATGCCGATTTGTAAAATTATTCTGATTATGGAATCTAGTTTATCACTTTTTAGCTTAAATTTGCTGTATATTGTGTACTATATAATAAAATAGGCTTTCTACCGGTGTAGTGGTTGCTTTATACTACTACACTATACACACAGTATAGGTGGCACAGCGTAACGTTCTTATGATGTATGTGACGGAGACGACTACAAACGATTCTCATTGGAGTTACATTTTTTGTGACGATCAAACCATTTTGTTACAAGTTCAATTTAAAAAAATATTTAATGATTGAAATATACCTCGATTGAATGCTTCATTCTCATAGTAAACAACATTTTTTTTAAACAAGACTCAAGAATCAACGAAGCAGCACTTGAATCATTGTCAACATTGAAATGATAATCTTGTCAAGGCAACAAGTGAAATAATTTACACTAACAAATGGTATAATTGCAACAATTTTATAGATATTACAAAGGTAATATCTATAAAACTGTATTACTACACCCCGAAATCCAAAAAACAATCCAAATAGAGGTGGTAGTAGCGCGTGACAATCTCTCCATCGGAAGAATTTACTGTGATTGAACAAAATGGCCGACAAACACACGGACCCAAACGATGATGATGCCCCCTATACGCTAGATGTGTCAACTTCGATTATAGTCAAGTACATAGTTTAGTTTAGTAAATTATCACTCAAAAAGTCCGTAGGATGACAAAAATGTCCATAAAATGGTTTTGGCCGATCGTAAATTGAAGTTGCGTAGAATAGCTGACATATTAAATATATCAGAAGACAGTGTATTCACTCATTTTTATCAAAATTTGTTCATGAAAATGCTCTGTTCGACATGAGAAGCGCGTTTGCTCACACTCAATCAAGATGAACAACGCGTCCACATTTCAGAGCGTTGTTTAGAGCCGTTTCGGCGCAATAAAAAGGATTCCTTCGTGCAGAATATAATGATGAACGAATTAAGTGTTGTTATTTTATACTTCAAGTGTATTTTTCTCATCCAATTATTCTCATTTGATATCCAAATGGCATTTGAATCAAAATACATTTTTCCATTAAAAGACCTTGTATTTTTGTTAAAATTAACATCGTTTTGCTTCCAAAAGCAAAAACTAAAGAGCTTGAAGCGTGAAGCATGTCTCCACTCTTTTGATATAAACACCTTATCTGAACATGAATCTTTCAAATAAAAAAAATACCCGCGGCAAAATTAAACATTTCCTCAAACAGATTGACATCTTAACAATCAAACATTTTTCTACATATTTTTAAATGGATGCTTTTAATTAGGCATCATGTTTTTTCTCGCCGTCAAAAGGTCTTCAACCGATTATCAACCCCCCCCCCAAAAAAGCATTTTTTCATCCACTCTCAAATTCCGCACTCGAACGAGCTCAAGGGTAGATCAGTAGTACAAAGCGCCCAAAATTGGATATGATCTCTTGTAGCCTAATTGTCAACAAGGGATGACATTAATGCACCATTATTGGATTGCTCAGTTGTTCCGAGTGGCACTTAGCCGACCATCAAAGGCTTTTGTGAGTCTTCATCCAATTGTGCCATCATGTTTACGAAGGCACTCCAAAACGAGCATATAGCCTTTTTTCATCAGCTATCGATTCTCGTTAATTTCGCCTCGTCGATTCGCTTCAAATTTAACATGCCGAAAGCGTATGTCCCCATGTGCCATATGAACAACGAGAGAAAGCACAAAAACAAATTTGTAATACATTTTTTTAATTAAAAATGGCTAACATATTTTTTTTCATTTCAGGTAAGTGGACAATGAGTCAACAACGGCTTCTAAACACAAACGCAAAGGTATTTCATAATTTTGTTTAGCAGTTTTTATTGAGTATTCATCGTATATTTTAGGGGTTGTTTCTAATTTTTGCTTCTGAATTGAAACCCATATAAATGACAAACACTTACCATGCTTTATAGCCTCATGCTCATGTTACAGAAGGCCTAAAGTTACGCGACGACAGATGTCATATGTGGATGTCGATGACTTTTGCATCGCTTCGTATGCATATTGTTGCATGATAATTATTCATACTTGATGAGATCGAATTGTTGAGGAATTTGACAGTTGCTGATGGCATATGTCTTTCGAATTTGAGTATATTAACTCTTTACAGTGCGTGCATGCGTTAATGCGTGATAAGAATGACGTAATTTTAGCTTGAAAAATGTCAGTATAATACACACATGTGATAATATATTAATCGTACGGATGGAGAGAAGACCTAAAAGAAGACGGAGGGGCCATAAGGTCTGTGTGTCCAATCGGTCCGCTTCTCGGACCGCTGACACGCCCAATGTATATGTAAATATCATCCATCGGCATAATATAACTATTTTATTTTTAAATACGTCATAGAATATACACAAATACACAATTAAAATATAAATTTATATAGAACGATAAATTAACTAAATTTTGTCCTTATGTTTTATTCGTGAGTTTGTGTGTCATTCAATCCATACCTGTTCATACTATTCAAATCAAAAGTAATAGTATTTTTGCATTTTATCACGCTGGTACACAGACTGAAAATCACTATTATGTTTACATACAGTCAACCCTTTTATAGATAGATACGTTCCACGGGGAGTCGCATATAAAAAATTCGCATAAAAAAAGACTTGGAACTACATCGAAAACTGAGCAAAACCGCATAAGTTCAAATCGCTGTTATAGAATGTACCAAAAAATCGCATAAAAAAAATTAAAAAATTCATATAAATTAAAACACTACATATTTATCGTAGAACTGCTTTATTAAAGTCTATTTTACTCGATAATCGTACAAATTATCATGTGTTTGAAATCGTCTTTTTTAAAATGTAATCGCTGATTAACCCCTTACATAGGTAAGACACAGAGTTGTGTTCGATTTCCCGTAATTCAGAAAGTAAAACAGAAAAGACGGAAAGTATCTTGTACGTTGAATTTGGAGAGAAACAGAGACAGAGAGAGTATCTTGCGTACATCGTACGATTGTATAGATCGTTAACACAAATTTATTGACTAATAATATGTGTATGTTATAATTAATCGATTACAAGTGTAATGTTTACGGTTACGCAAAGAAATGTCCGAATATTGTGTGCTATTGATAGTGTTTATTTATTTAAATACAAGTTTCATACACGCTGCGACGGTCCTGACAGATAAGTGGATTGTGCGGATGATAAGTGGCGGACATGCAAATATAGGATCTAAGTTTATCATGATTTTAAATTAGCTCACTACTCAAAGGGTTAAACTTTGCAACGATTTAACCATTCGTTTTTTTATGCAGATCGTGACTTTTTTATGCGTATTCGCATAAAAAAAGCTTTGTTCTCTATAGAAAAACGAGGGATAAAAGAATATTGTATGGCATTAAGTGTGAAATATAATATCGTTCAAATATCCGCCGCGGCTTTGCTTGATGGCACGTATTCAGGAGGTTCCTGATAATGTCAATGATAATCTAATAGGCTATCAACAGTTTGACGGCTACAATTGAATAAATTTAATAACACTTCTGGGCAAATTCTGTTTTTATATCAAATTTGCCAAATAACAAGCGATTACGTGTCATTATGGTGCTTTTAATAAAGTATGAAATTTCACCGCCAATCGTAAATTCGCCATGGTCGCAATATTACATATTGTTTTGGTCTTGCGTCATATTTTCTATAAACATTTAATGGAACTCCATCGATCCAAACTCGTAATTTATCTGATTAAGGTCACGAAAATGGGAAATCCCCATGGAGGAACATTAATCAACGAAGCAGCAGTGATGTAAGCAGACAAATTGAGTTACGAAGCAATCATCGTCCACGTGCTCCGCTGACCCAATTGCATCCTGGCGATGATCAAAATGCACCTTTGCTAATTCAGACCGACTCAAATTGCTCGATAATTCGATCTCCACTCCATCCAGCATCTGCTCATTATGTTCCAATAAGAGTATTGAATGGCGCGGAGGAGGATCGCCTTGTTTGCTCCGAATGTATCGTATTATCAAACAATGTATACTTTTATAAGGGGACCACAATGGGACACAAAGCTGCTACATTTACGGATGCTATTTGCTCCGGTTTTGGTGTTTGCCGTGCCTTCAGGTGATCCGGACGAAAGGTGTTTCGTGATCTATTGTCGCCGAGGACTCAAAGGTGTATCCTTTTTTTTTTTTGGATCGAGTGTGCCACTGATGTGGATTAAATATCAACAACAAGTAAATATTCCATCGTCGACGAAGGTGACCTTCTTGGTGCTGGTCTTTGTGGCGATCCGGCCAAGTTACGAAATTTTCCGCAGTCGCCGCTTAGTAGAGTGATATTCTTTACAATTTATCAATGGAAATTCTTATTTAAAATATGTACCTGTGTTTGTGTAATATATAATAAAATAGACAGACGTGCTCCTGGTGTAGTGGTTGCTTTATGCAACTATAGCGTGGATCATTCCCGCGTAGTAGCGCTGTTAACAGCGACATCTTCCATCTCTCTTCAGGTGAAATGTGTTATTTTAACAGCGCCATCTCTTGTGGCCCTACGCAGACATTGTACCTGCATACCGACCGATTGCTTATTGGGCTTGCACCGTTGTCGGTTGGGTAGTGACGCGCAGGAGGCGAGAGTCGGGAGAGTCGTCGGTTAGTCTTGGATGCGGGAGGTCGTCCCTCCTGCAGCCAGATCTTTCTCTTGTGTGGAATAAGTAGTTATTTAGAAAAAAGAGTCTTTTTTATCGACGCCCGTCTATTGCCCGAGAGTGCTCCGCCTTAACGTTACACTACGTTTACTACACACAGTAAAAGCGACGCGGTGCATACACGTAGCGTATCCAAAAACACATAATGTTTATTTTTGCATCGATTTTGGCAGCCTATTCCAAAAACATAAGAGTCATATTTGTCCCAAAACTTTTTTAGCATTCGGATGACCCTTTGTATCAACATAACAGTACCCTGGAAATGCGGTTAGGAAAAATTTGACGGTGAGCGCTTCACCTGGATAGAATCCATCCAATGTAAATACAGTTGCCAAAGACAACATTTTGAATACATTTTGTTTACAAAATTCTGGTTATTTACATCAACAGTCGCCCTCGTGCATTGTCATCAGACGAGCATACGAAAATTGTTCAAACACCATTCATAGTGAAAAGATCCCTAATTGTCATGATGCGGCTTGAATGTCGCTATCCCGATGCAGAACCGTTCAACATCTGTTTTGTTGAATTTTCTTTCTGAATAACGAGGCCTGTTTTATTTTTCCTACTCATGGTTATGATAAAGAATAGTGGTGCCCACATGAGTTTCAAAATACCGTAAATTGGCTCTTAGCATATACGAGTCCTTATCTTTATTTAGTCTATGTGATAAGGTTGTTTCATTTTTGAGCACACAAATAGCTCAAATATCGATTTTTATAACAAAGGATCTAAAGCATGGACTTTAAAGAAAATATTTCACATCCACTAGATTGTAGAACTTAACACACCAAGCCAATATGATAAGACGAATTCATGCCCTTTGAGTGAAGGATGGCTATAAAATTATACATAAACAAAGGGAATATGTTCTAGTATTCCAATTACAGAGCCTTCTGTATGAATCTTTATATTTTGCAGCTGTTTATCGCCTATGGGAGGTCAAAAGTTCAGTTTCGCAGACCAAAATTAGGCGCGGCGGCGGACGAAATACGAAAGTTTGACCCGCCCGATTCTCTTCAAAATTTTAATTCAAACGTCCTATTGGTGGATTTGCTACTGCATTCGGGAACGAATGACTCATAGCAAGACCTTATCTACACTGGAATAATCAATTTTTTATACCGGGACATTTTTATAATGTAGATATTTGAATATCGTCCGTGTATTTCAACAAACTTAAAAGATTATTCTATACACGATATCAAACAGTCCTCATATTATCATAAGATCAAAATCGCGTAAAAAAAGGCTAGCACTTGCATTGTCAATATATACCCTTAAGACAATATTTTCAAAGACGCGATAAGAGCTTCGTCTATCGGTCGTCTCCGGGTCGAATCCTCAAGTGTGACTTTCGATAGACATTTTGACCTTCTGCAAGTCGCTCCAAATACTAGAAGACAATGAGTTTTGGCTCAAATATTTGTCCGCGGTATTGTTCGCTTTTCCTTGTCCCACATAGCGTCGGATCGGATAGTGTCTGTGTGAAATGGGCATGGTGCGGGTGTGATGCGTCAGGTATTTAGTAAAAAAGGATTGACTCCACTGTTTGTGTTTCCCACGTGATAAGGCGCTCATCACACCACCACCGTGTATACCCAAAGGCTTGTGAAACAATAAAACCATACAATGTTCCACATACCGCATAGGTCGACAACGGATGGTGCTTGGACTTCTATTTGACCCGTTTGTCCCGAAACGCGGTGAATTTGCGCCCAAAATCGAGCTCCAGATGGACAATTGAAACGAGGGTTGAAATCAGCAGTTGCGGAGCCGCATGCGGCTCTTAAGCTATATGCCTGAAGATGCAACAATATTTTTAACATCACTCAAATATATCAAATATTTAATAGCTTCAAACGTCAATTCGATTTTGATCCAGAAGAACTGTGTTTTCCTTTTAATTGGTTTAATTCAATTTAATTAATTAGAAAATATCAAATTTAAAACCTATAAAATAGATTATAAATCATTGAGCGTTAATTGATTCCAGACTTATTAATATATGAATTAATCACTATCATTTTACAATATATACATTTAATCCTCCTATAGCGTCCAATTCAATTGTAGCGTCCTTATCTTGACGTTATAAAAGGGTTGACTGTATTTTTAAATTTTTCAAAAAGAATTCGGATGATTTTAAAGAATAAATAGGTTTCTTTAGGATGAAATGAACAACTTCTACTTTGAGAATAATTTCCAGGAACTATTCCAGTAATTTATTTTTGATTTTGAATAAATGTGGAAGGCATATAATATGTATTAAGATGTCTTGTATTTTATGATGTTGGAATTACAAATTAATATATGGCTTGAGCTTTAAAAAATAAATATATACGTTTAGCTTGGGATGGATCGATCGGGACGTCCAATCTTAAGTCAAGGGGAGTGTAGTGTGGAAGGAAATATGTACTCGAAAAATTGCGAGCCTGTCAGTTGTGAATTTTCTATTATCAAGAATAGATACTCGGATAATGACGCCATTTTCGATCTCCCGAGAGGTGTTGTCACATCAGCGGCAAATTGTCAAAAAAGCGGCAGATTTTCAAAAAGAGACTAGATGGTAATCAAAGCGAGTAATAAGGCTTAATTATCTAAACAAATAACTTCCAAAGCAAATTCTTAAATACCAAAACAATGTACCATTAGTTGGCTACCAGACTCCGATGGAGGAGGATCTCCTCAGACAACCAAGTTCGATTCTAGCCCTCTTCTCTTGATCTTTTCAACTCGACGGATCACTTCTTCAAATTCGAGAAGACAAGCAGTATTTCCCCTAGTTCGAATATCGCCGCATCAACCATTCGATTCGTTCCCTCCCCCTCTACCACCCGCATGCTAGCTTGCCACATTATTACGATTGTTTGATATTTTATTGATCACTTGCGAGACATACCTCATTTTGATCTTTATCACCGAACGAATAAAGTCCTAAACGCGTTCCGTCGTTCATCGTAGCCGATTCGTTGGTCGGGACCATCTTATTTCTAAATTATTTCTATTTTATTAAGTTCTTATAACGTACGGTGAACATTTTTTTCGACAATCCGGATTTGAACCCGAACCTTTATAATACGAGTCCAGGATCTAAGCCACCACCACTTAGTCTATAATTTAATATAAGCTGAAAACTTAATGATATCTATACAAATATGCAGCGCAGAAACAAATAATCTCAAATGCAGTGGTAGCTCGTAGCTAAGATTAATAAGGGTGCTACAAAGTAACGCATGTGGAGTCAGCACTGCGGGAACGGCAGTGCCCTCTCTCTCCTTCATAGCCTCGCGTGCAGCTTTCTATGTGCGCATGCGTACAACAATCAAACGCCACGCCGCTGGAACTGTGACGCGCACAGTTCCACACAAACCTTTTTTATCGCTTGCTTCGGATTTAAATGACTTTTAGATTAAATATCGGCAATATCCAGATTTTAAAATAGCCATAGATCACTGGTTGACGATGAGCTCAATAGACAGACAGGTCTCATTTTCAAAGTTGAACTATTGTTTGATGTTCCAGCCATTGATTCACGAAATTGTCAATATTTATTCAACATTATATGCTCCGAAATGTGACCGTATTATATTTGACTCTTTTATACTTCGGTCCGAAAATATCCTTGGAATTTAAGAAACTCCGGTAAATAAATCCGGAAATCGACGCTCTAAATTGTCGCTTAATCGTGGGGTATTGAAGTGATCTAGTTCTTTAAATTTCACCATGACGATGAAATGATATACTTCTTCGCTGGAAGGCCATCCGAAGTATTGTATACAAAATCTAGTGTGTTTCCCATAGATTTTTTTTGTTATTTATATAGTGAGAAGCAAATAAAGAGTCCGCACCTTCCACCGTTAAAAGCAAACATTTTCAACAATGCAATCACTCCAATATCATTACGGTTTGTTCCACCACCATCGTCGTCGGAGACCATCGGAAAAGTGCTAAAGCATCGACGATTTTTTTTAAGTGACCGCAATTTCCCGTCGAGAAGACACAGCACCCGAAAGCCTTCAGCATCCATCAAACGCGAATGTCTTCGCGGAGCAGTTTAGAATTCCACAGATGGCCTCATATTTCTTTCTGCCAGGCCTATCCATTCTTAGGAAGGAGCATCAATGGAGCATATTTTCTATCACGCGTATCATTGCGCCATTCAATGTCCACCGGTGTTTTAACAAGACGAATGATGCCTCATAAAGCGTTCTCACACGCTGCAATTTACGCTTCCGTATTAATTCAATAAAGAAATTAACACTGTCCTAAAACAATCATCCTCAAACAACTTTAAAAGCCTTTGTGGTAAAGTGCACTAATCTTCATAGGCCGCAACTCGCGGAATGCTTTTAGAAAATCAATGAATCAACGATTGACTTTTATACTTAAATTTGATGTTTTAACAAGCACCGGCATTGCAAATAGGGCGCCTATGGAACGCTGCTCGCAGCGTGTGCGTGCATACTCTCACTAGATCCCTCGATTTGTTAGTGCATACTCTACAAATTATTAAAAGCTCAATCGATCGATGCATTGATCAAATGCTTCCAATCATTCTTAGATGCATCCTGCATTGATCGCTATTCCATGGTGATGGATTTCTTTGTCTGTGCAATCTGCGCAGCATTTCTCCTCAATGAAACTGCTTCATTTGATCATTGATCCAGCCAAGTGGGTTGGAATGCATCCTGGACAGCGATAACGTAAATCCACGTCAATTGTGGTGGATGCTACGGACCAGTTTTTTGACATGCACCCGCCAACTGCATTCCCGCTCACTTGCACTTGTCCAGAGATGCACGCTTGCCTGCAAACCCATGCCAATGTTGTGGAACGCCACCAGCTATATGCTCCACCTACGCATGGACATATATCATACTAGGAAGATCTCTATCGACATCTACCCAAAGCCACACAGTGCCTCTAATGAGGCCAGTTGCTCTTTCGATAGGAGAAAATAGCATCTTGGTTGAGAATCGCAACCAATGAACACCTAAATCTAATATATAAAAATGAATTGGGTTTTGTTCGTTCGAAATGCGCTGCCATACCGTTCATCGGATTGCAATAAAACTTCGTCCACTTATTGTTAAAAATTCCGCAAGTAACATAAGCATAAACTCATATATAAAAAATAATGTTTGTTTATCCGTATTTAATGCGCTGCCATACCGTTCATTCAATTGCGATAAAACTTTACCAACTTATTATTTGCACTTTCTCAAATAATATAGGTATAGTACAATTAACTGACAGTAGATTTTTAACGCCTTTTTAAGTTATTGTTTTTGCTGAAATATTGTTAAACGTTAATTTTGTACAATAGTCTTATATATTTTTTTTGTTATTAATAAATTTAAATATCATGCGCGCTTAGTATTTATTTTAAAAGAAACGCAGTAGTATAGTAAACGCTGCTACGTGGTTTATTGCTTCAGGCCATTGGACTGAAGGGCTAGGATCCAAAAGCATGCTGTCTCTGCCCGCTTCACTTCAGATCAATATGCGCCAACATGGTGCATCCGTTAAACGTCTCGCAAAACAAATTCCGCACACACACAATGATTGTGCTAATTCAAAAACCTTCTTGGATGTATGCCCAATAATTTGCCAAAGTTTCGTCGCAATCAGATGAATGGTATAGTAGCGTATATAATACATACAAACGACAGACATTCATTTTTATATACATAGCTTCACAATTTGATCATTAGCGTCCTCCATGTGAGTCGAGTCAATTATTTAAAAATAAACAGCGATAATCATCTTTGCAACAGGTAGATCCATGATGATAAATCTTTTTAATTGTCATTTGCGGTCCAGGTTTGAATCGTTTTATGACTTAAAATCTTAATTAGTGGCTCGCTTTATGATCATTGACTGAATTTGATTTGTTGTAAAATCATTCATATCTGCGCGCGAATTTACGGATCGTTGGTGCCGTGTATAACATCCCGTTGCTTCATAATATTGTTATGGTTTATAATTTGGGTTTTGGATTTTCTTGCGATTTTAGTCGAGTATTTTCCCAAAACAGGTGAGCTGTATCGTGGCTCGCGACCCAGGTTCGGTCTGCATACAAATTCTGCAGAATTCTCAATAACCTGTCTACGCCGCATGATGAACAGGATTGTTCTTTATTTATAATGTTCATTTTTTTAGGATTCCTCGAGCAGTGCGGTACATAAAATCAACAAAGTTGAACACTTCTGCTCGTGAGCTATTGACGACATTTACTACATTCATTATTCACTTATGCTGTCGGGGATTAGTAAAAAAATGAGCAAGGAGCAGCGGAGACGATTCGAAACTTGATATTTAATGAAAGTCTTCATAACGTGCAATGCCTTCGAAATCATAAATTCGAATGATTTTTTGCTGTGGTTTCTTTGTATCCTTCAGCAACTAAAAACGTTGCCCTTTATTTATAGTTCAGGATGTGACCAATATATTTTATCGACGACGAACAAAGTTGCTCTTACATTAAAAGCTAAATTTATTAGCTATCACCATATAGTGTCCAATGCTGAAGAACATCGTTCAGCAAGAAGAAATTCTTGTTGAAGACTTGGTCGTAATGCAAAGAAATCATAGTCGATAATTTTGACACAGTCCATCTGTTAAATGGTCGTAATTCAAAGCCTCTTTTTGTTTTGTCCAAAGAAAAATGCTTTTCCTCCGTCCTGTCTTTCTCGAGTACATCCGATCCGAGCTGGTCAGTAAATTCGAGAATCAATGGTGTGACAGCGAGATGAAGAAAGAGCTGCGGCATGTTTTGTGAATCGGCGACCTTCTCTCACCTGTTCCTGGGCAGGTGTGCCAGGATGCAGCATCCTGTTGCAAAAGACAGACCGCCTGGCTGGTAGAATCCTGCTGCTTCAGCTACTCTCTTCATCTCGCTCGCCACTCGTCCGCTACTCCAGCAGGCTCTGCAGATAGGCCCTCCTGCATGCAGACAACCATTTGCATCAATCACCGTGCTGGGGGTTCAAACATGCACAATCGCAATGCACCAATTAAAGCTGGACCCAAAATCTTCATCCGAAGAAACACCACCGTCATAAATGATCATACATTTAATTACGAATATAAAACGAACAATTATCCATCAATGGACATAATAGGGACCGTACGTATTTTACCACGTTGGTGGTACCAAGTGGACGCTATAGGAGCGTTAACTGTAATTTAAAGAAACAGTATGCGGCTACATCCTAAACTGCATATACTTTATTGAATATGTCAATCTCCATCTGATTAATACGATTGCCCCTGCCTATACGATGATAGTCTCAAAAGTACCCGAACTAATAAAGAAAACACAAAAAAAATGAAAAAAATTGAGTATATAAAAAACAATGTTTGTTTGTCCGTATTATATGCACTTCCATACCGTTCATTCGATTACGAAAACACTTTGTCAACTCACTGTTTACACTTGTGGGAATAACATAAGCATAGTAAAAATATTTTATGGATGCACCATGTTGGCGTATATTGATCTGGTGAAATGATCTGAAGCAATAAACCACGTCCTGTGCTTCTTTTCAGATAATTATTAAGCGCTTATGGCATTGTAACGTATGCCAGGTATTCGCTAGTATCTAATAAGTTCAGTAAAAGAAAATAATCTGAGCGGGCTAAATCTGGCGAATAAGGTGCATGAAGAAATAATTCGAACTTTAACTCTTTGATTTTGGCCACTGTGATGAAACTATCTTCGTCTTCTTTAGAGCCGATTCCCTCCTATTTCAGTCCATTGTTTTGATTGTTTCTTTGTCTCAGGTACTCGGTTGAAACAACTTCACAACGCTGTTTCTCTTGTATTGTGAGCAAACGCGGCGTCCACCTTGCGCACAGCTTTCTCATGTACAAATTTTCAGTTAAAATGCGCTGTACAGCACTTTCTGAATGAAATTATTAATTTCTGCCAAACAAATACTACGCAAGATAGAGTCTTGAAACTTGAAACTTGTGCTTTAAAAGATTGGTAATTTCTATCATAGTATATTTTTTTTAAGCAACAAAAGCTATCCATACCCCAGTTTGGGTATTTCTGTGATTTCATAATTTCTAAATTCAATTTTAGCATAATTATAAATGTAAATTGAATCAGATTCTATTGAAACATTTCAATAAAAACCGATGCAAGTCACATACAATATTTGTTGATCAACTATAATCGGTCAATTAAACTTGAAACGTGAGAACGCGCCATAAATTAATGATCAGTTATTTATCTTTGTTATTTAACTTTTCATAGTCTTTATATTGATATTTTAATGATCACCTCAATATTTACTTGTGCGGATCCAACGAGGCTTTCAATAAAAAGGCTCAATTTTTAAATGCAAATATCTAACTTAACCCCGCCCCGGAAATCTAATTTATTTTTTAAAGTTAACTAATACTATTATAAATGCAATATATTAAATACTATTATAATGTATGATATAAAATAATATACATAGTCGCAAAAGTATCCGACCTAACATATAAATGGCGGCTGTTGTTGTAAAAATAATACTCTGATAGAAAGTGTCTAGACGCTACGTGGCTTCCGTGATCGTACAGATCATATAAAAAAGCCCTAATAGAGGACGGAGTGGCCATAAGGTTTGTATGCTCAATCGGTCCGCTTTTCGGACTGCTAATATAACGAATGAGCGACCGGATGCCATACCTGCACATTAAGATAACTAATAAAAGAGAGATTGGACAATTTAGTATTATGAAAACGGACAGAGTCAATCAGTGTTGGTTCATGTAAAGTAGAATGGTTGAGTAAAATAAAAACCATGTGCAACTCTTTACCCGGTCGGTATTCTGCGTTTTTCGAACCTTTTTCTTTCAACCTTTTTTGTACCATGTCCCTATATATAATAAATTTGGAATATCGTGAAGTTTAATACTACCAGCGGGATTATCTCGATTTACTCATCAGGGACAGTCGTTATAATATCCGCTGATGGTTGAAAAATAGTTGTAATGTTTTTAAATACCGATTAAAAGCGAAGCTTAGATCATCCCCTATTCGTGATGGGTATTAAAATGCGATTATTTTTAGAAATTCGTACTCCATAAAAGTGCGCAATAGAAGTATCACATTGTTTTACGATTCTGATTATATTGGCTAATATAGGGCCGAACGAAGTTTTATGTCGGTCGTTTCGTTTTATCGTCGGACGACAACACACGTCGAAAACAAAGAAATGTTACCGAATTAAAAAAATATGTTTATACTCCCCGAGGATTTCGCCAGTTGGGAGTCCTCCCGACTGAAACAATTCATTGAGCCGGATCAGTTAAGTTTTTGTTTATAACTGGACTGAACAACTTACGCATAAAATAAACAATTGTAAGTTTGCGACGGGAATACTTATCGATAAAATAAATAATAACACAAAAAGGATGCACGCGATTCCACATTCCACCGCAGGATGCCACCAATGTCATTCTCGAGGAATACTGGAATCTTTGGACAAAGGATGCGTTTCGTCCATTTGGGATATAAGAATGCGAACGTAACGGTTAAATTTAACTTATCTAAAGTCTTATAATAAAAATGAGATCAAATCATGACCCGATAAGGTCCTCGCTTTTGTTGTCAATCGCTGTCCCAAATGATGTTTAATTTTTAAATGTAGATAAAACAAGTTGTGTGTGAGATATCCACTTAATTTTTAATTTATTTGAAAGAATATTTTATGGCATTAAGCATGATATATAACATCGTTCAAGTGTCCGCCGCGGCTTTGCTTGGGAGCACGTATTCAGGAGGTCCAATTTTCGATGACTTTGAATTTGCTGGCGTTCGTTATGCTGACCTTAAGGGCATCAATTATTTGCGATTTATACTGATATTACTCTTTTTTCCCTGTGGGAGGGAAACCTTGCATCAAGGCACCCTGAGGTTAGTGTGCCCCAGGGTAGATTTAAATCCCTCCCTTGGTCCCAATTCTTCTTGCTCACCATCATGTTGTGGATCATGTTCTCAACTTTGAACTCAGTTACCTCAAGCGCTTGTTTTAGCACGTCCCTCTGGATCATCCAAGCCTCACAATTGTTGATAATGTGCTTCACGTCGTCAGCCTACGCTTAACAGTAGTGGCATAATGTGGTTGTTCTTCAGTAAGGCTTCCTTCAATTTCTGCTCATGCGACTCTTCGAATCTTCAAAGTCCAATGCCATCTTCTTTGCCTTACCAGTTTCTTCCTGTTTGTCTAAAATCTCAGGGACTCATGTCATATCGGGGCTCCGCAAAGAAGGATTCAATATATGACTTGATGGTAATTCTCCTACTTGATAATTTTCCTTCATCTCTGTCTTCTCCACTGCTAACTGCAGATGATTCTCTTACATGCATTTTCTGATTCTGCGGATGACTTCATTTGCTTTTATCTTTAGATCACCAGCAGTGCAACGTCATCAACGAAGTTCTGCTCCAGTTAGCACCCCCGCATTGAGAAGGCTAGATAAATGAAATATAGATCCCTGTGGAACTCCAATCTCAAATCTTCTCTCCATTCCTGTCTGGTTACGATAAACATACACGTCTTTGAGATAGACTTTAACGAGCTCAGTCGCCTAAATTATGATGTATAAAGGCTTTCGGTGAAAGATCTCGGTGACCAGTTCACGTCGCCGCTACATGCCCTCAAATCGTTCATGCAGAATGTCCATCGTGGCAAGTGCCGTGTGGCATATAGCACCGTCCTGTTGGAATCGCATGTCATCCAATTTAAGCCACAATAAATGGTTCATCATTGATCTTGTCAGTTTCGCTTTAGAACAAGTACAGTCCGATGATACCACTGACTTTTTTCTTCGTTATCGCTTAAACATTGAGCCGACCCAGTTGGCAAAAACCCGCAATAAAATAGAGACTGATTGTAAAATTTAAACAACCCACCCGACCAGTCTTCTTCGGACTACTTCGTTTTGCAATGAGAGTTTGTAATCGTTTTGTAGACATGTTCGGATGTGGCGTCCGTTCGTCATGTCAGCGATCCGAAAAGCGGACCGGTTGGACACACAGACGTTGTGGTCACTCTGTCCTCTTTTTTGGGGATTCCATGATCTGTACGATCACGGAAGCTTTTTAGTTTTATGTTATAAAATTTACCCCGCGCTCAGAGTGCAAGTCTTTGCGGACATGGATATTAAATTTTGGTTTCGTACACTTTTGTTGAGCAGGTTGGCATGTCTCATCCCAAATTGATGCAAAAACTCAGTCTTATTGATGTGAAACATCGCCAAACGCTCGATTGAAACATCCTCATTCCACTGTGAGCAAACGCGGCACCCATCTTACGCACAGCTTACTCATCTCCAAATTTTCATTCAATCTACGATGTACATCGCTTTTTTAAGGGCTTACTATGTCTGCTGGCTCGCAGACCCACAATCGACGGTCATCCAATAACATTTTGTGGATTTTCTTGAAACTTAAGTTTTATAATGTTCATTTTAAGTTTATGAGTCCGTTGAGTTTTATACATATGCAGACCCAACCCTTGGGAAAGTTCTTTTGAATAATAAGAAATTGATTGCTTCGAGTAATCCCGTACACTCTCACGCACAGCAGCGATGTTTTCAGCAAACCTTTCGGTAACGTACGAGTGTTGGCTAATTATTTATCAAGCCGGTTGACTCGCATTTGGCCACTAAATAGTCAACTTGGCAGGGCGGCTAGGGAAAGCATCGATTTTGAAAATTATATTTGATATAATTTTCGCACGTTGTTCAAGACTTCTTCGCAATTTTGCTTGAATTAAATGGCTGATATAACCTTACAAATTTGAAGTGTCCCTATTGAAAGACCTCATATAAGTCTATAAGCACCATAAAACGTTTTATATGCGTTCATAAAATTATAATTTATCGATGAGCGCTGTTAAGATTCCCGTAATTGATGTTTGCAGAATTATATTAATTAACCGATTCGAGCGTTTTTTCTTCAAGATAGTCGATCGGATCGATCGATCCCGATCGGTTATCGGAAGAATTGCAAGGTGCATTCGACGGAATGCAGGGACTATAAAATGCATTACATGCGATATGTATCTATTGATATGTCATAAGTTGATTTTATGATCGGGGACAAGATCGTCCACCAGCCGACCGACATGGCACATCTTCACTCTCGTTTCTCGATATGTATTTATCTTTTTGTGCGTTTCTTTGGATCTCCTATTCGCTATTAGTGGTAGATCGTCATGAGATGATTCTACGTATTTATTGCAATAATTAAGTATTTAAGGAATCAATAAAAACATATTTCAATTGAAGTGTCCGTGCTTTCATTCCTGGGATGCTTATGTGCAAAGCGTTCAAATATCGCATAAAAATAAAATCAATTTCGTTTAAGAGACCATTAGAGAGTGTGATATAGAAAGAAAACGATAACAAAATGAAGTGGACGCTATACGAGGGTTGGTTGTATCTACAGCCAGTCTTAGATGATAATTCCTCAATTTTGGCGAGGATCTGTTTCGATCAATAGTTTCAGCATACCATGGTTCAATTTATGGTTTCTGTGATTCAATTCTATAGTTCAAATATAGAGAGTCTCATCATAGAGATGCTACGCGCATGCACCGCGCCACCACTGCTATGCAAAGCTTCAGCTACGCCAGTAGCGCATCTATTTTATTATATATTACACAAACACCTCAATATTTTATTTTTATTTTTAACAAATGTAAGAAAAGCAATACACAAGATCCATCGCGCGAGAATCTCGAGCTCGAACTTTATGATGTAATTTCCGATATTAATTCTGCAACTCTTTTTTTGCAAGCCTCATTGACAAAACTTAATCGTTGCGGTCGCATTGTCTCGTTTCTTTGACTCTCCACGTCTTTAATTAAAAATTGTGCATCGAAATACTGCATTGCAGCATCGCGTGGAATAAATAGACGGGTTGTCGACCACTTTGATTGTATTTAAGCCTTTAATTGCAATGTGGTCAAAGATCTGTCAAGGGCTGATTAAGAGCAGAGCGGAAGCGCCGCCGATGATAAATGCTCCTCTTAATAAGTTAATCGGAATCATCGCTCGATTATCGATGAAATCTGCAACACTTTTTGCGACGGGCTGAAGATGCGGCGACGATGATGGGACGTTCTTCGTTTTTGTTTTCCGCATTTTTTGCCTCAGTTCAACTGGCATCGGAGATATTGTTAAAGACTCGCGTTTGTTACCGGCGCACCTGCCGCACCGTACAGCCGCATCATTCCAAAAAGGAGCTGATGATGGATAAAGGACGTCGTATTTTAGCCCTGCCTTGACTTCATCCTGCGTTGAGCATTGATTTTACATACATAAAAGAAGCCCCAAATGAGGTGGACGCTATAGGAGGGTTGACTAGAACATGAGAGGCTTTTGACGCAATTTAAGTTTGAGGTCCCTTGGACCAAAGATGTCAATATATTTCTTGGATCCCTTGATTTACGCGGTGGGTCTAAAATTTTTGGAGCCCCCTCCCCCTAATTCAATTGAAGATTGATATTGTAGCATGGGCGATTTACAATCCCCACGTAGTAGCGCTGTTAACAGCTACATCTTCCGTCTTTCTTCAGGTGCAATGTGTTGTTTTAACAGCGCCATCTCTTGTGACCCTGCGGAGACATTGCACTTACATGCCGATCGATCGTTTCTTGCGCGTGCATCGCTGCCGGTTGGGAAGTGACGCACAGGAGGTGGGAGTCGGGAGAGTCGTTGGTTAGCCTTGACTGCGGGAAGTCGTCCCTCTTGCAGCCAGATCTTTCTCTCTCGTGCGGAATAAATAGTTATTTGAGATCGTCATCGTTAATGATGCGGAACTAGTGATCCTCCGGTGTGATTTCTGTAACCGAACAACGCGGTAACCGGAATCCACAGTAACGAAGGCAACACAGTCACCTATATGCTACTACTAAGACTAATTATACTGCTATTTTTTATTTTGGGAGCTGAACTTTGAGGCCTCCTGCAAATATGGAAACCCACCATTGGCGTTTATTCTATTAGCACACACTAGCGCACTCTCAGCAGACACGACGCATGCGCAGTCAACCTTATACATTTTAGGATAGCATCATCTGTGAATTTAAATATTGATATGGAAATACATGCGGATGAATTCGGGATGAATATGGATACAACCGAAAATTATGATTACTAAACAAATTCAAACACAAACAAACAAATTCATTATTCACCGCTATACGTTTATAAAACTTATATGAATACAATTTGATACACACAAACAAAACAACACATTAGATGTTCTAATTTCAGTAAAATGATATTATCCTCAGCATTCATAAAAAAATTTTTGGGCGGTCCGGTCTTTTCCTATCCTTTAAAGTCCCAAGCCTCTTTGACTCGATAATATGTCAAAAGTTTCTAAACTCATTATCGATAGTGTACATGACTTTGATAGCTCATTGTCAGCTAATTCAATATCAACATTGATCATAAATTCGACAGAATTGACTTTATAATGACTTGAGCATATTTTACATAACTTAATTGTTGTAACTGTTGGTTTATTAATAGAAATGAAGTCGAGTATATGCATTAATTTGTTACCGTACGGATATTGATGAGCACAAATCGTACATTAAATATCATACAATCGTACATTTGATTCGGATTTGTGATTTGGTGAGCAGCTCCTTGGTCCTCAGAAGAAGCACCTTTTAGCATCCACGCGATGCAACACGCGAGGAATTCCAAATAGAATGTGGAGATGTGATGTTTAATGGGCGGGCAGGGACTATGGAATGAGTTCACTTAGGACAATGGCTTCTTCATAACCTCGGCCCGGCCCCCGACATTAAGAATTAACATTTAAATTGGTGCTCACCAACCCTTTTCTATGCTCGTTATTATTAACGACAGCGCCATCATCACGCCCTGTCCTGCGGGGTGACCGACGATTAGACCGAGCGCGGTTTCCTTTCACTAAACAAACCATCCCATTATCCCTGTAATGGCTCTAAATTCAATTTCATATGAATGATTTTTACGAGGCGAGAAACTGATTCGAAAATGATTCTGGGGATTGAAACGTCATTTGGAGAAATGGGTGAAATTTAAGTCTGGATTCACTGCTCAAAATTATCAACCGAATCCCTTTTAAATCACACTGGAATATACTATATGCCTTCTTAATAAAAAAAAAACACAGATTAACCAAAAATATCTCCTTTGTTTTAGGAAATATTGAACATTTTCTGAAAACTTCATACAGGGAACTGTTTTTTTTTAAATCTTAATTAGTATAAATGTGGCTATAGTTCCTACCTCAAAAAAAAAAAAAAAAATTATTTTCACAAAATAGCGACTGTTTTTTAAAAAAAGTCAATTTTTAGACCTTATTAGACCTTATATAGAAAATTACATTAAAAAAGTTTTTACCAAATTTGAAGTAAATAAATTAATAAAAACTTGAGATATTATGTCAACCGTGTTTAAAAAAGTAGTTTCGAGAAAAACGCGTTGAAAGCTTTAATTCTGTTAGGATCGGCTTAGTTGCCGCGTCACTAAATTAGCTATAAATCCGTAAATAATTAGAAATTTTGGAATTTTCTTTGAAAGATATATTCTTAAAAGTCTAAACTATGTAAAAAAATAAACAAAATCGAATTTTTCAAATTTCTAGACTAGAATACGCTCTTAATCTAAAGTAAATATATCACTTTGATGACACACCAGGAAATTGTTTTTGAGCTTTATAAAAACGTTTTTGATTTAATAATGTTATTTTAAATGGATATTGAGTGTAACGTCTATTTAAAAATTCGTACAAATAATTCATTATGCACAAATAATTTATAATAAGATATATAAATGCAATCCTTCTACTTTTCTACTTGAAATTGAACGCGAAAAACTTTGAGTATTTATTTAATTTTATAGACAAACATCAAGTTATAATTTTTTAATACTGTGTTTTTTAAATTTTAAATATAAAGAAACACAAAGTGCCATCATCAGGTCATCGGGAAGATCAATAGGTTAATTTTGCATGTCAATAAATATAATCCAATAACAACGCTCTATTTTTAAATGTAAAAAAAATATGTTATTTATAAGTTATTTATTTAATTTTATTTTTATTTAAAAGAATATTTTATGGCATTAAGTATAAAATATAATATAATTCAAATATACGCCGTGGCTTTGCTTGGTGATACGTATTCGGGAGGTCTAATTTTCGATGACTTTGTCGCATAAATTGGCCTGATTTTGACTTTGAGGGCATCAATTGTTTGCTTTTTATACACATAGACCTTCGATTTAAGATAATCCCAAAGGAATAAGTCTAAAAGTGTTAAATCTTATCCATATAATTCAGTTTAGGCCACAAGAAGTTGTTAATCATAGATCTAAAACGCTCGCTGTTGATCGTTATAGCAATGCTAATTTCGTTTTTACATTACTTATGTACATATATTTAACAATTACCTGCTATAATAATTTGCCATATTCTGTTATAAATAATTCACAATAAATTTGACAGATTTTGTTTTAATTATATGTCTGCTATAATCTAAAAAAAATTGAGCGTTTCTATTGAAATGTGAGTTTAATATGATTTATTTCCACAGAAACAACTTTTATGGCTTATTTCAATCTATATATAAACTAGTTATTCAGCAAAAGCCTTCATATATTTAATTTATCTCCGATCGATGGTCAATCCTAGCAAAACGAGCAAACATTATTGTGTTTGCTGTCGAAGACCAAATTATATCCCACCTTTCAATTAAGCATGGATGAATAAATCTCTTGTACAAATAGGAAATGCCATACATATTCTTACACTATGACAAATTTCATCTCACTTGTATATTTATCATCTTAGGATCTGTCAATGAATTTCGGATGCTATTGAAGCAACCCTTTTAGCTGAATTATTCGTATTAATAATACCTGTTGAAATTTATTATATCGAGGCTCCGAATATTTTAATGGCGGTTTTTATAGTTGCTTTAATTGCAAGACCGATTTGAGTTATTGTCCCGATGTGGTTAATTATCAAACAATTATCACATACCGGATTCAATGAAAAATGATTGAAATTTCTGAGATGCTTTCGGGGGATCGTCAAAACGGCAAGGGTCGATCCGGCTCCGATTAAGAACACGCTCAGAATTCTTAGATCGTCCGATTAACGTGTGAAATACTTCTAATTTGGATCATTTTTTTAGATTAGGTCGGAATTCCGCTCTGAAAAAGTCGGCTCGTTAGTCATAGCTCGGATTCTTCGACCTGACTGATTTATTAGTCCCGGTTGATTAAAAAAAGGATTCCTACTGTGGGTGTGCAAAACTCATTTCCCAAATATATGGATACATGCGTGTAAATTAACCCCGACACGCCCTTTATCTTTTATGCTGAATTCCGCTTATTCGAGGTGTGAACTCCAAACTGGCTCTCGTGAATAATGGACTTGAATTTATCTAGCCGATGGCGGAGCCTTTAGCCATTTCAATGTTTGTTTTAGAAAATTATGCGAGATTGATCTAAAATCCTGATTTTGATTATGAAAGAATAAACACTGGAATGTTTATAAAGTTAGATATACCGCTTTCGAATGCCTGATTCACTACAATAATTATATGTATCATCAACCCTTCTATAGCGTCGGGATTACGTAAAACACCGCAAACGAAGTGGACGCTATAGAATATATAAATATCTGAAACAGTAATACGTTATTAGTAGTTGACACCGACTCTGCGAGCCGTTTGTTGGATTTTTAAAAAAAATTAAAATCAATATCTAATATATAAAAAACAATCTCTGTTTGTTCGTATGCAATGCGCTGCCATGCTGTTCATCAGATTGCGATAAATATTCGTCCACTTATTGCTAAGGATTGCGCGAGTAACATAGGTATAGTTTTTTAATATATAAAAATCAATGTTTGTTTGTTCGTATTTAATGTGCTGCCATACCGTTCATCCGATTGCAATAAAACGTTGTCAAATTATTATTTACACTTGCGGAAATAATATAAGCATAGTAAAAATATTGTTTGTGTATGAAGTTTAATATAGATAATCATTAGTTATAAACAAAACTAAATTTTTGAAGTTTGTCCATTGCGCATTTTTATGCGAGAAATGTTTGCTACGAATCATTTTAAATTTTTTAATGACGATTAAAAGAATTTAATCACACGCGCTAATGAAGCCAGATTTTTTGCTTCTAAATGAATCAATATATAGGGCAGGACCAACTATGAATGAATGATTTGCATAACTTATAATTTAAAATAAATGCAATTTGAAAATTTATTCACAATCCAGACTTGCCATATCGCAGTGTTTCGAAAAAAGTCATCGTCATCGTCACAATCATCATAATTATCATCATCATTATCATAGTGCAGTAGTAGGACATAAATGTTGCAGAAGTAGAAGCGTCACATATATCTTTTTGTACGCTCGATATTGAAGTTAGCATGCTCTTGATCTGCAAGGAAGGGGGGAGGGGGAAAGTAGGAGAGGCTGCCGCCCCGGGCTTTGCAATCTTGAGGGTCTCAACTTGGCAGCTCAATATATTATTCAAAAATATCGCAAAGTGGAACAAAATTTAAAACTAACCATAAGGAAAAAAAACGCGGTCGTAAATCAAGAAATACAATCAAAACTTTTTTTGTGCAATTTCAAAGTTATGCGGATGTTTGAAAAAAAAATTTATTTTATTTTTTTATTTCATAAAGATAAAGGTTTAGATTTTTGAAAAAATTGATTCCGTTTTTTGCATTTTGAGACCAAAAAATGACTAGACTGATTTTTTTTAAACAGTCGCCATTTTGTGATTTTTTTTTGAGTTAGGGACTATGTTATGAATTATATTGTTGGAAAGAGAAAATATACACTGAACGGTGATGATATTGACACTGAGTATACTATTTCTTCTGAAGAAGAGAGCGATTTTGAGTCATATCGAAAATCGCAACAAAAATTATCATACAGCGATGATAGTTTGTAATTAAAATAATTAATATTTCTCTAATGGATGTCTGGCATTTGAGATGTCAGATGTCAGACATCCTTAAAATTTTACCAATGGTGCAAGGCGTCCTTTGAATGGTACAAAAAATGTTATTTTTTAATTGCCTTATTGTTATCATTTTTTTTTTATTAACTTTTTTTATGCGATTTTGGATATATTTTATATAGAAGTTTCAAAGTTATGCGGCTAAAATCCATGGAACGCATATTCACTTTTTTATAGCTTTTTTTGTGCGATTTTCCGCGAAACGCATCTACCGCACAAAAAAAGCTTTAAGTGTATATGTATTTCTTGTGAAGTTACATGGGTTTTAAGTTTAAAATAAAGTGATCTAATAGTACAACGTTGTACTTATGAGTAGACCCGCAGTTGAGCGGTTGGACTCGTAACTCAGTCATCTTGGAATCGAAATGCGCCATGAAAAATCATGTCAAAATAGTCGGCAATCGTCCCATAAAAAGAATTGCTAAAAGCCACACCAAGAAGAAGAAGAAAAGAAATAGTACATGTTAAAAATATCGATAGTCGATCGATGTAAAACTCTAGGAGAGAGGACATTTGTAAATTCCTGTCATTAGGTTCGACCGACTGGAAATGTCGTCAAATTATTGCATACTTCTTCTAGATGAGATTAATTAGTGATCAAATTAAGGGTTTGTGTTTTTTTATATTACAACTTATTTTACAAAACAATATTTTGTGTAGATTTTACCAAAAAATATACTTTTATAAAATATAAATAGAATTCAATTTTTTTTATTGAAAAATCCTTCATTTAATCACGAACTGAACTCAAGATGTTTCATTCGAGTTTGAATTAATGGTGATAATTTTGCCTGAATATATTATATTATATAAAATTTGTGGTACATTTTAATATTAATTTAAGAATTCCGAACGTTCATGTGAAACACCCTAATATATAGACCAAAGTATTCAAGAACCGTATTCGGAAGGATTGATGATTTTGTTGGTAATTTATGTGATTGACCACTCGGTCAGTTAATCATGCTGGGGGTCATTTTGGGGAAGGTCCGGTCGCCGGAAGGTTACAATGTGTGTCAAGCGGCATAAGGCTGCGACTAATTCCGCCTCTGATGCGATTTTCTCAGAGCGCTAATGATTTTTGGCACTCTTTTTTTGTAGAGGTCAGGGGTAGTTAACCGGCGCTCGCGTGTCAAAATGTATGTTCGACCTATTTGACAGGGGCACACCCAAACACGGTGATACGACACGAAGTGAGATCGTGTGTCACGTCTCTCACTCTACCTCCTGTATTGATTTACCGCCGATTTGAGGCTCGTAAATATGTTTTGATCCTTCTCGGTCGCCCGACGACTACTTGAAAACGCTGTCAAATTGTGGCAAATTCGGTATATTCGTGGGGAACTTTTTTTTTCACCGGCCATAACGTGATGACTTTTATAAATGTGCAGGCGATTTTCATTGTCTTCTCGAGGCAGCAGGTGCAAATAAAGGACATTAACATTTTTTCCTTGGGCAAGTCAATGAACTGCGAATTTATCTTAAATCAATTAAAGTATCAGACAATACAGATTTAATACGGATTTTCAGTGAACCTTTATTATTTTCGAATTTACTGGATGATGCTAAAATTGCCATTTAAATAGTCTACATAAATAAAATTGTCGAATTTACTCTCTTTTGAGATTTTTTGTTGTTTCGAAGTTAGTGTTTGGTTCCGCGTGTTTGTCGGCCATTTTGTTCAGTCACAGTAAACTCTTTCTGTGGAGAGGTGATCGCACGCTTCCACCATCTTCTGTTAGTGCAAAATCCGCACGGTCATCTATATTTTGACTTTGCAGAACAATACCGCTGCAAATGTCCATCGGAAGCTTATGAAAGTTTATGGTAGTGATGTAATGAGTCGACGACATGTCACGAAGTAGGTTAGGTTGTTCAGGGAAGGCCATCCTGATACTAATGTTGTGGGAGAGTATAAGATATAAAGAGGGAATAAAAGTGGGAGACCACCAGTGATTTCTGATGAATTTGTGCAAAAAACAAAGAAGAATAAATGCAAAATGACCACCGTGTGACACTAGAAGACCCTCACGAAGGATTTCCTGACATTTCTCAAAGTCTCCTTGTTGGTATTATGTCCGAAAAACTTGGTTGTGTAAGCGTGGGCGATTTACCATCCCCTGGCAGTAGTGCTGTTATACTGAGCAGATTTAATTCGCCAGATTAACAGCGACATCTTCCGTCTCTCTTCAGGTGCAATGTGTTATTTTAACAGGGGCATCTCTTGTGGCCCTACGGAGACATTGCACCTGCATACCCACGGATCGCTTCTTGTGCTTGCACCGTTGCCGGTTGGGTAGTGACGTGCAGGAGACGGGAGTTGGGGAAGTCGTCGGTTGACCTTGGCTGCGGGAAGTCGTCCCTCCTGCAGCCACATCTCTCTCTTTTTCGTGTGGAATAAATAGTTATTTAGAGAAGAGAGTCTTTCTATTCGATGCCCATCTATTTCCATTCATTCGTCCAGCAACATCACGGCCCGACAGAAGAACGGACCCGTGCGCTTGCGCAGCCATCCAATATAAATATGCAATATAAACATTTTTCGATCCAACATAAATGTTATAACCTTACTTTCTAGATGATCCTCGTATACAGGAGGGTCTTTTGCTACATTTCACACATAGGTCCTATGTCTTGTAAATTAAATCCTTGTAAAGTCCACCTCTAGTCGTGTAAATTAATTATTTTGGTGGACTTATTCCGTGGCAAAAGTTCCAGACCTGACACCACTGGATTTTTTGCCTGCGGACGTGCCCTATTCCGTTATTTGCACGATATCCAGACCTGATACCACTGGATTTTTTTGCCGCTTTCGTCTTCATGAACAAAGGTTTTTTTTTGATAACTAACACTTCAAAATAGTTGTTAGTTTTTTGTTTAAAGAATTGATATTTCTCATTCAATTGCACATTTTATGGGACTTTAGAATTTTATAACTAATTTTCTTTAAACCAATTGCATAAAATGATTATTTATTTATATAAAAAAAAGCCTTAATTCGTACTATTACGACCTCAGATTAAAACGTTATGAAGATTTAAAGGTGAAATTTGGGTGTTTTATAAAAATTTTGAAAAAAAAAAAATTTCGACAACCCATCTTAGGACATAGGGCCTATATGTGAAACATCCCACTAACCCCCCCCCCCCCCCCCCCCAAAAATTGTCGGTGAATGTAATATTTGAGGTCATAACTTGAATAAATGCACGACATTAAAAAAAAACTATGGAGAGCTGCACGCCGCATGTGCGGGCATACTCTCTCTGGATCATGGTCATGAAATAAAGGCATCCCTATTGATTTTAATTTTCTAAGCCACCATTGATTATGGATTTGCTCATTGAAGGATGTCGTATTTTATTTCATTTGATGCAATTGGATACATTGTGCACAAATATATAATATGAAGAGAATGCGTGGCTCGGACCGTAGCGTGTTAAAGTGCTTACTTTGAACGCCGATTTAAATAACATGCACATCTTAATGTTATTTAATATGCACTCAATGGTTATTAAATAATAAATTTGTACGTAGGCTATTCGATAGTGGACCTACGGTCATCCATTGCATATTGATATACATTTTAGTGCTTCTCATTCAAACTGTATTATTTAAACGACGCCCGTTTATAATGAACATATTTTCCAGTTTTGACGGCATTAACTTCTTGAGTTGTTGAATATCGCCCGTGAAATAAGCCGAAAGGAGGCCACCGAAACGCGAAGGATTTCGAAGGAGTTTATTTTTTGTGGCGAGCCCACCAGGAGTGCGACGAATAATTGAGACAACATTTTTTCGGCAGTTTTTTCTCCAACTTTCGTCTTTTTCGTCCTTTTGTCGTCGTCCTTTGCACTGGCTGCCGATTTTGATTCAAATGTTTACATCGTCGGCAATAAAAAATATGAGGATTTATCAATATTTGACAGAATTAGTTGACGCATTCCTTGATTTACGCGTTTTCGGTCTTCCACTTTTTTGCTTCATCAATAGCACAAGCAGTTTCTTTGAATTTATTCACTAATCTTTGGATTGAACATTAATTTAGCTAATTATTTGCAGCGAAAAAATAAAGAATTTTATCAAAAAACGGAATTTTTCATAATGATTTTAAATAATGTAAGCGCGTTGATGCAATGTATACCTGTTTATGGTTCTCATCTATACTATTTGTATCAAACATTTACAATATTGTCAATAGCATGATCTAAGCTTTATATGTTGATACTCACCATTGGGTGTAATCTGGGTGACCCATTGGGGTCACCCAGACGAGCTTCAACCATTTTTTAAAACGGATTCCTATAGAATATATCTGCCGCATAAATCAAGGGATGATTGTATGTGTATTGTTACAGCAGCTCCTTTATTTATGCATCAATTTTCATCAATTGGCATATGATTCCCAAACAAAGAGCGTTCTACACGGCATCATTGACTTCTCAACAGTCATTATAAAGCGATCGTTGTCCCGATTGATTTAAATGCTTCTTTCGCCTCCCAAGAATAGCTCCGAGGTCAATATTCAAATTATTCACCATTGCATAATTGAATCTCGGATATTGGGCAGGTGTAGACGATTATACGAATCCGTAGGTTGCGGGATTTTGCGGTTCAAGCGTGAAATAAAAAATACAATTTTCCGGTTCAAATCACCGATGGATTAGTTTCTAGGATAACTACCTCGGGCAGATGTTTGTCCGGTGATTCGATGAGGTCAACACCGGTGCAATAAAGCATTTCGAGCTCTGTAATCCAGGATTTCGTCGTAAAACCGGCATGAAATATGCAATGGATATTTAATACGAAATGTTCCGATGGACGCTTTTAATTATTTTCAGCATAGTAAAACGCTGCTTGCTATACAGTAATTTATTGCTTGGGTTTTAATTGTGAAAATAAAAAAATTGAGCGCTTCTGAATAAAACAACTGCTCAATGTGGATATTTATGAATATGAATTTAACATGAATATTCTTCAGATTTTGAACAAATCATTAACATTGATTAAGCTGCAGATTTTCGAGAAAAATATGACCTGCCTGAATGCATAAAATCAAGAACTATGCTTAAAATACCATATTAAACTTTATATGCAAATGTAAATTGAACATTAAATTTTGCAAGCATCAAATATGCACAACGATTACGACGAAGATGAAAGACATTCGCTATAAACATTCCATCTCTATTCCATAATTATGCAATACTAATAAATCCCGTGGCGGCTCTCTTTTGTGCGTCCGTGGAAACGCTTGAAAAATGTCGGCTATAATTACAGATACATGCAATTCTATAAATTGATTATGATCAATACTCGTGATCATTTTTGGTATGCAGGATTAGGGGAGACTTTTGCTGGGTTTCACACGTAAGCGAGCTACGGAATAAGATGCGTTCCCTAACAAAAAAAATCCATTGGTGTCAGGTCCACTGGAAACCGTGCGAGCCACGGAATAGGGCCGCCAAAAGAAATATTTTAGAAAAAGTGTCATGCGCGCATACGAAGCAGATGTGGCCAATTTCAATAGATTTTGTATGATACCTCTTAAAGTTTAACGACTTATTTAATGATTTTTTATGACATGTAGCATATTATTGAAAAGGGTATAAACTAGAAAACGTTTTAAAATCAAATTAAATTCAAAATAGTTTAGAATTTGATATTTATCATTTTTTTGCACATTTTATGTGACTTAAAAAGCTCAGACGTAATTTCTTATAAATCGATTGCATAAAATAATGATTTATTTAAATCAAAAATATATTGCAAAATACAAAAATAGTTATTTCATGCTAAAAAATTGTAACGGTCCATGTGCCAAACACCCTGTTTATATAAAGACACAAGTCTAAAGAAATTATTTCATATTATTGTCTTGAAGTGCTTAAATTATTATATCTACAATGTCGTTTCGAGCGTGTGGACAACGTGTCAGCATCATCTGGGTGAGCCAAAATAGGAGTCCATATAAGCAACAGTCGACTCCCAAGAAAGCGGAGACGCTTTTTACTTTTTGAGGTGACTTTTAACAATCCCTTTTATGGGACTATTGCCTAACGATTTTAACGTGGTTTTTCATAGCGAATATATGTTTTTAAAATGTAGTCGTAAGCCACGTCTCCTATAGATTTGGACCCATGACGATTGAGGTACTAGTCCGACCACTTAATTTCGGCAGCCCTGATACTTAGGACATAGGGTCTTTTTTCCGGTGAGAAGGAAATCTTCCATAAAACACCCTGGGTTTGATCCCAGGTTAGTGTCAGATTCTTACTGACTAAACTCCTCCCTTGTCCTTCTCTGTCCCCCTGGTATTGTTTATCACATTGCTTCAGGAGGGCAGGTAGTTAAGTACCTGGCCCTATTCCAGTGTTGGAGTCTCTCTCACTGCCTTCTTTGGCGCTCATGATTTCTTCAACGAAATCTCGCCAAAGGTCCCAGTTTTTCGGACTCACCATCATGCTGTGTACTATTTTCTCAGCGTTGAGCTCGGCTACCCCGAGTGGGTTACATTCATCTAACAATACTGTAACCTTTATTCTTTGTTCATCCCGTTAAATCAATATTTCATTTAGTATAGTTATCGAACTAAATTCCATCTTTTAATCATAAGGTATTATTATGTATTCTTTTTTAGGTTATCCCTTCTTACATATTTGCTATTTACTCACACTGGGATTCCCAGATTTAAATGTTTCCTAGTTCCCTCCGAAAAACGAGAGCGCGCGACGACCTTTTCACCGTAAGAATTTACTATGACTGAACAAAATGGCCGACGAACACACGATATCAACCAAACTGACTTTAAAATAACTTAATGTGAAAGACTATTTTCGTTCGTGCACGTCAGCATTAGATAGAAATCGCACTTCTTAGCATGTCCTTTTAAAAATAAAACCGATTTACATACCCATAAAAGCCCTTCAAACACTAAGTGTCGCGTTATTGGAATCAGAAACGAATCGCGGGACATCAATTCGGCTTGCTGATAAGTCCAAAAATATCATCGCCATGAAAAAATATACTTCCACATGGTTCAAATTGAGTCATCCTTGTAGAATACAATCCTTTTTAGGTATTATACTGACAATCCAGCATCGTGGCGGGATACCGATTCCTTAATATCCCATCGGTGACTCGAGATAAAATCCAATTCCGAGAATAAATAATTTAATTTTAAAAAAGGATTTAATGACGTCAGGCGTTAGAATTTACATAGATATCCAATTGACGTCATCATTGTATCAGCAAGGCTAAATTTAATTCACTAATCGCTTTTTTACCTGAGTAATATTATCAGTAAATCATACGTCCTTTGTAGTAAAGGACAGCCCTTTTAATTTAGAAAGTATTCTATTTAAGTAAACAGTTTTGGATAGTTTTGTCATTCATGCTGAAATTAGTATTAAGCCTGCGAGCTAATAGTCTTACAATGGGCTTCGTATACTTCCTCTTAATTGCTATTTTATATCCTGGACGTTTCTACGGAAATGCAAACGATAAACTACAAAAATACTTAACAATATCCTTTGAGCTATGAATCACATTAGATATCATATTTTTCAAGCAATATATATTTTCTTAAAAATACAGGATCATTTAATTAAAAAGCTTGAATTTTTTTGGATGACCTAAACTAGATGATAAAGATATCGACGACGTGTGGTTCTAACAAATGTCATACAGCGAATGTGTGCACTCAATTTTGTCGATAGCTCTGCGTTGATGCTCACCATTGGGTGCCATCTGGGTGACCCATAGCGCTCACCCAGATGTATCAGTCACCTGGAATTATTTAGTAGTATATGGAAAATCATCACAGTGGTGTTACGTATCACATAGAGCATGCCACGATGGATATTCAGGCAGATTTATGCGACAAAACCATCAAAAAATAAGTCTCCAAGCAAAGTTATAGCAGACAATTGAACGATATTACACTGCATAATTAATGCCATAAAATATTTCTTAAAATAGTAAATATTGAAGTGATTAATAACGTTATATATTGAAAAAGTCACTAGAAATTCATTTATGGTGCGTTCTCACGAGTCAAGTTTAATTGACCGATTATAGCTGATCAACAAAAGTTGTATGCGATTTATAACACATTTTATTCTCACGTTTCGATAGAAATTGATTCAATTTAAATATATAATCACATCAAAACTTAATTTAGAAAGATACAAGGATAGTCCTAGAAGTACCCGCCCTAACGAATAGTATATTATAACTCAATAACAATTAGTCCTTATTGAATGAACCTATACAAGTAGCCATTTATACAGCGTTCCCATAGAAATATGAACGACTTATTTTCGTTTTCATGTCAAGTTACGTTGTGTCAACGGTCATTATAGATTTTTTTATTTTGTGCTGTTTTCAGTATAGGGAGCTTATTTTAAAAAATATAACCCCAATGGTTTTGCCTCATCAATTTCTTCTTTTATTAGTAATACTTGAATGTCTTCGACATTTGCATGTCCATCGCATTTTCAATAGAACTGTGATCGACCTTATTCGATAGCCACAACAATCATCCATGTTATAAAACGAAATTGGTTTCCCAATGTTCCACAATGTCCATAATCAGCTTGAAAGCCCAAATTCTATTGAACGTTATCTGATTAGTTTTTAAAGTCGGTAATAGGAATAATCCACGACAAAAACACGTAGCGATTTAACCCTTCGCGGGCCATTTACCAATCATGCTCAAACCCTTTGTCGTTTCCTTTTTTTTCAATCGTCCCGGGAACGAATCGGCGTATTGAAAAAAGCGTATACAAAAAACACCTGATCGTTCTATTAATCTGGCACAGGTGGGTAAACAATCCATGGACCACCAGCATCGGCTTTACACACCTTCCAACCATAATCCTTCTCTTCGGGGAACCATCAGCAGGGACTTTTAGGGATATCAAGATATGCTGCTCTGTAATCACGTCCTAAATGATAGAACAGGTCCCATAAAAAATGTTTTTGACGCTCGCATATTGATCCATGTAAAAACATTTTTTTCAAAAATGTCTATTATTTATCGTTTTTCAATCTAAGATGATTTTATGTATTATTAACATTGATCAGATTATTAAGCATTTATTTCTGAATAAAAAAGAATAAAAATATTCTGGAGGAGCTGGGATTTGAACCCAGGACTTTCAGCATGCGAAGCAGACACTCTACCACTGAGTTACACCCCCGATGCTGTGTCAGCTCTCGTTGCAAAATCTCTTCAAATTCACTCGTCTATTATCAAAACGACCAGCCTCACACAGTATTAGCCCTTCCACCCCCTAATGAAATGGCGTCGCCTTTCAATGCACATCCGAACGTGCCTCGTACCACAATTAGAGGACCTGTCGAGGATATCGATTTTGCTCCACGTGACTATTATGACATCATACGTGTCACAATCACACCATACGGAAATATGATCGCTCGTTAAGCACACACTGGCCGAGCATAAAATGTGATTATCTTTTTAACCATGTAATCCCGACCAGTGACCCTCAATCTATTTTTAATTTTGAATGAAGGCACCTTTGACCTGTCGAAAGCTGGATTCACGGCTATGAATCGACGCAAAAACTCGGCTTTGTTGCCGTGAAACATCGACCGAACGCTCAAATGAAACATCCTCGCGATGCTGCTTTTTTTTTGCACTGTGAGTCAAACGCGGCGCCCATCTTGCGCACGGCTTTCTCAGTGTGCAAATTTTCAGTCGATATGCGATGTAAAGCACTTTTTGATATGCCAATATATCTACTAACTCGCACACTTTCAGTTAACAGTCATCCAATACCATTTTGTGGTTTTTATTCAACATTTTTGACGAAATTGGTTAGACTGTCATTTTTTAACCTTATTTTGTAATAGTTTTAATTTTTTTTAAATAGTTAAAAATACGAATTTTGACATAAATCTGGTAGAAATAATAAAGGGTTATATAGAAAAGATTCGTTCCCAATTTGAAGTAAGTTAATTAATTAATACTCTAGATATGTCAAACGCGTTGAAAAGATTTCATTATGGTAGGACCGGCCATTGCGTCTGAACAACCGATCGCTTTTGGCATATGCACCGTTGTCGATTCGATGATAACGCGCAGGGGGCGTGAGTCATGAGGAGTCGTCGGACTAGCCTTGACTCAGGGAGGACGTCCTTCCCGCAGCCAAGAGCTCTCTCTCTTGATCAATAAAGAAGTTATCTGAGATGAAATACTTTCTATTCGACGCCAGTCCACCTCCATCCCATCCGCCCGGGTACATAACGGCTCGATAATATATTACAATTTTTGACAAAAGAAGTGTTTAAAAATTAACTTATTTATTGTAATTAATTCATTAACCCGTTGGTGGGTAATCACGCATATGTGCATTCGGACAGCGTTTCAACCTTGTTGAAAAAAATATTAGTAGTCATTAGAATAGCTATAACTCCGTAAATGGTTGGAATTTTGTAAATTCCTTTGGAATGTGTATTTTTAAAAGGCAGAAAATTTGAAAAATGCAAAGGAACAAATTCAATTTTTTCAAAAATCTGATCCAGAATAAAGAACGTGGTCGTAATTCAGCGATAGCAGATGCAATATGATTTACACAGTTCCAAATTATATTTTTTTCCAAATTTCGGTTAGTGTTGACGATTTATTTCCATTTTATCCAAAATATCTCGATATGTACTCTTTATGAAATAAAAAAATACTTTAAAACAAAAACGCGTAACTTCGAAATCGCACAAAAAAGTCGCACAAAAAGATATTTGAGTCTAATTGAAGTTAAAGCTTTATAATTTAGGTATCTCTCATAGTGCATTTTTTAAACAACAACCATATTTACTTCAGATCGGGTACTTCTGGGACAACCCTCGTATTCGAAATGTGACGCGCTGATTTATTAGCGTGTGTCTTCATTGGACGTCTTGTTGAGAGCCGATCCCGCAACGCGTTGCTTATAAATATTTACAATTGCTAAAACACCGATTTTTTCACTTTTTCAACTTCTTTTTAGGACATTTCTTCACATTGACTTTAATTAAATAATCATTTTGAATAAAAATAATGGAAAATTTAGCCTATTTTAATCTAAATTAATGTAATTCAATATTGATTCTTAATTAAAATTGTTTTGGAATATCTCATATAGCACGAAACAACCAAGCGTTCTCACAAAAACAAACAAGAAAACACAGCGATTTAAAAAAAAAACTTTTTAAAACACTATCATTTGTTTATATATTTTACTAAAATATTATAAATTGTGTATTTTTTTAAATAATGTAAAATATATATTTTTACTTATTTCACAAATTTGTGTTAAGCAAATGTTCCTTTCGGCAAAGCTTTTCGACTTAGATCAACAAAAAAAAAATTAAGTTGACTTTGGAGACCTACCCAACATTGGAGACCACTGCTCTATGTATCTAAAGATAAAGTAATCGGAAAGAGCAAAGTTTGGGAAACATGGAGGGCGTAGAAGAATCTTTCAATTTAATTTCTATTGTTTTTATTGGATCATCCTTCTAAAATGCGTGATTTTCACAAAAAAAAGGCGAGAACTTATTCACCCACCCAATATATAAATGTCTTAACGATTTGATCGATGAGTTAACTTTAAATTGATTTAAACAATAAGCTATGTTCGTATGTCCACCGCTTATCGTCCATACAAGTCCATTTTTCTCTGAGGACCGCGCAGCGTGAATGAATCTTGGGTATCAATAAATGAACCATAACACCTTAACAATTTCTTCGCGTAAACATAAACAATACACTTGCGTGTATTGAGTTTTAGTAACCAAATAATGCAATCGTAATATTTAAAAATATTAGACGTGTAGGGTTCCCTTTACAGCACGAATTTGCCGTCGATGTATGAAGGAAATCGAGTCCAAACACATTTACGCGCGATTCCTAATCAACGGGTTAACATTGTCGAAATTTTTGTCATAACATTTGCATGCAGATGACTCAAACATTGGCATGGTCATCGTTTGATGATACAAAGCGTGAAATTATCTAATGTTATGGCAATTTCTGCGGGTCAACGAATTTCCTATTCCAGTTGAGTCAGCCAGTCCATCGTTCGAGGAACCTCAGCAGATTAACAAATCGACAACGAGCGCGACAGTAAACTATTAATTCTGAAAAATAGTTAATATGTTTGTAGATATTAAGGCAACATAATGAGTTTCCTGATGATGTCATCCATTGTTCCCATTAAGGCGCCACCTCGAGCTGGTAATCGGCGTGTACACAACCTGCGGACGAGTCATTGTCTGTTTGGACAATGAGAGGTTGCCGAATCGTGGGGAGATCCTATTTACATATAAAGCTTTCGCTCTGCTCACAATTAAAGTCTTTGGAAGCTCCCTCCTAGTCTTAGTGCCTCATCCTTGCAGGATCCTATGACTAAACATCTTTCGATTGTATGCCCACCTGTTTTCGCCGGAAGACGAGGGTGTGATGGGAGCAGTTGATGCGATAGGTATTCTTCCACTCCAAAAGGGGCTCCAAATAACTCCCATCAACTAATTTTTTTCCATGGATTCTGGACAACTCTGCGAAATAATTCAAATAAAACAGCCAAATATACTACGAGTGTAAAGGTCATAAGTTCGTAGCATCATAGACAGTTTCCATTTGCTGAAATATCGGGGGTGTAACTCAGTGGTAGAGTGTCTGCTTCGCATGCTGAAAGTCCTGGGTTCAAATCCCAGCTCCTCCAAAATACTTTTTTATTATCCAAACTAAAATTTAATGCATTCAATGATCTTTAAAAATTATGATCATTTTGTCACACAATTTTAGACTGTCTTATAACCAAAATGTTGTAATATAATAAAATCATTTTAATTTGACCATACACTACCGACAATAAGTTTAGAAATGCCTTGCATATCGAATTTTATAGTAAAAACATTGTTAAAAAATGAAAGATTTCCATCCAAGAGTTGCATCTTACTATTAGAAGACAGTAGGAGACTTAGACTTTGAAGGACAGGAAAATACCGGGCCGCCCAAATTCTATTAAAAAATGATTGTGGAGTTAAAAATACTAGAGAGTTTTAAAATACTAGAGAGAATGAGATGAATGCAATAGAAATCCCCTTATTATTTTTAATAGCTTTTCTAAACAGAAGTGTAAAAACGGCACGTATTTTTGGCACTACCGATATAAACGCAAATGTTTTGAAAAGGACAAAATACAGCTTTATATGTATGTCTTTTGTGCAAGCATACTCTCTCCGAATCGCTCGAGTGCGCACTCAGCATGTGAGTGCATACTCATTAAATGGTTAATGAGGGTGTGCATATTTGATATTTAACAATATGCATATTTTTTATTTATTTACTATCTTTAAATTATGAATTATAATCACAGGCAAAGAGCTTCCGCTTTTTCCAACGATCAAACAACAATAAATGTATTCATCTTTGATATAAAGGATGTCTTTGACACTTAAGTATTTATGACTATTTCATGTTTATGGAAGATTCCCACTGAATAGCCAAGGATATATTTTTCCATAAATGATTCATCATTGCGATGACGATTGTTTGGTCCCGCGTGTTTGTAGGCCATTTTGTTCAGTCACAGTAAATTCTTCCGATGGAGAGGTCATCGCGCGCTCCCGCCAGCTCCCGTCAGTGCGAGACCGCGTTGTTATCCGTTTTTTGACGAGGCAAGGAGTCATTTCTGATGAACTTGTGTTAAAAAAAATAGGGAATAAATGCTAAATGACTGCTGTGTGACATTTCTCCCCTCGGTGATATTTTGTCGGGAAAACTTGGTTACAAGAAGTTGTGTGCAAGGTAGGTGGCTAGAATACTCACACCGATCTTTGTGGGGGTGTCACTAGATCCCTCCCTAGAATCTACAAGACAATCAATTCTGTGGCGTTATTCATCTTCTCTAGCTACTAAAGTGTCCAAGATTCAGCCGAAAAATTCATGGCATCTATTTTTTTTTTTTGGGACCGCAAGGGAATGCTTTTGGTGGATATTAAGCCTAAAAGGACTACCATTAATTCAAAACCGCAGAAAAGGAATGGTAGCCCGAAGAATCAGTCTCCTGTATGACAACGTCAGACTCCACACCGCGCGAGCTTCACAAGAGCTGCTAACAACATTTGGGTGGGATATTATCACTCTCTTTCCTTTTTCCTCCATATTTACCTGACTTGGCACCTTTAGACTAACATCTTTTCAATGAATTAAATGAGTTTTTGATTTAAATATATTAAACAATAGTTTAATATATTTATTATATTAGGTTGTCCCATAAGTTTCTTTCGCAAATGAACACAGATCTAATCATAGCCATGGTTGAAGAAAACTCACGATATACTGTTCGCGAAATAGCTAACAAGATAGAAATTCCACGAACATCCATCCATAATCATCTGACAAACTTGGGCTACATCAACCGTTCAGATGTGTGGATTCCTCATGAACTGACTGACTCAAATAAACTTCAGCGTATTTCAACATGCAATCTTTTCTCCAGCGACATAATATCTAACCTTTTTTGAAGAGACTTTGAATACTCTATGAGAATATCCAACGTAAACGGTCTTGGACCAAGGGTACAGAAGCTTTAACTGTAGCTAAATCTTGGCTACATCCAAAAAAAGTTTTGCTATGCATTTGGTGGGACTGGAAGGGGGTATTTTGCTATGGGCTATTTCAGCAAGGTGAAACTATCAATTTAACAAAATATTGTTTCCTACTAGACAATCTAAAGGATGCAATTGCCAGAAAATGGCCAGAATTAGCAAACAGACGGGGCGTTGTTTTTCATCACGATAACGCCAGGCCTCATATGTCTTCTTGCTCATCAGTAATAAATTATTATCATTTGACTGGGATGTTTTACCTCATCCTTCATACTCTTCGGACATTTCCCCATCAGATTATTATTTATTTCTTTCATTGAAAAATTCTTTACGTGGTAAAAATTTTAATTCAAAAAATGATATAAAAATGTACCTTGATCAATATTTTGCCAACAAACTTGGGAAATTTTGGCAAGAAAGCATTCATATATTATTCAATAAATTTTGATGTAATACAAATTATTGTCTATTTTTTTCTTAATATGAAAACGAAAAAAACTTATGGGACATCCTAATATTATAGTATCATGTAAATTTAAATCAAATAACCTTACTTTCTGGATGACCCTCGCACTAATGATAGTTTCCATGACCTTTATTAATTAATGCCTCTCCATTTTTCTGAAAATTTATTCGAAAGCCCTAATTCGAGGAGGTACGTGGCGTTTTGTAGTACCCACGGTATCTTCCGTCCGTAACTAATCGGATTCTCAATTTTTGTAATCTAAATGTGTGCTTAAGAAAATTAGTGAGCTTTAAGCTAACAAAAAACCGCTCTCCGACGTTAAAAATCGCGTATCTTCACTCTTTATCTCGGTCTAATTACAGAGCGCCTCTACAAAATACTATCCAATTATAATTTAATGCGCTTATTATGCGAGTGCATCGCGATGCATTTAGATGAACAATGGCGATACATAGCATTATCATACATTTCGGGCGACGTGGAACGGGAACCACAGCCCGAAAGCACTGTGTCAATCAATCCGACAAATAATTGGGGTAAATCTCCCGGAAAAATATGATGGATGAAATTCCCGCTGTTGTGGCCGTAAAAAACGCTCTTTAAATTATCGGGTGATTCATGGTCTTACAAAGGGGGTACAACTACCTGTTCAATTACATAGGAATAAATTGTATTCATAGTAGCCATCACCAAACCCATTCATAAATAATCTACTAGCAGGACACTTACTCTCTCATTTAGTATCCCGATCGACACTCTAGTGCCGGAAAGAGATGGCGCTATACAACAACTTGCGTGAAAGTGAGAGACGGGATATTCTATTCATAAAGTGAATATAGTCGATACATTGATTCTCAAACATTCATTATATATAACATAATCCCTTTTATTTTGAAATTTTTTATTTAAATTTGAATGAATTTAATCCTAAGGATAAATTATTTTTATTATAAAGATTCCGGCTATTCATCAAAATAAGTAGGACCAAATCTTGATTTGTCACATCCATTTAAATATATTTACTATTTTTAACTATGGAAATTATGTTTTTTTTTCTTAATCGGATAACTAAATTTGATAAATTAGATATAGTTAATTTGTAAATCAGCCGAAATAAGTGTAGATTTTTTAAATTTTTATTAAGAATATACCTAAATATTTAAATCAAAATGAAACTCGGACACGCTTCATTTATCAATCTGTAAGTTCGGGCATTGCGAAGCCCTCTTTCGATATGTCAGTGATCCGAAATTCGGACCGGTTGGACACGGAAGCCTTGTGGCCTCCAATTTTAGAGCATTTAAAGCTTTCTGCAAGATTTTAGGACGAAAATGTATCCCCAGGGCTTTCTACAACCTCCATCAAGACGTAGATTCCATTTATTCCAAAAACATATTTGTCTCAAATAAATATTAACTACTTCTACGTATTCACCTCCTCGTTCGCTCGATATTAAAGATAACATGACCCAGTGAGCCGCTTGGATAAGCATATCAAAAAGCGCTTTCGCGACCGTCTCAATAGGAAGTAATTTTCATCGGAAGACAGTGAAAAACTACTCAAAACGATCTTGTGAATTTTACTGGAAAGGGCTTACCAGAGTACAGAGTCCAGTCTCCCCTTTTTCTCGTAAGGCATTGTTAAGCTAGGGTGAAGGATGGTTTTCTATTTTAGATTGACACTCCCAATTCAGCGATTTCAAGGTGATATCGTTGCGAAGTGGAATTTTTAATTTGTATTTCTTCCAGATCGTCTGCTTGTTGTTCCTTCATATGTGTTTGTTTATTTCGTATACGTTCCTATATGATTCATCCGTTTGCAATGAAAATTTAGGTGAGTTGTTGTGTATATATCCGCAAAGGTTTTTAAATTAGCACAACCATTATTTGTGTAAGTAATTTGTTTTGCGAGACGTTTAACGCTTGCATCATGTTTGCGCGTATTACACATGCTTTTGATTTTAGAACGTGACCAGAAGCAATAAATCACACATCTATACTACTGCGTTTCTTGCAGGCTTTTATAATAAGTCAGGTATCTATAACATCACTTGGTTCCATATTATTATATTGGTCTCATATTTATTATTCAAATTTTATGTATGAGCATTTGGGAGCCATTGTCCGATTGAGTCACCGTGTCCAACTTCCGAAGTACCTGTTTGACACAGGTAGTGACCGGGAACTTCCATAACCGGATATTGACCAAGCGGTTCACTCATTCATACATTAGTCATGTTTGTATGGACAACCCGATGGTCACGGTTTGTCAGACCGTTGCTTTATATGCTCCCGTCGTATTTTTGTCCACGACCCTAGCCAAGGTTGCCCCCCCGGCTCATCATCACGATTCTCCTATGTGTGCCCAAGATGTCGAGACGTAATTATCCAGGGCAGCTTCTTCATCCTTTGCTATCTTCATCTAAATTGTGAACATTAGCAAACAATTCTTAGATTGCATCAATTCCTTTTGTTGTCTTCGGACGCGTACAAATCGCTACAATCTAGGATGTTTGGTTGATTGTGGTATTTTTTATGATGCGTTCCATTTTAATGCAAATTCTTAAAATGCTCACAATGGGTGTTTTTAGCGGCAAAGTGCATGTCATGTCTGACGCAATTTTCTGTGATGCTGCTAAAACAGGAAGACGAATATTAATGTTTTTCACACATTCCTATGGGAGAAGGTCATGAGTGTCATGGTGGATGGTCGTCTATTTTGGATCTCTATATGCAGCTAAAATCATCATCAAGCATCGTCTCGATCGTAGTGCCGAATGTCTAGCCACGCTAAATGGTCCATATGGGTCATCAACTGACCTTGATCTTTATTCGTTTAATGATGTCAGACGATGTTTGGCTGATGTCACAGATTATTTTTTGACGATCGGACACCAGGCCGATCAGATGTCCGCGACGTCATCCGCTGGACCGCGCCCACTACTCGCACTTTCGAAGGCGGAAACCTGTTCCAGAATCCATGACCTCGCTCTTTTACTTTCTTCATGCAGCATCACATTCGCACTAATCCTCCATTCATAGTCCAAAGTAGAGCGCTGAAGAATTGCCTCGCTGTCGTCGACCAGCATTTTCGAGCTCGACGGCCTTGCAATGATAAGCATTTCCCATCGATCCTTTCTTCGGAGATTTCAATCTGATTCGTCATTAGGGCATGACGTGTTCTTGTTCCACTTTGGACATCGATCAGGTGTGGGAGAATTAGAAAAATGTCAACGGGTCGATGATTCATCTTAAAATTAAACGCATTCTTCTTGCATTGCAGCACTTCACAAATGCTACGCATTTCCTTCCAGGCCACGGAGAAATGGCATATTCTTTTGGCCAATGACTGTTTAAACACTCTCAGAAATATGTCATCAGGCATCCAGGACTGGTTGAACAACACATTAATCATGGGTCAGAAATCAAATGTAAAGATTACAAACTGCAGCTAACGTGTTAAAGTGTGGGATGAAACGATAATCGTATTATAACGTCGTTCAAATGACTTCGGAGTATTCGTACGGAGATCCGTTCATGGACGTAGACCATATTCTGAAGATATGGCATCCTCCTCAGTGGTCCGAAATTTGGACCGGTTGGACACGGAAATCAATTTATAAGCATTTAGGGTTTAAGGCTTTCAACGACCTCCATCGAGTCGTGGAGCTCTTCTTCTCATCGGCCGGTAACAATCGTCCCAAATCTGATAATTTTGCTTGTTCACAATTCCATTCTTCCAAAAATTTGATCACATTGCGAAAGATGATATTGCAATATGAACGAATATATTTAATGCACAATTGGGAACCAGCTCTACATACTAAAATTATTTCAGCAACCGGCTCTACCGAGCCTGTTCGTTCTTGTAGCAGCATAACATGACATGCTTTAGTTGTATTTCGACTCTGCCATTGGACAGTTGTCGAAGAGTGTAGTTTGAGTTTGACCTACTTATTTATGTATTCCCTAAAAATAATGCAGCATCCGAGATAATTGAAACGTCATAACCACCGACTGTACCACATTTTAATGAAAGTGGGCAGAGCTATATTTTTGCATGCTCTCTCTTTATTTTCATTAAAATTGCATCTTATTTTTTTGTCGTTTGTGCCTCCGTAGGAACGCTTCAAAAATATGCTACCACGGCAGATAGCATGAATTAATGAATATTTAAAAAAAATAATACAAACGTCGAGCCGAATACTCTCAAGCTAATCCCGATAAAACGATTTTTTCATTCGAACTTTTTAGGAGGAGAGTCGTAAAGTCGCACCGTTAAGGTCGCACCCCTATTTCCCATAGGTGTAATATCGTAAATTGGAATTTTACTCTGGAATAATAAAATTCTCACACGAAACGTAATTTCACTCCAAAAAAATGGGCAATATTCTTGTTTTTGATATTCAATATTATTAACGTTTGGTCCATAAAGTTTATGAAAAAAAATATTAAAGATCTTGCTTAGTCTATAGAAAGGAACAGTTTTAATGACATGAATGTCGAAGTTAAGCACTGCCTAACTGAGAACAAAATACTGGACATCCCAATTTCTCACAAGACACAGGCAGTTTAGGGATTCGCTACATAAGTTTGGGGTTCCCCCGGTCCTTGCAAACCATGTTCTGTGGACGTATCCGAGCATGGCGTCCGATCGCGAAACGGCTCATTCAAAATGTAAGCGGTCTGAAATGCGGACCAATTGGACACATAAACCTTGTGATTACTCCCTCCTCTTTTGCGTAAGACTTTTGGTGTAAGCCATGTTGAATAATGCATCCCGGTGCACAGACACCAGCCTTTTCCCGCGCTAAAAGCGTAAAGCAGTCACTTGAAGTTGAGTATGGGTGTGGTCTCGCTGAAAGATAAAGCACTAAAGTTAAGCTAAATTCAAGGGATAACTTCTGCGGGTTCACTATCATCACGAATTCAACCTCAGTGTGAAGGGTGCTGTAGCAGATGAAGGACTGCAGGAACTGCCCCTTCCACATGGTACTCGTATTGGTTCAGTCATTCTTAGTACCTAGCCACGGAGACGAGTCGCCGTTTGAACAGCCTAAAACTGTTCTCCCCTGTTTGCCTAGACTGTGGAGGATAGTGATGGGACACAGTCTCCACTGTACTATAATAGGCTGTTCCACACATCATTTTATGGGTACGCAGCACAGGGTGATCTGCGCATCCAACTCATGTTAGCTGGGCTACCCCAGCAGCATTTGATGAGCAAACCGATGAGGTTACTTTCGCACACCTTTACTCCACATCATTACCCCATGAGTTCAACCGTTGCCCACGGGCGTAGGGTTGGCTTCCCCCTGGGGTTTTATGGGTGAGCATCATGGAGTCTAACATCCATCCGGGAAGTTCGGGTAAGAGAAAGATTCCCATATCGTCGGTTAACATCTTTTGTCTCTCTTTAAGCGCAATGTGTCAATTTAACAGCAACTTCTTATGTGGTGCTGCAGAACAATTGCGTCTGAAGGAACGTCATATATTGCTTCTGCGCGTGTACCGTTATCGGATCGTTGGTGGCGCGCAAGAGGTGAGAGTCGTTGGATAGCCTTGATTGCGGGAAGATGTCCTTCTGAAGATATGGAAATGGAGCACGACCCGGGCACTCGATAGCAATTAAATTTTGATTTGATGAAGAATGTTGATTAATACAGCTCCAAATAAAAGCCGATATAATGGCTGATAATACTACATGTGTGCCATAACCCGGAAAATCGTTCACATTATCATATTTTTTGCCATCCATTAGTAGATTTCTTGAAGTCTTAAACAAGTCTTGCTGAAGAAAGAAATGCTCGGTATATACCTTGATAAATAGAGTACAAAACGGTTACCAAAACATTTTAAGAAAACATATAACGTCTAAAAAATAAATTACAAACTTTCATATAAAAAACGAGCATTGTTTAGATTTAAATCCTTACATGAACCGTATGGCGGTCCCAGATACTACATGATTCTTATTTTTTTTTCTAAAATAATAGTAAGATAAATTCACCAGGTTTTTTGCGGTCACACACAAGAGGAACCTTGTTCATAAAAAATACATATTTGATGATTTTTTGTGTTTATAAAAGACAAAAAATAAGAGGGGCGTCATACGGCGCTCGTGCCAAGAGATAGTAATGAAAAAATACTGCGCAGGGAGACCGAATAGAGGAAGTATCTTTTTAGGGAAGACGGGATAAAAAAAATACAGAACATAGGAGCGGATGAGCTTTTTTAGGAAGTAAAAAATGGGCCGGAATTAAAATAAATTTGGTTCTAAACGAGAGGCGACCGTCGAAATTAATAAACTGATGGCAACTTTAAACCGACAATATATCAAACGTGTATAGCGCGACTCAAATTATTAATTAATTCATTGGATTTATACAAAAATCCAAATTAAACTCGAGCTAAATCAATATTAAATATTGAATGATATGGAAAAAATTACATCCATGATGCAAAGACGGTTCTTGCAGATGGTCCAAAATTCCCTTTTAATTTCGTCGATCACGCAAAATTTATCCCTTTTTAATAACCATGACGCCGAAGAACCATCAAATGGCCAACCCATATGGTGTTTCCATCGGGAGACGATGCATGATTTTTTTTTATATACATAAAATTAAGATAATCTATGCCGTAACAATAAAAAACGTCGTGGAGCAAAGTGTGGTCAAATAAAGGACATCACTTGACGAGTAAATAAAAACGCTTCTTTATTATGTCGTTAGCCAGAATGCCTGTAATAAAATGATGGAATTAGTACGCGTCCTTTTACGATTTTTTGTTCATTAACATATAGAATAGATTCCGTGGCACGTGCCATTATTATGTTAATTTCTTCAAACAAAAGAGCCATCTGCAATGTCCTTGCATGTCGAAGAATTGTCATGTCCGTATACCAAAACAGGATTATTGATTGGGGATATTAGATTTAATCGACAAAATAGCTTGATCCACCGATTGTCTTTTTTGATAAGATGATTCAAATATAACCCGGAATTTTGCTGTACAAATATATTATTACTTGGCACCCTAGTTCCTCACGGGACATGGGTGGCTTAGAGCTTCTATCCACAGGTTCAGGATTTTCCAATCCTCGGAGTACCCATGCGGAGATGCATTAATAGACGATCCTTTAGACATGGCGTCCGATCACAAGGCGCATTACATTGTGTCAGCGGTCAAGAATTTGAACCGGTTGGACACGGAAACCTTGTGATCACTCTCTCCAACTTTAGAGCTTTCTATAATAAATTTGGGGAAAAATTCATTCCAAAATACAGACCTTCTACGATTTGACAGGGGTCATAGAGCCCCCCCCCCCCCCGGCCTTCAGCAGTATGATTTTTATCTTTTTTATTATATTTTATCACTCCAGATATTATTGACGAATAATAATATCTGGAGTTCTTAAAAAGAAATTGCTCAACATATTGACGATCCGCCGTTTCTGACACCAATGGAACGTGGAGCGATGGCGTTCTCGAAGCAGAATCCCGCTACTCCCACGCGCTCGCCGAGATGGTTGCTATACATAATAATGTAAATGTGTTGTTACCTTCTACTAAAACAAAATGGCTTATGTCATCTTAAAAGACATCACGTGTAAACATTATTTCGTGCTGACATTTAAGCGTTGCGTTTGGATGAAACTTTATTATTGTCGGAATTGATGCAAAAATGTAAATTGGTCGTTCCAATGCCATTTTCGCTCATTCAAAAAGTTCGCTATTCTTGTGCAGTATTGCAATACTGATAAATCAGTCCAACTTCTCATGAGGCATTCTTCAGATACAAGTCCTTCCCACGATTGTTGACGGTTTCCATCCTGTTTTCCATACAAATAGGCAGTGTCCTCTAGATAATTTATGCCACGATGATCTTAATAACGTGCTAATAGACCACTAACTCAAACTGGGCTAGCCATGAGTCAACAATCGCCATCGGCGTGATCGATAGAAGCCGAATTGGTAATTAAATCTGAACGATGGTAGATAGGAAATCCGGCATTCCTCGGCAGCATTCCTCACCTCGGCGATCCGCATCTGCCTCTCGTTAACCATCCATCCTCTAGATCCTCCAGGTCAGATACGGCGCTAACTTTTAATTTATTCGCCCCGCCATCGGCGATTTTCTGAAGGATTTTAGCAAGGAGACGACCTTCGGACCGTCAAAGGACTCCAAAGTGCAAATCTTCAAATATTTGCGACTGCTTTCAGTTAATTCGGTTTCAGCAAACAGTGTACAATCTCAAAAACCACATCATTACTTGTTCTCAAAATTGACGCGGAGAACTGCGGTTTTGCAGGTAAGATTGGCTAAAATAAAAGAAAAGCAAACAGCACCTGCTTAATCAATAGGCGGCAACATTAAACGGTCCGGCAGCATTATTTATATTAAAAACATCTTTGTAAGCAAATATCCTGAGACGACTCGAAATATTAGGTGGGGTCACAAGTGATCACATCTAAATAGTGTAGTTCGTATGAAAACATACTCGTTACTTAACCTACCGTATGGACTCTTTAAATATTATTTTTTAGATGGCACTCTAAAATGAATATCATTAAAAGCTCTTCCCAGCTCGATTGTGCCAAATTAAGCTGGTCGGGATCACTGCTGGTTTTATCTTTGGATTCTGGGGTGTATTGATACACCCACATATCATTCCCCGTCATGGTCAAGTCCAGAAAACTATCCTGCGCAAAATGATCCAAAAACGGCGGTCATGCGATTTTGACAGTCCTCCGGTCTGAGTATTCTGGGCACCCATCTCGCACATAACTTCTTGTAACCAAGTTTTTTCAACACAATATCATCGAGGAAACTTCGAGAAATATCAGTCACTAATGTAGCGTGGCCGATTTACCATCCCCACGTAGTAGCGCTGTTAATCTGAGCAGATTTAATTCGCCAGATTAACAACGACATCTTCCGTCTCTCTTCAGATGCAATGTGTTATTTTAACAGCGCCATCACTTGTGGCCCTACGAAGACATTACATCTACATACCGATGGGTCGCATCTTGCCGGTTGGCTAGTGACGTGCAGGAGGCGGGAATCAGGGAGAGTCGTCGGTTAGCCTTGGCTGCGGGAGGTCGTCCCTCCTGCAGCCAGATCTCTCACTTCTTGCCTCCTCGTTAATATCAGTACGGCCTTATCTGAACTACCTAACCCACTTCCCAATATGTTGTCGACTCATCACATCACTGCCGTAAACTTTCACATGCTTCCGATAGATATTCTCAATAGTATTGTTCTTCAAAGTATCGAAATTGTATGCTAATTTGGGTTTTGGGTTGGAATACCACAAAAGCCAGTAAAACACTCAATGATTTTTATGGTGAAGGGATAACAGTGCCCAAATTCCAATTTTCAGAAATTAAAATGGGGCAATGGAAGCTTAAAGGATGAACGAATTTTGATAACGACGCACTAAAATCTCTAATCGAGTCAGATTCGCGGCAAACAATTGAGGAGTTATCGCAAAAACTGAGATTTAAACACATTTAAAACTCATCGGAAAAACGAATAGGATGGGTACTATGGAATAGGATGGGTACCGCACGCCTTGACCAAATACAACAAAAACGAGCTACGAAACACGTGCTATACTTCTTTGATAACACAAAAATGCCTAATTATGATAGCATTTGTATTTGTATTTTTTTAGTTTTACATAGAAGAGAATTAACCTGGATTGAAAATATTGAAATGTATACCTACAACACAGAAACTTTAGCCACATCTACCGACGCCCTTTGTATCGAAAATATACGACTTTTATTTAACTATAATTAATATAAACTACTTGTAGACAAAAAAGCAGCTTTGTAGATATTCATTTAAAGGATGAAAGTTTAATAGGCTGTACATTTTCTGATTTACATTGTATTAATAATGACTCTAACAAAAATTAGCTTTGTAGAAATTTTCGTCGCTGTTTCCCGTAAGACTTTTTTTACGCGATGATTCCGCGCAATAAAAACGGATTGCAAATACTATAGTTCTGTTTGATGATTTTTTGCATTAGTCATTACATTTATTTTTATCTGAAAAAACATTTGTCCAAGCATCATTTTAAAATAACGTGTGTCTTACATTCAAAATAGCTGGCACGTGTGAGCGGAGGACAATTTAACTATTAATTATTATGTTTTTTTTTATTATTTAATGATTTAGGTCATTATAATGCGTTGTACATATTATTTATCTACTTATTAATTAATTTATTTTCCGGCAATATCATTTATTCTTTCAAATAATGCATGTTTTCCCCACAACTTCTTAATGGCTCAACATCAACTATTCACCCGGTGATAAATTATGTACTATTTTATTTAGAAAAAATATTATATAAAATCTCTAATATAATATAGAATTGTATAGATTTATTCTACCAATGGGAAAGAACGAAAAGGGTTAAAAGACAACTGTTTAAATATTTTTTTCATAAGCTACCCCTTTGTATAAACGCTTTTTTAAATAGCATATATCATCACAAAAAAATATATGGAGGCAACCCCCATATAAGGCGGTGTTGTTACATAATACAATGGATTTTAAATACTTAGATGATGATTCGATTCTATGGAGGTATGGAAATGCATTATAATATTGGAGTTTATTAAGCAGGGCTTCGAACCGTTATGTTTTTCATTTCGGTTTCTGTTCCGGTTCAGATCCAAGATTTATATCGGTTTGGCTCGGGGAAAATAACGGTTTTTTCCGCTTTTGAATTTTGGACTCAGCTCTAAGTGATTGACAATTGAATATAGGAAATATATATAGAAATATAACCTAAACTGGACTGGAATTTGGGTTGATAATATAGCGTCGGTGAAATAACATCCCCACGCAATGGCGCTATTAATCTATGTAGATTTAATTTAATTAATTTCTCTCTCTCTCTCTCATCACAAACCCACAAAGATAACCGCATACTTAAGGCACGAAATAGTGTGTGTAAAAAAACGAACTGTCCCCGAGAAGACCCGGATGAGTGTTAGACTCCACGATGCTCACGCATAAAACCACGGGAGGGGAGAGCAACCCTATGTCAGTGGACAACAGTTGAATCTTTGAGGTAATGATGTGGAGTAGAGGTTCTGCGCAAGCAGCCTCATAGATTTACTCATCAAATACTGCTGGGAGAGCCCAGCTAACATGAACTGGGTGCGCAGGTCATCCTGTGCTGCGTGCCCATAAAGGGGTGTGTGGGACAGCCGGTTACAATAATTGGTGAAGACTGCGCCAAAGGCTCCCCATTATCCTCAACAGCCTATGCAAACAGGGGAGAACGGTTTTAGGCTGTTCGAGGTGCGACTCGTCTCCATGGCTAGGTACTAAGAATGACAGAACCGATACAAGTACCATGGGGAAGGGATAGCCTCTGCAGTCCGTCATATGCTGCAGCCCCCTTCAAACTGTGGTTGGACTCGTGGTGGCAATGACCCCACTTGATGGCATCTCTTGAATTTTAGAATTACCTACATCCTTCCTACGGCAACTTCGCCTCTTCCAAGAAGGCGCTGAGCAAAAGAAGTGAGCACCTGGACGCTCTGTGCGCAGCCATCTTGGCAAACACGTGAGAGCGGGGAGCGGCCCGAGTACTCCCGAGAGCAGCCCCGCTTCACGTTACACTGGTGTCAGAAACGGCAGAAGGCAGAGGCAGAAATGCCTACTTCTGGGAGATGATGCGATCGCTGCCAAAATCGGTTATTGGTTTATCGGGCCGGTTATAGGTTCGATTCCGGTTCGAAGCCCTAATATTAACCTTATAACTACATCCATCAAAGAAACAAGACCATCAACATTGAATGCATGCTGGGTAAATTTATGGCCAAAATCAAATCAATGTCAGCTGAAAACAAAATAGAGGCAACAATAGAAATAACTTTGTCTATTAGAGTGGAAAGTTTTAATTATGTGAATTTTAAGGATATTCAAGGATTTTGGATGAAAAAAGAGCCCAATAAATAAAATTTAGTGGAAATTACAGATGCATACATTTAAGTTGTTTTGCATTTTGTTTTTTAAGTATTTTACTTTACTAATTTTCCTTTTATTTTACTTTACTAATTTTTTTAATAAAAAATCCTGAAATTAAAAAAAGAACTTCAAAAAAATCAAACGAAAATGAGAAATTTCTTCTTCTAAAAAGTTCTATTTTTTTAAATATAAAATGATATTTTAAATTCATTTTTATGTTTTAAGAACCTTGGCTAGTTTTTTAAACTAATCCAATATTTGGTATAAAATAAATTTGCAAGTTTTTCAGTCATCTAACATGGTAACGGTGGTGATGTATTTGGCTCTCGTTTTTTCCACTTGGATGACAGTTTTTAGAAATGTTTGATAAAATAGAACGGTCTATCAGCTGTTCAAATATCCATGGAAAAATAAAAAAAAAGCCCGATTCAGTTACACACCCAAACAATAAAAGCCATAATGACACGCGCATATGTGTGAACCCGAACCGTCTGCCCCCAAAATGACTGCGGCCATTGTGAAAAAAACAATGACTGGTCAAAATAAACTCCATAAAAAAGGGAGTGAGAGTATTTGTATGCGTTTTTTTTTCTCCTCATAGTTTCAAATAATCATGCATTATGTATGGGTATATAATTCACGTTTGTGAGAAAACCGACAAATGTGGACAGGCGGATACGAAATCGGATCTGCGATTTCAAACGCGGGCCAGACTTCAAATCTGATCTAATTTTGTGTGAAATCATTAATAGATCTTGCCTTAATGTATCCTGTATTATTTAGATCATCATCTAATGATCATTGTTTAAAATATTGCATGATACTTGAAAGAAAACCCGGTATAACCACTAAAAAGACACACAGTTAAAATGCATTTTGAATATATCAAAATATTATAATTTTTACTTGGATGTGGTAAAAAATATTTTTACTTTTAACACTTAACAGTCTGGGTATTCTACATTAAACTCCGGGCAAAGTCCGAGCAATTTCGCAAAATAATCAGGAAACCCTATCATAAAATTGATATCATTTTCAAACCAGCTAATAGATTCAAAAGAAATTTCAATGGTATCCACAAAAAAAGTTTACTGCATCGATGTATTTAAATATAACAGTGTTTTTCAATCTGTGGTGTATGTTCATAACAATCAGTTTGTTTGATTCCGCATGTTTGTCGGCCATTTTGTTCAGTCACAGTAAATTATTCCGATGGAGAAGTCGTCACGCGCTTTGGAAACCTTATAACCTTACTTTCTTTTTCATCCTGTAAAAGGGGAAATAAGCACTCTAATCTAAGACATACTGGAAGTAGTGGGCCTCATAGTAGTATCAAATCCTTGCTGACTAGACCTCTCTTTTAGTTCGTCTTTGTCTCTCCTGGTATTATGGTATTGCTTCAGGAAGGGAAGGTGGTTTGGCAATTAGACCTCTTCTAGTATTTAAGTGCGTTAAGTGCTTGTTTTGGAGGGTCCTTCTGGAGCATCCAAGACTCGCAATCATTAATTGGCTCTTTGTCTATCCTTTTTAGATAGACTCCAAAGCAACCATGCTCTTTCAGTACTTGTGCCAGGCGGAAGGTAATCTTTTCGTGTTGTCCGACCATCTTTCTTTGTTGGTCTGATCCCATTTCTGCTGCCAGGATTCCTTCAGTTTCTACTGGTGTGCTGTGTGATTCTTAGGATCTTCAAAGTCCATGACCAGAAAGTTCTTAGTTTGTCTCGAATCTCAGTGACCAAGCGACCCAATTTTCACTGTTCAATACATTTTTCTCATGAATATACTCCTCCCTGCATTTTCTGTCGTACAATTTTGTACGGCTCTGTATCATTATTCTCAGAAACTCTCGGTTTTCATCCTTGTGGATACTTTCCAGCTCCACAGTGTTGTTGGCGTCTCTTCTTCTTAAAATCTCCACGCAACAGCGCTGTTAGTCTGAGCAGATTTAATTCTCCAGATTAACATTAACATATTCCGTCTCTATTTAGGTGCAATGTGTTATTGCGCCTACAATACCGACCGATCGCTTCTTGCACGTGCACAGTTGCCGGTTGAGTCAAAAGAAGAGTCGTGAGTTAGCCTTGTCTGCGGGAGGACATCCTTCCCGCAGCCAGATCTCTCTCTCTCTTTCATGTTAAATAAGAGTTATCAAGAGAAGAGGATTTTTCTGTTCTACGCCCTTCTACTCCCATCCATCCATTTGACTACATCACGGCCCGATAGAAGAACGGATCCGTGCGCTAACGTGGCTATTGCCCGGACTGCCCGTGGACTCTGCTCCCGAGAGCGCCTTTGCCTCAACGTTACAGTTCCTTATAACCCTGCGTCCACTGGCAAGACAAAGTCTACGCTGTTCCGTTAAGTCCTTTGTCCACCATTTTACGCCGGGTCTGTATATATAGTTTGGCCTTCTCAGTATCACACTCTCACTCCATCAGCATCTGCATCTTCTTTACTATTTTTGCTACTCATTTCTGTCTGGTGATGTCTTCTTCCAGTTTTCCAGCTTCTGTCTTTATACTTTACAATCCCTCAACCTTTCGATTGCTGTCTCCCTACAGAAGGCTATATCAATAATTGATCCATACACTATTCTTCTGTATGTCCAATCAGCTACAGGGGACCCTTAGACCATTGTAACCTTACTTTCTAGTTGACCCTAGTATAACATATTTGTATTTTTTTTATGATTGGATGATATTTAAATATATTTTCTACAAGTAAAATATTGACACATGTGTATACTATAATTCCTAGCTATCTTTATCAAATTTGTACGACTTTTTTTTTTCAAGCTAAAGTTATGCCGTTTTCATCCCGCATAAACGCGAGCACGGACTGTTAAGTGTTAAAACACTACATTTTTTAAATAGTATAAATTTGTTGTATTTGACATCAATGATAATGTTTAAATTGATATCCATGAATTGCCCAAACATCAATTCCCTTCGGATTTATATCGTTCCATTGCCACAAAAGCGTCAATAAATTCGATCACCGCCATAAATTGGATGCAATTTTTTAAGCAGATCGTCACAATGGCGTGATGATACCTGTATAATTATTGGGGGATATATTTTGCTTTAAAACAAATTAATCATGACGCATTTAGCGCAAAGCTGGCACACTTCTGGCCGCTTCCTAATAAATATACGATAGACAGAAAAAAGGCAATAAACCCGTTTTTTTATCAACATTTTTTTTTTGTATCCCCTGGGAGCTTTTTAGGTGGGTGTTGCCCTTTATGGGTATAATATATCATATCGGCAATCCTCAAACATCTTTTAAAGCCTATTTATATGAGCACTTTGTATGAATTATTTTATCTGGTGTATGTTATTTTGTTTGGAACATTGGAAAGCAAATCCATTTTTTTTTTATATGGAGCCACGAATTTATAAAATATTTGGGAATCATCATGGGATTGTATCACACTCATAGCACTCTTAAGGTTTGATCGTAAAAAAAAAATTAGCAGGCGTCAGCAGGGATGGCATATGGTACGAAATCGCAGGCTGCTGTACAAATTCGGGTCGTTAATAGATCGTAAATATTTAGGCCATTAGTCCTGATGTCTGTCCGATATAGACAGGAAGATGGATGATGATTCCAGAAAAAAAAATGATAAAATTGTTATACAACTGTTTTTGGCAACAATTTCTGGAGCATGTTGTCAAAAATTGACTCCATTGGTTGTAATATGATTGTTCCCCATTTGCTTGGGTTTTAATTTTCGATCATACCGAAATATTAAGGAGTGCTTCGTCCAAAACAAGTCGAGCTAAGGATGAGTTTACTTCTTCCATGCGTGCTGCTTAAAAATGTTAAACGGGCAATTTTCTCCCGCGGGCATTAACAGTAGTTGTGCAGACTGGGCTGGTGCTTGCTCAGGTAAAAGTGATTGCTCCAGGCTATGCACCTGCGGGAATCGAAGCCCCAAGGCACCAGACAGGCATACTATTCGGTATTTATATGAAAAAATAAATGCATCGTTCTTGCGAGTGTTAGAAAGCCGTGACCGTTGCAATCAATGGACGTAAAGATGATTGCCCTCGCAGAAAGCACCGCAATAAAATTAATTCAATTTATAGGGATATTGACGGATGAATTCATTGAGTTTATTGCACAATAATGGTATTCGCTTTTGACATCAACTCTGTATTATAAATATGGATATTAATATTACCTATAAAATATATTGCATACTATAGAGTTTTTCAACAAGGACGCCCTAAATTTCGTACATAATAACGACCATACTGTTAAAGTAATATCTATCAAATTTATTGTAAATTATTTAATATTACATGGCAAATTATTATGCAAGATAACAGTATTGAATAATTTATATAAATTATCAAATTTTCTTCTTCCAAAAATAAACTGGCATTGTCTTAATAATCAATGGCGAGCGCTACTGATCATTGATAAGCAACTCCTTGTAGCATAAACTGAATGATATAAATATTGATAATATGTAGTTTCAATTGAAGGGCGTTAAGTGCCACATAGCGCATGCCACGATGGACATTCTGCACGAGCGATTTGAAAGCATGGTAAAGTGGCCACATAAAAGTGCGATTTAACGCCTTTACTCTCCTTATTTTGGCGCTATTTTTAAACGCAGATTTATGCGTATAAATCTCAAACAATTGATGCTTTCAAAGTCAATATAACAAACGCCATTCAGCAATTTCAGCCAGATTTATGCAAAAAGTCATCGAAAATTGTACCTAAAGTATACGTGCCACCATGCAAAAATTTGGCAAATATTTGAACAATATTATATTTAATATTTATTGCCATAAAATATTCATTTAAATGTAAAAAAAAATTAAGTAAATATTTTATATGTAGCTTGTTTTATTTACATTTAATAATTGAGCGTCTTCATTGAAATACACTATTGCTGATGTATGCTGATTTTTATGTGATTCTTCGATTCGCAGATTCGCATAAAAATGCTTAGGAAATCATATTATAAAAATGAGCATAGTTGCTATTGATAATAATATTTTCGTGGTACGAAGTTTGGGCGAAATTTAATGCGAAACAACCGGAATGTAAAGTGTTTACACTTTGACGTGCACAGCCGTCAAATCCCGTCATGCGTCAGCCGATAATATTTGCTTTTTGTTAAGTCTATGCATATCGTCTTCGTGAACACTTCAAAACTTCTCTGAGAATTGAAATGAGGCACATAACGTTACTGTCAACAAACAAAACCCATTTTGTTTCTTTTTTTTTCAATGTTTAAACTTTTATGAACATATCCTCCAAAAAATTTCGCACCTTCGGGTTTTCATTGTTTTCCCGAATTAGAGTAGTTTTCAACTGTGTTTCCGTGGGAACGCCCATGAGGCGGAAATTTCTGCTTAAAATCATCAGCGCCGTTTTTCTTAACTGTAAATTAATAGCCCGATGGTTATGTATACATTTTTGGATTGTTTGAAATAATTACTGCTAATTCTGATCGGTCAATCGTAAAATTTTAAAGCTTTCTGATACAAGCGCTAAATATTTATGCGCAGAATTATAAATACCGACGATTTTTCTTTGCATGGATAACTTCAGTATTTTAGTACGGGTTTCGTGTAAACTCGGGGATAATTATTGAAACTCGCTGTACTCGCGGTTCAAACAAATTATCGTATACAGAGTATAAATTTGCTCCAAATTTTGGCACAGGATGCTATGCTGTGGAAATATTTTTTAATGATTTACGATGAGGATTCAAATATAACCCGGAATTTTGCTGTACAAATTTATTAGTGATATATAAAAATACGAACGGATTATCTTATTTTTCTACATAGTTCTCTTCATTAGACACATTTATTTCTCCAGATGGGAAGTTTCTTGATTCCGTTACTGAAGGAGAAAGGCGACTGTTACTAAAACCAGTAGAGCACGTATTGTTTGATCGCAGCGTTCTCTTGAAATCGTTGCCCTCCTAACGTTTGTCGTCGCCTTCCATTAAAAACGCTCAGTATTGACAACCCGCCGATTCTGACACCAGTGTAACGTTGAGGCGGGGGCGCTCTCGGGAGCAGAGTCCCCAGGCGACTCCCCGCCTCCTATGAGGAAGTGGGTTAGGTCGTTCAGATAAGGTGTCTGCTGTTAGTCTGGTGAATTAAATCTGCTCAGATTAACAACGCTATTACGTGGGGATAGTAAATCGCCCACGCTACACCTCTATAAACATATGGTAGTCACAGGAACCATGTATGGACTGTAAGGTGGATGTTCCCAGTATAATTTAGTCCAATCTCAGATTGAAGGACGCTACAGCAGATGACGGACTTCAGGGGCTCTCCCTTTTCTATGATACTCATATTGGCTTCAATCATTTGTGGTATCAAAACCACGGAGAACAATTGCCATTCAAGCAGCGTAGTCACGCACCCAACTCAAAGTAACCCGACGAGGTATCTTTCACCCACCTTTTTTATTGTTTTTTTTTTTGTTTACGAAGGGAGGAAATCTTCTAAAAACACCACCATTCTGGTGGTAGTGTGGGATTTTTCCCCACTAAAATCCCCCTTCTCTTCTTCCATGCAAACGAATGTCATATGTGCGGTGTCGTCATTGTCTGCTTCACAATGATGGCATTTCGGGCTTCTTTTACAATTTTATTTAGGCAACTACCGAAGCAACCATGCCCGGTAATGACCTGGGTGAGATGGTCTCCAAATTTGGTATTAGTTCATGTATCCAACGTCCTTTTATGGAGCTGTTCCACCGAGGCTGCCACACCTTAATACCATGGTAGTTTCCCTGGTATCCTTCTTCGCTACTCCTTTTCGGACTGCCTGTTTCTCTTGTTTGTCCACCTCTATTCAGCATCATTACTACAGGGGTTCGACTGTTGCCCTTTCCCCCTTGGAAGTTTATGGGTGGACACTTTAAAATAAAACACCCATTCCTACCAAAAATCATCTCCCTCTTATTCTTCATAGCGATTTAAAAGTTGCTAAAAGTAATCTGTATGTGAATACTTCGCTGAGCAGACGGGGATCTCCCTGATGTTTTCATTGATGCTCGCTGCAGGACGCCGTGTATGTCTTTCATTTTGCATATTACCTTGATTTTCATGATTTTTTTAGCCTAATCAAACACTTGGGTCTTACTTAGAATAGCATCACTGAACATTATGAAAAATCTAAATTGGCACGGTATCTTTATGACATAACGATTGTCTAGACTCTATAGACATTGATCGACTTATACAACGTCTCACTCGTGTTTTATGATTTATTTTGTTTAATAAGGATTGTTATTAAAATATCTATTCATATTTATAGCACGATCGTTTCTGAGAATCCCGCCGATAATCGATTTTGAAATGAACCTATTAATCGAGTTCGAGATCGATCTGTTGGTTTGATTGACCCGAGGGTCGATTAACCCCAAAGTGGTTCAGCCAAAATTATCTTTTAAGGCTTTATTATTATATGGCGTGATGGAGCTTATGCACACGCCAAAAATTACACAGTAGAACTCGTAGCCAAATCCTGAGATCCCCAAACCGACAAGTTTAATCTTCGATTTTTCGCTCCGGGACAAATTTTTTCTTATCAGCGACCATTAGGTCAACATTTGGCTGAAAATAGACGGTTCAAAAAATTACAACGTTCTTGATTTATGGCTTTGCGACGCTTTTGAGACGTAATTTTGACGTAGCAGTTGAGGTCATGTGCCAAAAAAATTGCGATAGAGTCGACTAGAAAATATCTTCTTCTTTGATGAATCATATTCCAGCGCCTTATCGCCATTTGCTCGTATTTGCATAAAGACAACTCACATTATTTACGTTGGGAAAACAGAGGTAATACTTAAAGTTATCTGATGGTTCCAAATTAATGAGTCACTGACCAATGTTTGTTCTACAACTTCTGGATTTCTTTTCTTTTTTTTGCCCCATGTATAAATTCTAAATTCTCGTGCATAGAACTAACTGGCTTGATCTATTTCGGAATCAAGTATTTATAGTACAATAGCTTCGGTATCTATGCTGATAAATTATCATCCATTATATATGCGAACCATCCAATAAATAAAAACTTAACACAACTCTCAATTAAAGCCACAAAATAAATTATAAACCTATTTCTATTAATATGCTAGTTGAAGAAGGGCTGATAACAATTTGTCCGTTGTATACGCACCCTTTCATATAAAATGTGCAGATAATTTTACAACAAAATACAGAAGCGGCTCGTAAAAATATAAATAACTTTTAAATAAATCATTTAAATAATATTTAATAAACATGCACTAATAATAATTTTATCTGATATATAAAAAAATAATCTTTGTTCGTATGTAATGCGCTTCGATGCCGTTCATCAGATTGTGATAAAAAATTGTTCACTTATAAATAAGAATTGCGCGAGTAACATAGTCATAGTCTAATATACAAAAGTATAAATTTGTTTGTTCTTATTTTATGCGCTGCCATACCGTTAATTCCATTGCGATATAACTTTGCCAATTTATTGTTTATACTTTATGCATCTAGGGATGCATTTCTCCCCATAACTTACACAAAAAGCCCCAATGCCATAAAAGATGAGGGAGTAGTCACAAAGTTTGTGTGTCCAACCGGTCCGCTTTTCAGACCGCTGACACCTCGAATTAGCGCCTCGCAATCAGACGCCATGCCCGGACATGTCCACATGAACGTAGTCTGCGTCCATAACCGGATCTCCACACGGACATTCCAAAATCATAAGTTAGGCCAAGGATGGCAATAACATTCCCGAAGGTGATAAGAGTGATAAAAAATGGACGTGAAACTTCGAGAACAGTCTAGATAAAAATATGTTTTTAGTCTCTGTTTACTTAGAGTCAGTTAATTATTGGGGTCGACCGGTCGTCTTGGCCGCGGAAAAGCTTGTTCTTCCTGAACCAAGCTTTCCCGCATCCTGGACGTGAAATCTTATTTATAGGAAAACGCGCGCTCATAAAAAACGCCTATGGCTGTTTGATTAATGGGAAAATATTATATACTAATTTATGTAATCTACGTGTTTTCGAATCATGTTTATAGAAGGCGACGTGCGAAAATATTGACGTACAAATTTGGACGTCATTCGTGATCCTTATCCTAACATAATTTTTTCCTTACGACATTTCTTCCTCTCCTGTGTGCCCACCAGAGCGTGTAATTCGAAAAAAAGGCAAATATTGATGAATGTATTTTATATTTAATCTCACCTTATTAGTTTGACTTCGCCTTGTGCAAATATGAAGAGCGATTTTAAAATAGCAGGCTGCCGGTATTGGTGTTAATCGTGCATCTTTTGTTCGTTTTTTTTTGTTGTTTTTGATAGTGAATTAATTACGAATTTGATAATGGATGATGTTTCATTCGCGCAGCGCCACTGGAATGAGTGGAGCCTCCAAAAATTGGCTAAGTGTGTCTAGCGCCACGTTCCCTTTGGCGGCTCACTACTGAAGGAGTATAGCCTCCGGGTGTAATTATTCCAGCTTATTCGGGAAAAAAAATGTTTTTTACAAATGGGAAGACTCGCGTCGAAGATAATTTTTCGCGATCCCAATTATAATTTTAGTCCAATTCATCCGTAAACAAAATCTGGATCAAAATGCGTTTTTAACCATCAGATCCTTCGACCTGCAATAGATGCACGCGAAGTGCATTTATGTTTAATTTCATCCAAACGAATTTTAACATCATCTCCATAATTGCAAGACGTCGGAAAACAGCATCATTGAAATCACGAAGGAATGGATTTGAACGGGATATTAAGGGATTAGAATATCCTGAGGCTGACGAAGAACTCATACAAACAACTGGTTTGTTCGCTCTTAGTACGTTATACGTTATAGTGTATCCTGGTTGACACGATTTAAACATTTTTATTCATTTAAAATTTAAAAAACATGAAAGATTCTTATTTAATAAAGATGTCGCTATAGTTCTTACCTCAATTTATAAAAATAAGCTAATTTTCACAAAATGGTGACTATTTAAAAAAAAATATATTTTTTGACCATATTTTTTCAGTTTTAATTTTTTTTTAAATAGTTAAAAATAAAATTTTGATATAAATCTGGTAGAGACAATAGAAGGTTAAATATTTAAAAAAATCGTATTAAATTTAAAGTAAATCAATTAAGTACAACTTAAGATATTATGTCAACCGTGTTTATATTCTTAAAAATCTAAATTTTCTTTATGAAATATTGAGCATTTTCTGAAAAAAATCAATACAGGGGACTGTTATCTATGTTAGGCTATTATGTTTTTTAAATTTTATAAACATATAAAATAATAAAATAACAAGCAGGAACTATTTTTTAGCATTATAAAAACGTTTTTGATATATCATATAGTCAATTTAAATGGATACTTTGATGGTTTCCATTTAAGCCATCAGTAAAATGATCAATTTAGGCATCTTCATGGAATTTTCGGATTCGTAGGAATTCTTCTAGACTATGCAAGCGATTATCATCAAATAAATCAAACATTGTATGCCCAACTGTAAATTTAACATCATTCTGTTTTGTCTCAAGACGAAAATATCAGATCTATATGTTAATATAATGGCGATAAATGTGGAATTAATGGCAATGTAATTAACGAAAATTTGCAACGTTGTTTTGATACAGCTTTTAAAATAGCGGTGGGCAGTTTAATGGATGAAAGATGAATGAAGACCATCATGGTTCGGTATTTAAAGACATGTTGCTATCTAAAAAGCGTCGCAGCGGGTTATTTCAATAAAGGCGCTCAATGTTTAAATGTAAATAAAACAAGTTATACGTAAGATATTTACTTATTTTTTTAAAATTTGAATAGAATATTTAATGGCATTAAGTATGACATATAATATTATTCAAATATCTGCCGCAGATTTGCTTGGTGGTACGTTTTCTGTAAATCTAATTTTAGTTGGCTTTGTCGCATAAATCTGGCTGAATTTGCTAAATGGCCTTTGTTATGTTAACATTTGAGGGCATCAATTGTTTGCAATTTATACGCATAAATCTAAAATTTAAAATAGGTACAAAATAACAAGTCTAAAGGTGTTAAATCGAATGATCTTCAACATGCCCTCAAATCGCTCATGCACTTTCAAGGCGTCCTTTAAATGTTATTTTTTAATTGCCTCATTGTTTTCTTATTAACTTTTTTTATGCGCTGTTTCGAAGTTATGCGGTTTTTTAAATTCATGAAACGCATCTTCACTTCTTCTATGTAAGTCATAGCTTTTTTTTTGTGCGATACCGCATAAAAAAAGGTTTAATTGTACAGGGTTCAATTTTTAGTGAACTGTTTGATCGGATGTCGAATGTAACACAAAATATGATTAGATTATCGTCTGTTGAAAGTGTCGTCATCAGATATTTAAATGCTATTTAAATTTCCGATTTCTCGAAAAAATATTTATTTCCGTCGCTGCAGTTGAATACTTTTATACTATCAGACTTTGATATGATTCGTAATTATATTATGGAAGAGTATGGCCTCACCTAAGCTCACCGATTAGTGGTTACGTCACTGTTTCCAAGCATCCACATTTCGGCGAGAATGTCTCGATTTAGTAGCCTTCATCTTTTTCTGGATTACGTTTACTAATCCCGGGGTTCATGAGTACCTAAAATTAAATTTTAAATTAAAATTATATTTTTTTCCAAATTTCGATAAAAGTTGGTGGCTTACTTCCTATTTAATTCAAAATAACTCGATGAAATCGATCATTAAAAAATTGTAAAAATAAGAAAAATTGCTTTAAAAAACCGCATAACTTCGAAATCGCACAAAAATAAGTTTGAGCGTATTTTTTAAAAATATCACAAATTTCTGCGATCAAATGGATTTTCAATGATATCATATTATTAGATGAATATTCATTAAAATTATCCAAAGTCTTAATTCGATGTACAAATTCCGTTGAATAAATTTGTTCGGCCGTCTGCAGTTAAAGACCTGGACAATTAATCCGGGCTTCTAGTACACTTTTGGAATTCATGCTGGACGATTAAAGAAGTTCCAGTCCAATAATTAGCAGGATTGGACCCTCAAATCGTGTTATTGTTGATCTCAGCATCTGCCTCTATCGAAGTATCGAAAATATTCGACTATTAAATTGGAGCAGATGGCAATCGTGCCGCGTGCTCTTGGCCACTTTTCTTTATCCACATTCAACGACCACAATTCTAAGCCTTCAATGCCATAAATAATAAAAGGTTGAGCCTTTGAAATGTCACCTTATTGAATTCGATCGCCAAATATCCTACCATGAGCCTTTTTATATTTAAAATCAAGCCTCATTGATGGCTATAATTGAATATTTTGTGATTTACATCAGGACTCGGTTCCGGCAACGTGGACAACGATCCATGGAGAGGCACATCTTTCGTAAAGGACCTATATTTTCGGTAGTGTAATTATATATAATTTTAAAGCTTTAACGTGGCGGTGGTGTTTGGGTTTCGCAGACTCTTCAGGTATGGCCTAAGTGAAGAGGGATGATCCTCAATTGAGTTTTTCCAGGTCGCTCCATGGCCACGTTTAATAAGGTCTCGTTTTTAATGACGGCGCATTGTTGAAGGCTATTTTCGCCGCTTCATCAAACAGGAATTTAAATTAAATACTCCTTCCAAAAACAAAAACAGGTGTTTTTAGGTCGCACATGCCTTTGGTCGTTAATCTTGGGGCGGGATGGTATGTAAGACCCTGGGTCCTTGCGAAAATGTTTCGACATGTCGAGTTTGATTTATGCCCTGTTCCAAACTAAATAAGGCATCGATTCTATTGATCATCAATCCGATTCTAACTGATGATCAATAGAGTCGTTTCATATCTGTGACAGCCTGATTCCATCCAATTAGTCGTTATTTAGTCTGGATCTGATTTTGGAAGCCAAGCAACTTGTTGCTGAAAATGCACGCTCAGCCTCCACACTCGTTAAAAGTATCGTCATTAGATATTTAAATGCTAGTTAAATATCTAAGTAAGCTGAGACACGGACTAAACTCGCAAAATTCCCGATTTCCCGACAAATTATTTATTTCCGTCACTGCAAATGAATACTTATGTACTATAATACTTTGATATGATTCGTAATTATAATACAGAGGAATCAAAAAAATTCTGAAGCCCGGATCTATTATATTTCATATCGATATTCCCATTATTAGAGTCGAGGTGTAGTAAATACATCACCGGTAGAGAAAGGTTAATATAACAATTTTTATCTGTAGTTATCTTTAAAAAGTTAACTATAAGTTAAAATCATGCTAACAACCGGCTCTGCCGAGCCGTTTCATACCAATTACAGCCTGATTCCATCCAATGGAATACAAAAATGGATAAATATCGGGTCAAAATAAAACCATATGAGTCACCCCAGGCCGATCATCATCTTTCCAAGTACGACCAAGCAAAAAAGGCGACCTTGTCCATTTTTCAAAAGACCAGCAAAGTGTAAACGATCGCTATCATTTTAATTTTGCGCCAAAAGTGCCATTGTTAAACAATTAAAATTGCGCGCTAAAGTCTTTTTCGAATCTGCTCAACTATTACTGTCAACATTTTGTGCTGAGTAATCAGACTTAACAATCGGGAACCACAATGGACCATTGTTTTGCGCGAAAACCGTATATATATTAATATTTTGAAAAAATGAGCAAATATATGCATTGGGTTTGATGAACATTTCGAGATAAAAGTACATACGGTTATGTACGTGATTGATGTTCGCTGAATTTGTGGGAAAAATAACCTGTTTCTTGCTGTAGATAAAGTGTCAAAATGTTGAGGATTTGCGATTGCAGTTACATCAGCGTCTTAATCGGGTGTTGGAGTTTTAAAGACGATATTTTTACTTCTTTTTTTAAAATGTAAAATGACAAAATCTGCCAAATCTAACATCGCAATTCGTATCTACATAATTCCACCACAAAATGAAAACTTTTTAATTGGTGAATTTGTTAAAATAATGAATATTTCCATTAAGAACGTGCATTATATCAATAGAAGATACCAGTGGATTAGTGTCTTTGAAGAACAGAAAAAGACCGGACCGGACGAATCCAAATTTGGATATTTTATACTTTTCTATAGCGTGATGACACCTCACGGAAGGTCGGGAGTGGTATCATCATCCATCAGTATCATTTGTCCACTCATTTGAATAAATCTTTTATTGAAAAAAGAAACTCTGAAACTTATTCTTTCAATTTTCCCAATATTTCCTTCCACGTTACACTCCTCCGATTTAAGATTAGACGTCCCGACCAATCCATCCCAATACAACGTACATTTTTATTTTTTAAAGCTCAAGCCAGCTTGCAACCGTATCTTCGTGAAATACATTCCTTAATTTGCGATTCCAACATCATAAAATACAATACGTTAAACAAAATGTATTTAAAATTAAAAATAAATTCCTGGAATTATCTTATTCATTTCGTCCTAAGGAAACCTGCTTATTCTTTAAAATCATCCGGATTCTTTTTGAGAAATAAAAAACTGATTTTCTTAGCATTTGCAAACATCCGTAATGTCTGAATTCATTCGAGGCTAATGAGACAGAAAACTCGGGTATATCCCGGAGCAAAGAGTGCGTTAATAATAGGCGCATTGTAATGATGCGTGTATCCTATTAGATCGGCAACCGAAGTGTTACCAGTGGTATTGTTGGGTAACAAGGCGATAACAAAGCCTTCGGCCTCACCACCTCTCCAATACAAATATCATCATGGACCATTGTATTAAAATTAACCTGTTTGACTCTTTGACCCAAGGGCCCCAGGAGCCCATGGGGTGGTATGTCCGACACAAATTACATCTGCGTCCAACTCCTTCACTCTTCGCCTATGGGATTTAGCTCGATTTGAATTCGATATCATCGTAAATAACTCATTTTTTAGGCGTGAAATAATATTAAAATATGAAATTGGATGGTCGGTAGGATGCCATTGACACCCTCTTCGAGCCAGCATTTGAGACACAATGTATGTCATTTCGTTGGAAATAAGGACAAATAAAAGGGCGACTGTGAACTCGTTAACATTATGGAATAAACAACAAAGCAATAAGCCACCCTTGAGAGAAGAGGGGGTGTGGCCGTAATCGAAACACCTTATGCAAAGCAGCCTTCGAGTCCTTGTTAAGTAACAATGAAATTTTTCGAAAAATGACGACGAGGAAAGAAACCGAAAAAAGGGGCTGTGAAATGAGACCCATTCCGAGCGGACAAATATTTTTGAAATGTAATTTATGACCGCATTATATGAATAACAAATTGTATCAATCGTCAACACGAAAAGAAATATTTCGCATATTTTAATTCCAGGCTATTTCTTCAGCGCTTCTCAAATTTTTATGTTAAAATGATCATTATGACCGGTAAAATCATTATTTTTGCCTTCTTACAATTCTTGCAACGGCCAGTTTGTTTGGTTCCGCGTATTTGTCGGCCATTTTTTTCAGTCATAGTAAATTCTTCCGATGGAGAGGTCGTCGCGCGTACCCGCCATCTTCCATCAGTGCGAGATCCGTGTGGTCATCCGTTTTTTGACTTTCCAGAACAATACCACTGAGAATATCCATCTAAGCTCGTGGAAGTTTATGGCAATGATGTCATGTCACCAATATATCATGAAGTAGGTCAGATTTTTCAGGACCATTAGGACCAGGAGTCATTTTTGACTAACGTGTGATACTTGACGACCTTCACGAAGAATTTCCTGTTATTTCTCAGTCTGCTTGGTGGATGAATGGAGATATGGATCTATCGCTACACCCCAGAAGCCAAAAGACAATCACTTCAATGGCGTTATTCATCTTCCCCAGCAAACAAATTTTTGGTGTTTTGGCACCGTAATGTGATTCTTTTAGTGGTTTTTTTTATACTTGAAGAGACTACCATGAATGCAGATGTTTACTGCAATGCCATATAAAAACTCAGAAGAATGATTAAAACCGCATAAGGGGAATGCTGACCCAGGGCGTCAACCTCCTGCATGACAGGCCCTACACGGCGCGAGCTTCACAGGAACTGCTGACATCGTTTAGATAGGATATTGTCACCCACCTAATATCCCCCCTCTCCTTCCTGAAGTTTTATGGGTGGACACCGTACAGTGAAACACCAACCAGACATGACACTGACATACAAAAGTTGGTGACCCGACAACAGAAATGTCGCTATCTCGACGGCGATTACGTTATATATAACGTATATATATAAATATAACAAAACCGTAACCGAAACTGAAACGAAAAATATAACGGTTCGAATCCTTGATTTACGCAGGGTAAAGTTATCAGAAATTTCCTCGGGCAGGTCATTAAAGCCATTAAAGTCCTTAAGACAGAAGCAATTAAACTTCTTTACGAAGGCAGCTTCTTTCCGGATGATATTTTTAAATTAACAATAGCAATCCATCGAAAGATTCGCAGAATCGTTTTAAGTGCTTTTGCACAATCGTCTCGATTAGCAAAGGTATCAATTAATTGATAAAATAACTATATTATCATAATTCCAGATAATCATCGTAAAATTTCAACAACTCCATTTCTTAGCACATAAAGATTCATATTTTTGGGCATCCATTTGCGCTAATTATTAATAATATCGCGCAAATATGCCATCACAGACATATTGCATGTATCAAATTACTATGCATTTTAAACAACGCTGTTCAATTGGCGTAATAAAACGATCCTGCGATGAAACGAAACAAACATAGCCAATTTTAATCGTTTATTATTAATGTTTGAGTCACTGCTCAAAAATCTAGTTTCAACCAAATTCAACTACCTGTGAATGGCAAAAATTATGTAATCTTGACAAAATTTTGTATAGGATCGTTCAAAATCTGCATATTTCTAATCCTATGCAAGAGGAGCATTCAATTAGTTATCTGCCTAAGCAGGAAAGAGGCAGCTTATATCTAAATAAATATATATATATTATATACTTTTCAATATAATCTCTTAACACCTCATTACATTTTTCTTTTATCATCTTAATCCCCTTGGGAAAAAATCTTCTGATTGTTCGTCAAACGTAATCGTCGTTGCTTCCTTTACTTATTTATCGTTAAAAAAGCACCTCTCCCAAAGAAATAATTGTCAAGGCATAAATCTTTCATATTATGGTAGTCTTTTGTAAGCAGTTAAACTCATCCATCATTCATATATTTTAATCAGTGATTTAGTATTTTAGTAACTGGTGATAGTTATGGCAATGCCAATTTCGTTTTGGATGCCAATTTCGTTTCGTTTTGGATCCGGATATATTAAGTCTGCAATAAAGATAAAGTTGTGAGGAGCCGTTGAATAGCCTTGGCTGCGGGAGGACGTCCTTCCCGCGGCCAGATCTCTCTTTCACAATTAATAAAGTAATTATCTAAAAAGACATTCTTTCTGTTCGACGTCCATTCAGCTCCATCCATTTTTTTAATATAAAAAATAATTTGAAGGCGAAAGAATTATATTTATTTAAGAAAAGATAAAAATATAATTCAAAAATAGATAAATAAAATACTAAAAAATTCAAATATTATTTTGAAAATATGCCCGAAATAACATTAAAGCATCGAATGTTTCGTCATCATAGTCTGGATCTGATTTTGGAACCCAGGCAATCTGCTACTGAAAATGCACGCTCAGCCTCCACAATCGTTGGGGGTATCGTCATCAGATATTTAAATGCTAGTTGATGACCGCGTTAGCCCTTATTTTCGTATAACACCATCAATGTGACTGATAAAATTCCTTTCTGCTGAGACACGAACTAAATCTCGCAAAATTCCCGATTTCCCGGCAAATTATTTATTTCCGTCGCTGCAGATGAATACTTATATACTGTAATACTTTGATGTGATTCGTAAGTATATTACGGAGGATTACAATATATTTTGAAGCCCGTATCTATTATATTTCATGTCGATATTCCCATTATTAGAGTCGAGGTGTAGTAAATACATCACCGGTAGGGAATTGATATTAATATAACAATTTGAAAAACATATATATACTGTATATATGTATACATAGATTACACAGTTACTGCCACTAGGCATCGCTTAAGCTCGCCAATTAGTAGTTACGCCACTGTTTCCAAGCGTCCAAATTTCGGCGGGATTGTCTCGATTTAATAGCATTCATCGTGCTGGTGAGGTGTACGTTTTCTGTTGCTAGAAATTTCAATCCCGAGTTTTTCGAGATTCCCTATTCCCAACTACATTACGGACGGAAAATTCTACTTCAAGAGTAATTCAGAGGAAGTAAGTTTCTTCCGTCTTACGTAACTTTTGCAAACAATAATTTTGTGTATGTTCAAAGGGATAAATGTCATGCATTCCGACGATTGTAATAGGAAAAAAGTGAAGAATGTGAGAAAAAATGTTGACCTTAAGTGTGCGGTCGGTGATGAAATTTCACACGGGATCCGCAAGTTCAGCCCGAACCCAGTCTCGATTATAAACAAACCTTAAAACGGGACTGTAAATCGGATTTTTATTTATTACTTACACTGTCGGCGGAAGAAAAAATGTAAACTTGAAAAAATGTCCCAGACGTTTACGTTGGAGAATTGGTCATTGCTCTCCGCCTACGCGCGTACAATTTAATAAGTGAGGACTGTTGTCTTGCTAAAAGATGAGATATTTGCACGTGAATAAAGCGTTCGTTCGAGTGGAACGGACAGAGGCGTAACTGCGGATGATTGGACAAAAAAAAGGCATCAAATCGAGAACTAAGCGAGAAAACGCCACCAAAACGGACTGCAGTGGATTTGATCGATCTATCGACGCAAAAAATATGCAAAATCTCCAGAAACTCGCCACGAAACAAAACATCCTTCTCCGACGACGTTGCTTCCAATCTTAGAAAAGGTGATGATCGATGCTTGCACTCGGTATCATCACATAGCTTTGATCTGCTCGTTGCATTTTCTTGGATCCCTGACATCCAGCATTTCTTTGTTCTTCAATGAAAACATTCATTTTTTTTTGGTAAAACTAAATCCAATTTGATATACGGCCTAATAACCTCTGGATGTCTCGCCAGATTTAATAGCATGCTCATCGTGAATTAATACAAATTCTATAATATATCCAGATTTCGAATGCCTCAACAAATCACTTGATCCGGTTGCGGAAGCATCCAAAGCTCTAAAGTTTTGATCTTAAATATATTGATCCGGAACAAGTTTGCCGCTCGTATTTGAACCTGACGATGAAAGCTTTATGTATCCTATTCTTTTGATTGTAGTGATATATTTTTAATTCTAGAATTAGGCTGACGGCCAACATGTTCTTTTAAAAATGTCTCTTGTTTTAAATCGTCTTTAAAAACTAAATTTCTAAATAAACTCAATGAACTGTGTTAAGAAATTGGCGATAAGCAAAAGCAACGCGTTGCTGCTGAAAAAGAAGATCGTTTGCATTCCAATCCAATCCTGTTTTCTAATGATAAGATTAAGCATTTATACACATTATACAAGTGATCCCAAACGTCAATAACATTTTTTTTTGATAAACCTTCTAAAGCGTTGATTTCTTTAGAGATCTTTTTTATAGCGTTTGCGACGATCTTTTCCTATAATGGTCCCTTCTATAGCGTATTCTGTGACGCTAAAGGTTTTAGATAAATCACCGGCGCGGCACTGTTGAATAACATTCCAGGGATATTCATCACAATGCAATAAGAATGCATGTCTAATAGACCCAAGGAAAGACTAAAAAAGGAATCGTATAAAATGCGTAGAAAAATATAATAAAACTAACCAAAACAAAAAAAAACTCCAACTTATCTAATATATAAAAATGAATTGGGTTTTGTTCGTTCGAAATGCGTTGCCATAAAGTTCATCGGTTTGCAATAAAACTTTGTCCACTTATTGCTAAAGATTTCGTGAGTAACATAGGCATAGTCTAATATATAAAAATTAATGTTTGTTTGTCCGTATTTAATGCGCTGTCATACCGTTCATCCGATTGCGATAAAACTTTTTCAACTTATTATTTGCACTTTCTCAAAAAATATAAGTATAGTACAATTATGTCTGTTTTGACAACCCTGACACTTAGCATATAGAACATATGTGTGAAACGTAGCAAAAAAACCCCTTTACCCCAAAAAAAAAAAAAAAAATAGTTGGTTCATGTGCAAAATATCCTATATATTGATATGATGCTACATGATAACAATGATAAATAAAGTTTTTAGACATTTCCAAAAAAGAAATTTCGATAAATGAATAGTGAATTCACAACTCTTACGTAATGTAAGCAGAAATTAAAAATCTGACCTGACCTGAACCAAAAACCCGAAACATCTTGGTGAACATTCTGTATCATTTTCCAATGTCTCATTTCTCAGTTTGCATTTTATCAAAAATATTCCATAACATATTCAATTTTACTCAGGCATAAAACAATGTACGATGGAAACATGGGAATTCTACGTATATTTCAATAAATACTCTGATATTTATGGTCTTCTTCCAGATGCTCTTCAAACACCCTGCTTGGTTTTTTTCTTGCGCAATTTGAAATTGTCCCGCATATAGGGTTAATTCTTTCTATATTTTATCAAATGGCAACTTTCTCTATCAACGACATAACCAATTTTGAAGCATCAATTGAATATTAAAATCATTAAAAACCCTAAACAATCCAATTGGATTAATACTCATCAATATGAGGAGCATGTTACAAAATGGCGCGTCATTTGCCCTATGGTAATATCTTGGGGCAGATTGTCATAAAAGCTTTTAGAATCCATTTGACAAATTCAGATTGAAGAGTTTCGACAAAATGTCGCCAATTGATGGAATAATTGCATGCATTTTCGAGGTATTTCGACTTTCTTCCTTTGGACGCCGCGTCTACTTCCAGCTATTTCGTCATGCGTTGAAATTATTCATCATTCGTCATGTATTATTTTTAATAACGTCTATTACTGAAGATCGATGAATCCCACTGTTGTGTTAATCAAGCCATTTTTGGAGACGATCTTCTACTCCATCGATAAGCCGGAACTTGTGAGCTGTTGACGAACGCCCATATGGAACTCCATATAGCACGATATTCCTACAACGCGATTTTGTTGACCATAATACAATGGAATTTGAATGATGCTGGATAAATTTATTGCCAAAATCGAATCAATATGCAATTCTAATCAAGTCGATTGAAAACAATTTTAATGATCTTTGATGATTGATGAAAAGTCAACTATATTAGGGAAATGGAATGCTTGGGATTATCAGACATCTTACACTATGATGACGAAAAAACCCCCATGTAATTTCAATATGCGATGATTTTCATCGTCATTGCTTCGGTAATCATATTGCAATTAATACATAAAACGTTGTTAATGTTGTTAATTTTCGATTTCGGGATTTTATCTATTTTATCTATGGAGTGCACCTCCCACCGATTTCCTTCCGGTATGGGGATCTCCCATATCAGCGTATTTCCTACGAAAATACGCGAAGATTGCCGAAAGTCATTCGGCAGCACAGGGCTCACCAATTCGACCGATTTAATACTTAGGACATATTAATTGTTTGTGTATTTATCATATTATTTATTAATTTAACACTCAAAGACCCGTTTCCGCGATAATTCGAAATTTTATCATGGTTTTTTTATGCAATAACTCTGAAACAGAAAAAAAACTTGGTTGTAATTACACATAAACTGCACTGAACTCTGTTACTCTATTATTCATGAGTATTATAACAAGACCTTCATTATCTTCATTAGTCTTAAAAAATCACACAACAAATTAAAAATCTATTTTTGATGTTTATTCAGACAAAAATATTAAGTAACTCGTTGTTTTTTCAACTTGATACATATATTTACGAAGATATTATTTTAAATATTTGCGCACTATACTATACGCTACAAAACAATTCTTGTTTTATTAAATTAGCATCGATACAAAACAAGTTATGAACATTTTTGTGAATAAAGCGGGGTGCTGAATGTTGATTTATGTGTATGATATTGTTTGGCGTGTATTTATTTAGCGGGCCGCGGTTGAGCGCCTCTGAGGCAGTGAGGTAGTAGATTCCATACGGAAGTCCTTTTCAGATCAGTCTTGTGCCTGCTTTCGGCACGCCGAGTCGTGCTTGTGGGTTACAGCCGGTTCTTTCCGCAATACGAGTTAAGTACTCGTCGAAATAAGTAAAATAATAAAACTCTCCGAACATCAATTAAAACAATAAATAATTCAATACAACAGTAATTTGCAAACACCGCGCGAAAATAAATTGTGAAATCTTAAAAAAAATATTTAAAAATATTATTGACTTTTGCATATTTTCGGAAATAGTTTGTTTCGATTTCGCCCACTAAATCGAACAGATCGACATTTCTATTCAAATTTTAGTGCTGCGCGAATTCGAATTTGGCGCCGACCCGACGACAGAACAATTCAGTGTGCAGTGCAAATCGATCGACGATAAATTTAAAAAAAAAATCAATAAATAAATCCGTGACTGTATTACGCATAATATATCGATTTTCACGTGATTTTTGCCGATTGATGCCGCTATAAAATTGGATTTCTTCCATAGAGCCGCAATAATGGGTAAGTTCCAAAAAAAATAATCTTCTACCGCCTTATTAATTGCTGGCTAAACTTTCGAAACGGCAAGTGACAATTTGAAGATTTACCTTGGCTCAAAATCAACATTTGAGAGCACGCCGACGTTGTAAAATGCGGCCCTGCACATTTATCAAGTTGTGCAAAATTATTTTGCACAACTTGATAAGAATTAAAAATTAATCATTTTAATCAACGCGGATAATCAATTTGTTGATCAATCGAAGCGAGACAAACTATACATTTTGCACAACTTGATAAGAATTAAAAATTGATGATTTAAATCAATATTAAAAATTAATTAAGCACTCAATCAAAGCGAGACAAACTATAAATTTGTCAAATACGCATCCGCTACAGACGGTTTGCAATGAATCCGTTCGAATTTAATCAATTCGTTAATTAATTTAAATTACAAATTAATATCGCATATGAATACATAAATAATAATTTTAAAATTTATATTTCATAGACATGATTTAATGCGCTTAAATTAGACGCTCCCAACCTTTTTTTCGCCATGGATCCCTTTTTAGAATAATTAATTTCTTCGTTGATCCCATAACATTTTTCTCTTTAATATATTTTTATACAATATAATAATGATATCAATAATTGTACATAAAAATAATTGACTTGAAATACCTTATTAAAAATAATAATATGGTATTGGTTGATGTTTTTCAATAATATTTTTTTATATGAGATGTAAAATTAGTTAATAATAATCGTAAATCAGCGTGTTTTGTATTGTTTAATCGATTTTTAGGTTTTATTAATGAATTGTTAACTTTGAAGTCCTAACTTAGCCAAATAAGAACTAAGAAAAGCTATAAATCATGGCGATATGGTTTGATTTGATGTATTTTTGCGAATATATTTACAATTCAAAATATTTGGTGTAACCATTGATTTTATTTTATCTAAATCAATATTGATTGTGTCGCTTTCAAATGGATTTATAATTAAAACGATGACCAAATCTAAGAAATATAGCTGATCGAGCTTGAAATAAATTTTTCGTTGTAGTTTATTTTGCATATCATTAAATAAATGCCGTAAGTTTATCCGTTTCCTAAAAAGGAACTCAATTACAGAATTAAAGATTTCAATGAAACGGTTATTATTGTCTAACAATTAAATCGCTTAAAAGAAAATTGTATGTTGAACCCCAAAAAGACCCCCAAAATATTAAAATTGACTTTTTTGGAATTGCATTCATTGGATGTCGGTGGGAGTGAAAACTCCCCAAATAAATTCAACAATGCGGCAAAAATGACAGATGGTCATCATTTCGCCCGAATGCACTTTTGCAAGGCGCACGCTGCAGCCGAAGCATCTGGACCGGCAGAAGGTGCATCGCTTATAATTTTTGTCATGGATGAGCGAAGCGCTCATTAGCGGCATCTCAGAGCGTCGAACCGTCCAATTAAAAACCCAAAAATGTCCCAAAAATTACAATTTATCAACGCCACAACAATGTGAGATATCACGGGATCTCGTGATTTCACAGATTTATTATTCAGCGAGCGTACGGGCGTCGACTTCCTTGCGGGCCCTAACTGTCCACAGGAAACTGTTCGTCCGTCTGTCCGTCTGCGAGTCCTCTCTGCGTCGCTCATTGTTCTCGGATCGACGAAATTTCATAACGTCCGTTATTATATCGGCAATGATTGCGATTAATTCATCGACACTGCCATCGATGCGCCTTATTTTTACCTGGCCGCTCAAAAGGATTGTTTAAATTCAAAACGACAAGGATCATCCTCGGAATCATCCGATAGGGATCTTAAGATACGGTGGGAAATTACGCACGGGATATTTCTCAAAGATGAATTCGCATTCGTAATGGAGCGATTTGAATAGAACCTAATCAAAAAAATTGACACCTCGGTATTTAGTCACGTAATTGGACGATCCCACAGGAACGTCTTGTATGTTCGAGTCTCGATCGTATCCTTATTCGGTCGCGGTCGTTTATTTTATTATGATTTTTAATGCGACGACCTTGCACAAAATTGATAGCTTCTGTACCAGTCCCAACTTGCTAGGATCACGTCACCCATTCACCGTTTAACACACACAAGAAGAATAGATTTTGCGCATTTTTTTCGCATTTTTTCTATCGTCGTGGGCCTGGCGCTTCGTACGGACTTTAAAAATTCCAGTTTCGGCCAGCCACTTGTTTTCCTCTTTGGGTACTACGAAGGTCCTCCTCAAAAGCCTCTTAATAATATACATTTATGCGGGGCCGTAAACTAGCTCCAGATGATAAGATAAAGTCGCACGCTTTTTATGCCTGCAATCGATGATGCAAAAGTTCTACGATCCGCTAATCTGTGTTATTAATGCTGGAATGGGTCCATTATTCAAATCCGGTATGGGAACTGCCGAAAAACATGTGCATAGAAGACAAACGAATGCTTGAAATTGTTAGAGAAGCTGGCTATTTTGGTTCCGTGGCTATTAATTTAGCAGTACACCGCCTGAGGCAACAATGTAAGCGCCGTTCGTCACACTATTTACATCACACATCAATTCCAAATATAAGTTTTTGTCCGACGGAAGAAAAATTGGCATAGGAAGAAGACGCGTCGGAGAAATTGCCAATTGGATCGTTTGAAATGTCCAAATACAGACTAAACAAATGACAGAAGCAGCTGCTGCATCCAACTGAGGAAGACTCTTCGTCGATTTTTTACATCAAGGAGCGGCACGGTCGCATCCTCGTAATTAGAATTCCTCGACATGCTGACAGCATAAAGGAACCTCGGAACGAGAAAATAATTAATTAAATCCGCTAAAAATACATTTCATTGCGACCGCCCTATACCTGTGATTTGATCAACTTTATCAATGAAAAAGTTGCGTGAAACATTTCAACCCAAGCATCTGGAAGATGTCGCAGCATGTTTACGATATCCGAGGAGGAAACGTTTATTACCTGGCGGTTTCCTTGAGATCCTTCATCATCATATCCTGATGTCTCCATCAATAGGCGCGTCACGCGCAAGCGTACGCCGGTGTCAATGATTCACATCCTCGCCGGCTTCTGAGAATCAGCTCCCACCGGCGAAAGTGAACGAGGATGGTCTCCGGCGACGACGAGGGACGTCTTCCGGATGCTCGAAGATCGCCCGTCGTTCGTTGAGGAAGGTCAGTAAGCCGCTCCGTTATGATAAGCCACCGGAGATAAAAGGCGAGCCGGAAAGCTTCATCAATTCTAAATTAAGAACTACTGCAGTTAGATTAAAAAAAAAGGTGATTCACATCATGCCGCGCGAGATGCTAGCCAATAAATCCATCACGCATATGATGCGTCACATTACCGCATAATCGGAACATTAAAAACAATTAAAAAATAATAATTAAACCACAAAATGGTGCAAAGCTATACGCATTTTGCGCTCAATCTGATATGGTTGGTATTTATTGTCAAAATATCACCATCTCTCCCTTCGCCGATTGAAATGTATTTAGCGACACAACCCCGAATAAATTGATTTAAAGATGCGCCCGGAAGTCGGATTTTTTTAAAATAATTTCGTTATCAAAGACAAGATTATCGTTTTTTATCTTTTTCGCACTCGCGTGTCGAACGGCGCTTAGAGTAGTACGGTCGTTCATCGCGATTCCGATACCTGTACGTACGTATTGATATGCGGCGTCGCGCTGTTGTCTCGCTCTGCGGCGCTCGCATTCAAACGAGCGCGAGCGAGATGCATGGATCGGATGCGCGTTCGCCCGCAAGGGTGATGCGTTTCATTCATAAAATTTTGTCTGGCATAGTTATACGTTTTGTTGTGAGGATGTGTTATTATTTTGTTGGAATTTGGTAGTGGAAAATACATTGCTATATTGTGGAACTGTCCCGTCATTCGTTCTCAACATTTTTTCAATTCCGACAAATCATGTAAACCAAAAAAACATTTATAACATTCAAAATTACGCACATGCGGTTAAAATGTATCTGTACAAGGGGTGACCAAACTTTTGATCACTGCGGTCGATTTAAAAAAATTAAAGACAGCGATCTACCAACATCGTATATGTTAAGCGATCATAAGAAAAGTAGTAATTTAAAGTCAAAAATAAGTCTAAATTAAAAATAAATACAGATATACGATGTGGATTCAAATATAACCCAGAATTTTATTTTCATTCAAATATAACCGCAATTGGACCAAATATATGGCAGTCACATAAGGCCAAATCTGGATTTTTATAAGGGTGTTCCCAGTATAATTTGGCGATTTTATCACGAGTTATACCGTAGCCATCATTTTTGCAGCAGGCTGTTTCTTGACTTTCAGACCTTCAAGAGACTTTTGAGCCCAATTAAAGACTCAGGAAGACCCAATGTTACTCTAAATAAGAACTTATTATAGAAACGAACAATTGCAAGTTGCGCAACAGAGGATGCTACTTTTCGCCTTCTTTCTTCAGTGACTGTATTTTTATTTATACATTGCATTATAATAGGCGAGTGCTTGCTCAATGAGGCGGCATACCTTCGAAGATCTATCTGTGTTTTCGTCCATATTTTCAAATTATATGATTTCTGATTTGGCTAAAAGCTGCAGCCTTGTCTTCAAACAAATTTTGTAGGTGGTCATTGTGTTTATCTAGTTAGCCCTTTTGTGTTTTTTAGCTCGTTATTCCTCAATTGCAATCAAATCTTGATTTGGGTGCTCTTCAACATCATTTTTTAAATGTTGAATTATATATTCACTGTCAACTCCCAGATTAAATTTTAACCATATCGTACAATAATATTATTTACTTCTTCTGCTACATTTTCTTTATCTAAACTGATATCATTATTACATTTTAATGGTTTGTTCTATATATCGTACATACGTGATGTCGTTACGATATTTTTAATTGGCTGTATGCTTGTAGTTTTGGGGGCTAATATCTTAACCTCTATTTCTTTTTCGCCACATTTTTTTTGTACTTTTGGAATAAAACATTAATCAAACCAGTTTTGGAAAAGATATTGTGTCATCCATGCCCTTTTGTTCCAAAGATAATATAGCGACAAAGTAGACTCATTTTCAATTATGCCTTTAATTTAAATCCGGCTACATTTCCACCGAAAAACAAAAGGGTCAAACAACTTTTGATCCGGATATGTTCGTCATAAGACCGAATGATCGCAAGTCGAGAATTGATTCTATCGTCCATTTGTAATACCAAAATGCGCATATGCGGTTAAAATGTATCTATACAATGATAGTTCAGCGCTGTACCCTTTTGAAGTACAATGATTTTCTGATTTTCGTAGAATTTTCCATGAACTATCCGCAACATCCTGTTGTGTAACATGTTTACTCAAATTTCATTTAAATGCACGTGAAACGTGATTCATAATGATATCCGCCTTAGTCACTTCGGGCACTATTTTCGACCGGTTGACGATCGCTCTCGTCGAGTCGCGCGCGAGACGAAAACATTTTCTGTCGCATCATTCGGGAACAGATGATTCTCGGCTGGAATTTATTTACCTGTTCACCTGTATACAAATCTTCACGAATACAACCCCAATCCACCCTGCGTTGGTGTGCGTTTGAATGATTAAAATTGAGCGCATTTATTCTGATATGATGGCCGATTTAAATCGTTCTTGGTCCGATTTCACCATCACCCCCTCGCTATCAAATTGACGTTTCAATCGCAGAGCGCCAATCTAACCTCAATTTTGAGCGAATCTAACCCCAAATAAGATTTATAATGCGGCGTCCGATGCTTAGATCTTCGCCGTTTTGTTCTTGATCGTCGCAATAAAACGAAGATGGTTTTCCTATTGTTTTTTTTTATTGGCATATAAATGTCTTTCGTAATTAATACTACCGCCTACATAATATCATGGGTACAAATTACCTTCATTGAATGTATTATATAAATCGGCACAGTCTTTCAGTTCAAATACACTATTTCAACGGTTCTTAATAAACTAATCTAATACGCATAGACCTGCAATTTTATATAGTCCCAAAGGAACAAGTCTAAATGCGTTAAATCATACGATCTCCAACATGCCTACAAATCGCTTGTGCAGAATGTCCATCGTGGTATGTGCTATGTAGCACATAGCGCCGTCTTATTGAAACCACATATTGTCGGTATCCAAATCATTCACAACTTCCAATAGACTCAGTCAAAAAGTCGAACACAGCACTGTCAAATATTGGTTAATATAGCTCTAATTATAATGTTTTCTGTAAATAATGCTTTCTTAATATGATGGATGCAGTTGTTTTGTTGAAGCCAGAATTGCAATGTTGGGCTCTATTTAAAAAAAATATATTTCATGTCCGCTTTTACATTGTTGAATTATAGTTTCAAAGACGTATCACATGATAACGTCACAAAATATCGTGTTTAAATATATTATTTTCATACACCCTTAGGGGTCCGCGTACTCTAGTTTAAGAATCGCTGTACTAGTTCGATATGTAGCGACAATGTGTACGTATGTAGTACTCCCATCCGCCGCGGAAGTGGCGCTGCTCTTTTTATTTGAATTTGAAAGTGACATTTGAATTTGAAAGTGACATTTGAATCATAACCTATCATGTTGCGGGCATGAATTTGTACAAATTTAAATTGAAACAAATTACATTAAACAATTAAAAAATGTCATGTTGCGTTTAAAACTATATTATTGCAATTGCGAACTATCGACGATAAACATTTTTATATTGGTGTTTATTTTATTGTTTATCTTTTTATATTTAACAAAAGGGGTACTATGGAAAGATGAATTTGGATTAGTCCTGCCGCCAAAGCGTGAATGTCACCGACGCTGATGGCATACTGTGAAAAATTTTGCACTATTGTCGGGATTCCCGGAACGGAAGTACTCACGCCCAATTGTCACTTCGGACCGGCCTTTGTTTACTCGTCTGCGACGGGGAATTTCATTCACGGAGCGGATATGTTTATGCAACTTAATCCATTCATAGCGGCGCATCCGGATGCTGAGCATCCTTCCTATGCACCGAAAAATCGGTCGGTCGTCCGAGATGGTCTTTTTGTCGTGCGGTCTCGCAGCCATCGCGGCTACCTGCTCGCGGACAAAGAGCGCCGTCGATCGTGGCGGAAGCACCTGCCAGGAGCCGGGAGACCTGACCGATTACTCCGGGGATGTGTGTTCGAAAAAAAAGGGAAAGGTGTACTGCAACGTGCACTGCGATAACGGCATACTTCGCATATTTTATCAATAATAACACCGAATTTTTAACGGCGGCGATCAATCGACGGTGCCAACCGTTGCCGAATTCATTCCAGAGACCTGCAATCCAAGGATTGAGATTCTTATCGGACAGATTCTCGGCTTTCAAGACATTCAAAATGCATGCATTTTTACTCCCCTTTGATTTAAAACATTTTTCTTACATTGTTGCGTTGAAAGAAACAAGATTATTTCACTGGAATGTCAAACTTACCGCATGCATATCATCATGTACCTTAATTTATTAACCAAAAACACGCCAACTTAAGCCAAAATTGATAAACCATATTGAATATTTCATAATTATACGTAAACGGGACTAATTATAGATCCATATACTGCCGTTGAATAATTTTTTTAATCAATTATAAACACATTTTCAATCATTGATATTTCTAAAATGAGTCCAATTTTTGAAAAAATTCTACCCATGTGTTAAAAAGGTATCTATATTAATTATAAATGCGTTAGATTTGAATACGATAACTCTAACGATGCCGGCGCTACACCTAATTAAAAAACCCTTTTAGCGCAACTTTGACGCTAATTGCGCGCATGTCATAACACGTTGCGCAATGATTTATTTATCTAGGACGCACAATCAAAAGAGCGCATAAATCGCTCGCACTCGATCGAAATTCGTCGTCCAGTTAGCAGCATTCGCGGCAGGTACGCGATTCTTCCTACGCAAACGGCGAAAACGGCAAAGGTCGCCGATGACGACTCCGTTCCCATGGTGTGCGAGTTCAAATCCTGCTTTTGATCACACACATTGTCCAGGGAGATAAGAATTTGGCTGCGATTCCGTTAACATCGACTCGGTATTCTTCATTTTAATTTCGCCGTCGTTGCGCACCGCGGCTCGTATGTAATTATGCTGTACGCGAAGTGAAATATTGCGAAAATATTTATTTACTCCAGCGATTCAGCGCTTCCCAAGCGATTTATACATGGAAGGGGTTGCTTTTCGTCGATATTACGCAATGAATCGCACAAATCTGCAGTATTGCAAATGTAGACATCGTTGTTACCATAAATAATAATCAAGCCGTTTCGTAATCCGTCGCCGAATAAGGAGCAGCAAGAAGTAGCTTTGCTTTTGGACCGCCGCGCGCCAAAATCCGATACATTAATAACAACAACAAACAATAAAAATTAATATTTATTAATAATAGTGCTAAAAATATTTCGTCCGCTCTCCACAAAGGCCGCTGCGGTGGCGTCATCCCAGTCGCTTATTAATGGCCGTACACATTTTGGTCGAGTTTGTAACATTAAACTCACCTGATATATATCACACGGCCGTTAATGTGTTTTCTTGTATTTGGTAATAGGCAATTCATTCTGGGGTCGTTATGTGTATCATAAAAATGCTCGTCGATATTGTATAACACGGATCCAAAGAGCACGGACCTTAGATGGGACCGCCCGTTTGATACTGGGAATGTCCATTAATTTGCTCGTCGATACAAATTTAGGAACCCATTTTCAATCAAGGTTTCATTGTTCAAAATCAGACTTCCTTATGATCTGCTTGGCGTTTGCGGTTGAGAGATGGTAGGATTTGCCCTTTTAAGTCGCAAAGTGCGACAATAAACATCTTATGGTTACCTTAAGAGGACTCTAAACTATCCTTCAAGCGTAAAATTGCTTTTAAATAAAGTCAGACTTCCCAATCAAGAATACTAGACGGCATTTTGGAGGGACAAGCAAACAAACAATAATTGTACAAATGTATCTATGTTGAAGTACGTTGATGATGAAACAAAACTGCAAAGGATATGATGCAGATAGGGCGTCATGCAACCAAATAATTTAAGAATGCACCTAAAGATCTTTAGTCTTGTATTCGCACCAACTGTCCGATTTAATACACGAACCGGGTTCAATATTGTCTCCCGATATGCTTTGTTCACCTTAGCAACCACCAGACTAATATGCGTCAATATAGTACATCCGCTAAACGTTTTGAAAATATTCAGCATTTAAAAACCTCTTCGGATGTGCACACAATAACTCCTAAAATTTTATTGCAATCGGATGAATGATATAGAAACGTATACAAGACAAACAAACAAACATTCCTGAGTCCTGAGAAATGTTGTCACATGTTCCATTTAAAATGAATGAAGGAGCTTATTTTTCGTGAATTGTTTAGCCATAAATCGTTAAACTTTATAATATTACCTTCAGATTTGAGCAGCGAGTCTGTCCACGGATTTGTTATTTAGATCGGCTCCCACCACCCGGGCGCTCCAGTTGGAATTTTCAGCTACCCATATTCATATGAATCGTGAATTATTACCCTGTCACTGGCGTTGTTCAACTATGGGATTCCCATTGCTTCAGCTCCAACCACCCATGGACAGGACGAGATCTAGATGCCGAATGCTTTTCATATATATTATGAATAATTGGATACGATTCGGTACCGCAGTTCCCGGGTTCAAATCCGAGCGGAGGCTTGGCTGCATGAGTCACAGGCCTCAAGATGTGAACCCACATCCCACGCGATCCACCTCACCACCACCCACGCGATTCCACCGAATGGACAAAAAAACTTCTTCAACTTCTTCGGACCGTGCGATCTGTGATCTTCGGCGAAAGCTTTCACGCGTCTCCCTCGCTGCGACGGGAGCTTTGGCTCTGCTGGGTGTTTTCGAATTCCACCACGCGGGACGCTCATCTTTTTGGGTCCAAGTCCCTTAGATCCTCGGTATGTGTATCATTAATTATTCGCGGAATCCGTAAATCACGGACGGGTTGCTTTATTTAGCATTTTTTTCGAGGAGTCGGGGGAAAAAAAGCAACACCCACAATCCGAGTCCTCGCCAAATAACCCATCGGCTTTTTTCATCTACTGCTCCCGCAACAATAGGTCTCCATGCATATTTATGGGTTTGATAATTAAAAATGCCAGAAGGTGATTTGGATGCTTTGTTAACCCATTTCTTCGTCTTTTTTTCATTTTAATTTGGATCTTCAGACGGGGCCGCTCCCAAACCCAAAACCGTGGATCGATACTCCGTCTACTAAATTATTTTGGCGGTTCTGATAAATTCAATTAAATTTATGGTCACACCGCATTTTGTGAATACATTTGATGCTAACTGTAACGTACGCCTTCTATAATCAATTTAGATTTATATTAGGTTGCTGCATAAATTCAATCCCTTTTTCATATGCCTCACCAATAAATAACCCATTGCTATAAGTTTGAAGCCATTGCTTTCGTATCATATTGATTGGGATTGTTTATTGGCCCAATTATTTGAATTTGAATAATTCAATTCTTGCAAGCTGTAGTAGCGCGAACCCATGCAATGGCGCTAGAGTAACGGCGACATCTTCCATCTCTTTTTAGGCTACTTCTGACACCAATGTTGCGTGGTGAGGCCGGAGGCGCTCTGCTTTCACGTGTTCATCAAGATGGCCGCGCTCGCATGCGGGTTCGTTCTGCTTTCGGATCGTTACATAGCTAGGCGAATGGGATGGAAGTGGACTAAATAAGTTATTAATCAAAAGAGATATAGCCGCGGAAGAATATTGCAAAAACGATCCTTGCAATATCCTTTTGATTGCTAAAACTGAATCGCAACAGTTCTTAGACTCCCATGGAAGACAGTCTATTAAAATCCCATACTAAATGTATTCGTTTTAGAGCTCCAATTCTCATGTCGCTGTTTTAGACATAACTCTTATCTGATTCCGTTGCGGTTCTGCACAACAGGAATTACACGCCAGGTTTGCTCTCTCTCGAATATTTGCCATTAAAACCCGCGGTTGATGTGTTGTGCATATAACATGCTAACTGCTGCTTAAAAAGACAACCATAAAAGACGACAATACCGTACACTCATTAGATGACCATATAAGCAATGGTCCCAATTCGCCAGCCCAACAACCGGTTGCTCCACGGAGCTAGAACCTTTGCCACGATGAAAATATGCCGAAATGGGTCATTGACGTAGATAATCGGGATGCCCAAGATGAAGATTTAAACGAAAGGCGTGATGATGCATGTGGAAAAAATGGGTTTGTTGTACTCTTCCACGTGGGTTCCTCGGGTTATTTTCTTCATCGATTTTAATTTACAAGGGTTTAGCGCCATCACCCGTACGGCTCCTATGGAATTTTAAAATATTAGAACAGTGGCGTATCAAACAAGTTTTGTTCATTTATTTCATAAAAATATACATCCATTTTTGCTTCCAAAGTATCCAGATATGTTTTAAATATTGTTGTTATTGGTGGTTCTTTCTTTATCAAATTAATCAATGAATAAAATACCAAAATATGGATACCAAAACCTTACCAACTGATGCGTTTGCATTTGCGTTTTTGGTCGCTTTGGATGGCTTTCGCCGGTTGCTGTGCACTCAGCTGACTACCGATTTGATTCCAGTATAATGATGTATCTATGTTTCACCCATTGTCACGTATCAAATGAAAAAATCATTTTTATTGCATTGAAACATCTCTAGACAGCGGTCTGAATTGTGGACGCGTTGATCGAGTATGAATAAACGTGGTACCAACTTCGAACAGAGCTTTCTTCATGGACAAATCTTGATGCAAAATAGTTAATACACTGACTTTTGATTCAATTTATTGTAATTTAATGTAAATTGAGACTATACTTAAATAAAAAATCAATTTTGATGTTAAATTTAATCAAATTTGAATGCATATTAAATATTAATACAGTATATTTTCGATGGATTCCATATCAAAAATATTAAATATGATTTGTGCGGTCAATATATTAGGGCGCTACGCCCTTGCAGCATGGTTTGAAGTTAATTGGAATGTTAAAAAAATTAAACGGTAAATTAAGGAATTCGATTTGGGATAATATTGGGCGCTCTTCGCTCGTGCCGACCCTGCTCCCTAATAATCTAAGCGCCTCCAGATCGTTCAATACGAAGGGTATCAGATCATTTTATTTTTTAATCACGATCCAGAGTCCAAAGATAAATAGGACCGAGCACAGGAACAATGGGCAATTGGACGCGGCGCCCAAATTGAAAGTGTGCAATGGTAAAAAAAAACGTTAATTGGCATCGTTATGCAATTATGCACGATGCATAAAATCATGAGTCTTCCGTGAAATTACATAGGAGTATTTACTCAAAAGCGTTCCCAGGTAAAAGGTTGCTCTTGATTTCATACACATCGAGCCCGTAATTATTATTCAGTTATTCCCAGTTAAGGGAGAATTAGTGAAGAGCTAGCTTCATTTGAATGAGCCCCACAACACTCCTCAAACTCATCGCTCTGTTTAATTATTTTATTGATAAATTCAATCAAGTCATATAAGAACCATTGAAGAGCAGCGATTCGATCTCTGGTGGAGTTACGCCATAATTAAAATTGATTGCCGGATGAATCTATAAAAGTGCATTAATTGCTCTTGGATAAATACTTGGATTTATTATTGACCCGTTGATGAGTAATCGCACATGTATGCGCTCCTATTCGACGGCGTAAAAAAAATAATTTTTATTGCGCCGAAATACCTCCAAACAGCGCTCTGAATTGTGGACGCGTTGATCGAGTGTGAATAAACGTGGTACCTACTTCGTACAGAGCTTTCTCATGGACAAATTTTGATACAAAATGATTAATGCATTGCCTTCTGATTCAATTTATTGTATTTTATCTTATCTAATTTTAAGATTCGGAGACTATGCGGATCAAAAGAGAATTTAATGCTATTTTCTTGGAGGTTTATTTCGGGTCATTGTCATGTTGGAAGGCAATTGACATCTAAGTTGTAAAACTTTAATGTTTCCAGGCAATCCTATCCCAGAATGCTGATGTGATCATCAGAGTTCATACTTTATGTTTACGCTAATAAAGGAATATTGTGCGCTATCGACTGTGTTGAGGTTCATTTATTGATATACAAGCTTCACTCATGCTGCGCTTAACTCACCAAACAAAGGCTTAATATTTTATATTAATTTTAAAGTTGTAAAATCTCAGATCGCCCGAGTGATTTTCGTTAATGTGAAAATAAGTGCGCCATTTGAGGACGCCTGTCACTAAACAATTAAGCCTAATTCTCGTAGTGAATTCGGTCCGAAGCGCCGACCCAGCAGTGCATAGAAAAGTATTTTTTTAATGCAGTAATTGCGCGTTGTTAACCAAAATGCGTTTTTGTATGCGTTTTTAATGCACCTTCTTAACGTGCCGGGGTAGCGGGTTCGAACCTCATGTTTTATTCAATATGTCACTGAGGCGCCAGCGCGTGACACTCATGTCATGTTTGGACATTAAATTGTATTATGAGGATTTGGATCGTCTCTTTTTGGGGTGAGCTGAAAATAGTGAGAGTCACCGTGAGAGTGAGCAACGGCTTTCTTCGGGATGAGGACGATGACAGCCGACGTGAAACATGGAAAAAATAGCGCTCGAGACTATAATATAGTTATATTAGGGGTATCGAAAAGTATTCGCATATTTTGAGAACTTATATTTGAGTTCAGTTTATCGCAAATATTAGGATCCCCATGGACCACTTTGCAAACACATTAAAAACGAATAGGATGTGTTTTATGGGATAGCGCATGGATACTGCATCTTGATCGAACACGAAAAAGTCCAAAAGAAGACAAAATGGCCATAAGGTTTGTATGCTCAATCGGTCCGCTTTTCGGACCGCCGATATGACGAATGCGCCTCGCGATTGGATGCCATACCTGAACATAACGATAACGAAGAAAAGAGGGTTCAGACAACTTAATATATATTATAAAAACGGACAGAGTCAATCAGTCTTGGTTCATGTAAAGTAGAATGGTTGAGTAAAATAAAAACCATGTGCATTTCTTGACCGGGTCGGCATTCGTACGGCCACGTATTTGTCGGCCATTTTTTCGGGTCACAGTAAATTCTTCCGATGGAAAAGTCGTCGCGCGCTCCTGTCACTTCCATTTTTTAGCTTTACAAAACAATACCGCCGCTAATATCAATCGGAATTTCATGGAAGCTTATGGTTGTGATGTGATAAGTCGACAACATATCACGAAGTGAATCAGGTTGTTTCCAGAAGGCAGAACTGAAACTCAAGAAAAGGCAAGGAGTGAAAGACCATCAGCCATTCCTCAACGCGAAATGACCGCCGTTACATTGATTTTGCAGCGCATAATCGAGCAATACGACACTGCGCATGCGCAGTTCCTTCATAAAATGCATATATGCCCTTATAAGCCGACGAAAGTTTGTTTTGAATATAAATCTGCACTTATGCGCGTGCTTTATGCCGCGTGCGTCTTCAAAGATCCCCACGTCCGTTGGTGCTTTTTTTTCCGAGGATGCAAAATGTGTGCAGCTTTTTGAGCACCCTTGCATCACGTAGTAGCGACGAATATGTTAATACCGCGGACGTACGTATAGCGGACCACACAGAATGCAATAAAATGCACCAGATCCAATCAAAGCGCAGAACTACCTGCAGTAAATGCGCATCTACTCACTGTCTCTTGTAAAAATAAAGTCATAATAGAAACGGCTCGTTTAATTGGCCGTCCAGCGCCGAAAGGGCTGAATTGCAAACTCTCAAATCGCGCTTATAATTTATAATTTTAATATATTCGTTGTGCGTCGCGTTTTGTGATGCACGCGGGAACGCCCCGCGCATGCGCAGGCCCTGCGTTGCACGGATCATCCCGCCGTGATTGACACTGGACGTATTATGTACCGCGCCCTTAATTGGATCTTAAGCGGATTTTTTACCCGCATAAATCTTATTGGAATCCGGCGATGGGATAAGATCGGATTTGTCCGCGATCAGCGTTTCTCAATTCGCTCAACACCTTGAGCGTCGCAACTTAATCGACATTAATTTCAGCTGTCACGCATTAAAGCTCGGATAAATCTGATGCCTATAACAATTGTCTCAATATTACATAGGGCCTCAATTGAAAGATCGGCATCGCATTTATTTCTGCCTCCGATTTTTATTGCTTGGCAAGAGTTTGCGGCAATCAGACATAACATGACCTTGTTTCTTTTTATTCTTGGTTAAATGTTAATAATAACAGTGGTTTTTTTCTCTCTTGTTTCAGGTAAGTGCACATCGTCCGACTCGCGCTGTGGTCAAGTGGGCCAAAACGCCACCTCTTCGATTTGGTAACCGCATTCAGATGGGTTCGTTAACGGCTCCGCGGATTAATTGCGCAGAGTTTATTGCGTCGCGATAGTTTGGGAAGCGCCGATTTATTAAATTGAGACGATCAGAAAAATGTATTCCACGTAATGAAGATAGCAGCGGACGTCAATAGGATGGGCGCGCTTGATGGATGGACGCTTGGGCTTGAGAAAATTTATCTCCAAGCAACAGGGGCAATCAAACTTTGTGATTTTTTGTGGAAAATTTTCGCGTTTGGGAAAACTTTTCTTGGCGAACTTATTCCATGTCCTTATTTGATGTCTGATAATGGACTCCCAATCAACTGGCTCTGTGGGAACTAATTGGACCGAAGAATATATCTAATCATTTTGATACATACATACATCCAATAGAGACTTCCAATCAAGCGTTCTCCAGGGAATTGAAACTTGTTTAGACGCAGTCGGAAAAATTTGGTTTCAGCGTCACATAGAGTGAAACCCCAGGTGGTCTCCGTATACCTCGCATAGACGTTACGCGCATGCGCTGCTTTGCCTCTATTGTGTATGTGTTTATGTCAGTAAATTACAATTAAACCCCGTATTTCATTAGAACGCATTTTTTATAGTCAACCTCTCTATAGCGTCGAGATAGGGACCACACTATAGAAAGTTAGGCACCTATACAAAATTTGGGATTAGGTTTTTTCATTTGTATTTTGTATTTTTTTACTGTATTGTGATGAATATTATTTATTAACTGGAATGGTGGAATGTTAATTCATTAACAACGCCAAGTCGGTGATTCCCCGAAAACGTTTAGCGTCACAGAATACAACTATAGACTGATTTCTACTGAATGTCTTTGTTATAACTAGAATTAACTACTAGCCGAAAATTTGAGTCAAAACTACTTTCAACTAGATAAAACGCGTTTTGACAAATTCAAGTAATGTTCAAAATTAAAACTAGTTTTGTCTAAAATCCAAACATGCAAAGCAATAAATTCTAGTTTTTCTAGATATAACAAAGGCACCCAGTATAAACTAGTTTCAACTAGTAAAAAGTAGTACTGTAGGGTTTTGTCCCTCATGGGTTGAGGAGAAGGAAGATGTCTCAGTCGTTCAGCATCCTCCTTTTGCAGCATAGCGCTCTCGATGTATCCAGACAACGCGTTCCATGCCATTGAATTGGTTAGCATCGTAGGGACCATGTTGCTGGAAGTGAGTGAATTGATCGGACAGTCGAATAGCGTGTGCGCGGCATCGTCCAGCTCCGCTCCGCAGTGGTGAGCTACCAAAGCGGTCGTGTCCAGTGAGTGCCTGGGTAAGTTGGTAGCACAGCTGGCCGTGTTTCCTGGCTGTCCAGGGCTTGGAATCGATGGGTCCATCGACCTTTGGCGGAGCTGTCCCATCTGAACTGCCATTTCACCATGGTGGACTGCCTAGCTCTTTGCCTGGTTTTTCCGGTGCGTATGACTTTCTTTTCCTTTGCCAGGACTAATCACTCTGTACTCTAGCCAGATTGAGCCTGGCCCTTTCGAAGTGTAGTGCCTTGGCCCATATCGGAGCTCTGTACAATAGCACCTCGTTATATAATCTTCGACGGTTTGTCTTAGGGCTACCGATGTTAGGCATCAACCTAGCTAGACCTTTCGCAATACTAACCGCCTTTGTTAACGTATGTTGCCAAGTAACGGTATGAGTCTCTTGTGTATATATGTTTGTATGTTTGTATGCGTACATTTTAAGACTTTCCTAAGAAATGTTTAATGTTTAAACATAAATTGAATTTAAATAGTCTATTCTAGGTTTGTGGCTTAAAATTTAATTGTATAATATCTTAATTGTCTTTTAAACGACATGTTAAAGATTATTTTGATGGTGTTTGTCACAGATTTGAGCGCTGATGGCGTACGGGAGCCGCATGCGGCTCTCTTGGCGCGTTTTTCTTTAAATAGGAGACGTTCTCGGAATTTCGCATTGTGGTGACTTCATGCATGAAAATCGCATTTCAGCTGCATTTGAATGAAATAAAGTACACGCCGTGTGCATTAACATGTCCTCGGAGTCATATCGGCGCGATATCGTCCAATTTCGCTTTGAGATCTCCCAAAATATTATGATTTATGAGCAAATTTACGCACTCGGTTCATGTTAGCATAAACATGAAAAGAGTTCAGAGATTTGTTGTTTTAAGGAGAATTCCCAAATTTACGGTTGTTTATTTTCGTCTGCGATTTTAGAGGATTTCGGAGGAGCAATGGGGGAAATTGATTGCCGATCGAAAAACACAGGTCTTGGGCGAAATTTACTTAATGCGCTCGAGCAATGCGAAAGTGGCCGATAAGATTTATCGATGGGTGTGTGTATAGAGAAAAAATACATGTATACATGCGAAAAATTGTTATTCGCCATAAACAAATCCTAAAAATGGTGGCATGGAATGAGATATCCGGCCGGTAGGATTTTCCTGCCAGAAGAACGGATATTGTAAATTTCCTTCTATCGTTAACATCGACGTTCAGATTTATGTTCGCGTTTGATGATTCTGTTAAAAAATTAATATGAAATTGTGTTCCTAAACCCTTCTGTCGATGCAAATTCTATGAAAAAAATCTGGGTCTAGCCAGACCACTTTCATTGGTTCTAGATGTATTAATAGAAATATCCTTTTTTCTCGAAACACGAGGATAAATGGACAAAGTCAGGGATATTTTGTAGGATACATGGCTACTATTTACAAAAAAATATTGTCTGGCCAGACCCTCTTATGTACAGAGGGGCTAATCTTTCCCTTTTTGAAATCGATCCATCGGCCACGTTTGTAGAAATGTATAAATAAATTATCGTGATTAGCTTGGCGGGCATGTTCCACTCATCAATTACTTTGTATCATCTATCGGGGAGGTTCCGAGCCACCCACGAGGATGCCAGGACCTCGCGAGGTACTACCGTCGTCCTTTCTTTGAGGCCTCGAGTCAGGTGTACAAAATCGAAGCACCTCTTGTGATCCTGTTTGCATTTCAAGAACCGCTTTATCGACAGTCTTGCGCTCGTAATTAATTACCGTGGAAAACTTCGGCCATGATTCATACGACGAGAATAGCTCGAGACTGAGAATTTTCATCTGATATCTGATATCTGACAATGGGGCTATTTTTGCGCCACAATTTGCACACAATTTTAATCTCGGCGTATGCCGAAAGCCGTCAAGTGATGATATGACATTTATTTTTGAGAACTGTTTCCTTGGTTTATCATTCGTGAGATCGAAGTTTTCCCCGCAACTTGCTTGGTAATTTAAAGACTTAATTATGAAAGCAAAAGGTTCGGTCCATTGAACGCCCAATATGCATAGGATGCAGGGACTATCAACTATTACGAATTTAAAATTTAATAAAATAACGGCAACCTTTGATGAGTATGCACGCACATGTGGCGTGCAACGCTCCATAGCGCATTATTTTCAATGCCGTGCTTCTATTTCTAATGCAGTATTTATTCAAATTATCATCCCAAATATTATTTCTTTTAAGATATATAACATTTGGACGAATTTTTATTAATATGAAAATAAATGTTTGTTTGTTTGTATTGTATACATTCCTATACTATTCATCCATTTGCGATGAAACTTAAATGATTTGTTGTATGTATACTTGCAAGGGTTTCAAAAAAAAAAAAACAATCATTTTTAATGTACACAATTCATTTTGCGAGACGTTTCGCGGATAAATTGCGTACACACAACGTTTTCGCGGACCAAGGCGCCTGGAATTTCATTTTTCACGACATTTAAACCAATTTAACCTACCATACCATCTCTGATTCACTAATCTCCGCACTCAATGAGTGAAATTTATGCGAATTTCAAGCTATATTCATCAATTTATAAATGCATATTTTTTGAACCGTACGATGAGTTGATCATCCATGGATCTGATGGACATTTATGACAGTGCTTTGTAAAATAGCTGAGTTCCATCTAATGATGCAATCATGCCTTTTTGCTTCTTTAGCGTAGGCCGTCCCTGTTGGACGCGGATTGATGCCTTTATTTGTCATTCCTTTTGCTTTGTTTTGCCCCAATCGATCCCGATTGACAATCAAACGGTCAATTACGGGAATGATAACTTCATCGATCCAAAGCTAAAAAGCGAAAGTCGCTCGATCTGGACAATTTTTAACTCGGATTGTCTCTTCTTTTGTAATGGGGAGCCATCGTGGCTCCGTGAAAAACAATGGAGGCTCGTATATCTCGGGCTGAATAATAAATAACCTTAGATTTCTAGAGCGTGTCAAGAAGAAATCGTGGTTAGTGCTCTGGAAATGGCTTCGCGTTGAAAATCATAGAAATTACCTAACACCTTCACATCTTCATCGTTTCAAAAGTATTCACCGGAATTGAAGCATTGAAGTCGCCGTCGAAATGATATTATGCAAGTATTCGATCTGAAAGGCTTCCCAAACACACCTAAGCGATTTGCATATTCGACCACAATTTTCACGATGCAATCCTCATACAATGGCCATTATGCAAAAACATGATTGTTTCACAAAATTTCACTTTCCTCCATAGAATCTCATTTCCTTGTATTTTAAAACAGATTTGCAGGCCATCGGTTCCCAAACAATCAAAGCGGAGGAAAGCGTGGCGAAATTTTCGCCATCATCAGGCCATTGTACAACGAGCATGGTGTTGCGGTCAAATTATTTCATTACGATGAATAACCATTGAACTTGATGGCAAATTGCATTATTGAATAAGTATAAAAATTTCGGTACAAAATATATCGTACGGGGCGGGCTGAAAAGTAATGCACACATGCTTGTAGAGCGCGAACAAAAACAAATAGCGATATCAAATAAAAAATATATCAAAGTACAAGTCTTAAGCTTTACAACCATGTATTTATACTTGAACATAATCAACGTTAAGACTTACATATTTATCCCAACGCGTAACAAGATTTTCATTCCGTCACTAACTTTTCTCAAATCTGGAACCTAACAGCTGACTTAACCTCATCGTCCGATGTATAATAAATACCTTTTGAATTGATATATAGATATATATTAAAATGATACATTTTATATTGATTCGCCGTTCTTTTTTTTTTTTTTTTTTTATTTATTTTTGTTGGAGGTTGTGACCTTAGGGCCAATGCCTCCCTGATTGTACATGGTTGGTCATTAATGACCACAATTGTTATTATTTACATTATTTTGAAAAAGCTATATAATACAGCGTCTTAAAGATACAATAGAAAATATATACAAAAAAAGATTATACAAATAAAATAAAAATGAAATATTAAAAGAATAAAACATGCATGTAAAGAATATATAAAAATAAAATAAAGTAAAAATAAAAAATATGTAAAGATAATAATAAAAGATTGCGTTGATATATAAATATATATTGAGCCGATACATTTTTGATTGATTTTCCGTTCTTTTTAAATCAAATCGTCGATGAGTTGGTAATGATCGAACGATCGCTAAGTGTTTCATCAAAATCATGGCTTTTCCAGGCTCGTATTTACGAAATTTTATCATAAATCGATTTATAGTAGATCTATTAACAACATCATCATTATAAATAGTTTTTATAAGCGACCTAGCGCGTTTATAAAGATCATTTTGTTTGCAATCTGCAAGCGTGTGTGCATTAGTTTTCAGCCCACCCTCGTATATTCTCACTACATGATGCAAATTTGCCGATTCTAAAAGCACGTTATTCCAATGGCATAGTACAAAATTCATGTCGCATTACACATGTAAGGCGCTTTTAATTGCGCCCCGATTAACGGAACATGGCGTGATGATATTTTTATGTGTTTGCTCCGCTCGAACGCGACTCCATTTTCAACCGATAATTTATGCCTTGCATGTCTTGCTTTTTCCAATTTTTTTCCGATTCATTTGGAAAGTCGTGAAAAATCAATAGGGCCGAAATATCAGCGCCATTAATCGCAAAACGTACGTCAAAAGTCGTTTTCGAATATCATAATCTGTCGTTCGATCATCACGCCATGTAATTTTTCCCATTTGTCTTGGTCGTTCAAGGCTTTCCGGATGTGGTGAAAATTATGGCTTTTTTTTGCTGGTCTCCGATACGACTTGGTTTTATGAGAAAATACTTAAATTCGGCATGATTGAGTCCATTGTCGACCTTTTTAAACCTTTGAAGAGTATGCACTCATACGTTGAGTCCACGCACGAGCAATCCAGAGAGAGTATACACGCACATGTGGTATGTAGCACTTTACAGTGCTTCATTTTCAATGCCGCAAATGCCAAAAATACTATCTTCTTCAATGACGTCAAAAATCATCATCGGAACGCACAAAAATGCATTCGAACAAATGCTCATCATTTGCGGGTGCATTTTGATTGAGATATCCATAACGCCCTTTCGAATATTTGCACGAACAACCTCTTCATAATCGCGAACATGATTGAACGGGAGGTTCTTTCAATATCCATTAAAATTAATGTGTCATATTATCCCACGCTGTTGAAATGTTATTTTTATGTTATATTGCCACGATCATTTCTGTACTGTTGTGGTTTTATCACTGTGTTGTTCGTCGGGAGCGAATTCCATCTCCGGATGATGATGATGGATCATTATCATGTCCAAATAATTCAGCCTTAAGATCTTGTATGTTTAATCCTATTATTGCAGTAATGTATGGCTTTAATAACTCAACATTAGCTAATTTAATATAAAAATGTATATGTATTTAAATGAATGTCTGTGGTTTGTGGTGCGTTTGTTTCGTATACGTTCCTTTACCAATCATACTATTAGAATAAAACTTTGAGGAGTTATTGTGCGCATCTTTGTGGACGTTTTTGAATTAATAAAAGCATTGTTTATGTACGCAATTTGTTTTGACGGATGCATTATGTTAGCGTTTATTGATTTGGTAAAGGATGCGCGCGCGCCTGTTTTCGAGACGATACAAAGCATAAAATAAGCAATATATAAAAATAATATTGTCGAATTATCTTTAATTATTAGTGATACATAATAATGACTTAAGATTAAAAGCTGAAATTTGGGTTTGATGAACAAAGAGTAAATATTGCAATATTATCAGATTGCATAAGAATGCAAAATTTGAAAACTTTTAGACGTCTCCCAAAACAAATTGCATACACAAACAATGCTAGTTTTAATTTAAAAACGTTCACAAAGATACGCACAATAAGATTTTAAAGTTTCATCGCAATCGGATGGATGGTATAGGAACGTATACGGAACAAACGCACCACAAACATTCATTTTTATATATTTAAATAGGGATATTTATCGAACGCTCAGAGCAGCGACTGATCATAAACGCATAGGATGCGTTCAGATCGTGACCTGTTTGATCAGTTTGAATTAAATTGATAATCTGGTCGTCGAAGAACATAAACAGTTCCATTTCATTGGATGACTCCCAATTTCGACAGCCTCGTGAGACTGACGCAAAACATGATGTTTTCCCACGGTTTCGTTAACTCTCCATTAACAAGATTTACCAATCAAACCGTGTTGAACGCGTATACCGCTTTTTTGAAAAGCGATCAAAAAGAATTGGCTCTGCAAAAGTGCCTTTTTATCGAAACACCCAAATGAGTCCAGGTGTCGTCAATGGTGTCACCGCGATGAAATGCGCTTTATTTCCAACGGTCGGGAATGCTGCGTCCTTTTTGTAGTCTGCCGGCTGTCTTTCTGTCTGGATGGCTCTTTGATGTCTGTTTGTTTGCGAGTCTGTCTGTTCGTATGCTTTTTTTGTATTTGATCTCGATTTTATATATAAATTAGCGAATCGGATCAGCATCCTCCGATAATATTTATGCAGATCTTCCGGACGATCAGCAGAATGCACCGCCGGCTGCAGGATGCATTCCTCGACGCTGGTTGGTTATATCTGCTTCGGATCAGTACCGATTGCGAAGAACAAACATTTCCAATTTTCCAGTCCGTTGTCCAAATTTTTACGGTCGTCGATGATCCGTAATCCGATGATGACGATTGTTATTTAATCGACGTTTCGTCATCGTCTTTGATCACTTTCCTAAGGATGCCGATGCAATGGAGTTGGTGAACGCCAACTTGGCGGCATTCGATGTTATCGAATATGAACGTCGGAGGACCGGAAAAAATGGGATAGAATACCATAGCGGTGAATTTACGAAACGAGATCACTTTTTGCGCCACCCGATACATCCAATTGCGACTTTTTCGGCCCTTTTTTTACATTTCGCGAATTAGAGATAAAAATATGCAAAGTACAATGTACTAGGCACTAAACAATGTGACGCGTCAAAAGAACGATCTTAAAAACGGCTTAGCAACGACGGACGGGCGTTGACAACCTTTTCCGATTTTCCGGCGTGGAATTAATTTGCAAAGCATTAAATTTATCACAGTTAACAACAATATTTTTGAATGCTCGATAAACCATTGATGAGTGATCACGCATATTTGCGAGTGATAAAAAATAGATTAATAAATTGGAGACAGAGACGAATGTCAAGCATCTCATCATACACTCGTACAACGATGGATGTCGATGGAAATGTCATGCTGTAAAGGCACCCCATTAAACATTAAAATTATGATAGAATTTGTCCGTATCCGATTAAAAATCATCAGATATGGGGTCTTCTTAGAATCATAATAAACAGTAGAAAACCTCATAAATCAATTGTATACGAAGGCACACATGTATAATGTTTGTGAATATTGCGTACTATCAACAGTGTTAAGGTTTTTAGCTGCTGGATCTTATTTGCTATGCTTTTTCATAGGAAAAAAATAATTAAATGTCTTTATATTTCACATTTTGGGTCATTTTCAGAAAATAAAATATATGTCAATCAACTTTTTACGCAATTTCTAATATATCTAAGATCGCTGGTAGTTAAAATAACATGGTAAACTGTGAGTTAAAAATATGTGTTGTGTAATATATAGTAAAATAGTCTTGCTACTGATCTCGTGATTGCTTTATGCTACGTATAAACATATATGCGTCCAGTAGAGGTGATGTATATGCTATAATGTATACGATGTAAAGAGAGAGACTACAAACAATTCTCGCTCTGTTTACGACAGATTTTAGCTAGGAGTTTCAATTTTCGTGACGTTCAAGCAAATTCACCCTACCACTAGGGAATCCAATCCCGAGTCAAAATTTCGATTAACAAACTTCTTTCCCGAACTAACATTATAACATCGAGTGTTTCGTCATTTAGTCTGGATCTGATTTTGGAAGCCAGGCAACTTGCTGCTGAAAATGCACGCTCAGCCTCCATACTCGTTGGAGGTATCGTCATCAGCTTTTTAAATGCTAGTTCGAGTTAATGACCACGTGAGCCTCCATTTTCGTATAGCACCATCAATTTGATTGATAAAATTCCTTTCTGCTGAGACACAGACTAAAATTCGCAAAATTCCCGATTTCCCGACAAATGATTTATTTCCGTCGCAGTAGATGAATATTTATATACTATAATACTTTGATGTGATTCGTAATTATACTACGGAGGAATACAAAAAATTTGAGCTCCGTATCTATTATATTTCATATCGATATTCCCATTATTAGAGTCGAGGTGTAGTAAATACATCACCGGTAGATATAGATAGATTAAACAGTTACCCAGTCAATACAAATCCACCGAATTATATGTGCAACTAAGAAACATATTTACTAAGGCTCAATCGAGGTTTTGATGGTTGCTGAAAATTCTGATAATATTGTGGAGATGGTAGTGGGTTGTGGACCCCATCCAGGCGTCAAGGTCTAAATTAGAATGTCGACGTCTAGCGACTGTCTACCGCAGAGCACATAACTCGCTATTCTGGTGGCGCTCTCTCCGGACGAATGCTCGCCAACAGGCCAACAGTCCTCCTGGCCTGCTGAGCGCCCCGTCCGAGCCGAACGAGCACCCGTCCGGACTATCCGAGCGCCCGGACAGCTGACCGCCCTTTTTTGCATCGTTTTCTTCGTGGAAAACTGCGCTCTCCGCCGTTTGTTCCACAGCTTCCTTGCAGATTTGCTCCCCAGCCGGGACGATGTGTCGCGCAGCGTTTTTCTTCCCAGAGGCCGCATCCGGTTTTCGCGTTCGGTTATAAAATCAAACGTTTTATACGCTCGTTATCGTATTTTATAAATTTTTATCGCCATCACGGCTACTTTTTGCGAATAAATTGTAAATAAAAATGGAAGTAAACTGTTGGACTATAAATTCTTCCACGTAATGGAAATTGTACTACATTCCGCATTGATCTGCTCTCGCCATATATCTGGATTAATCCCACGTTTAACGCTTGCATAATTTTAAACATCATGCCAAACAGTGCTATACATTGTATTTTACGCTGTGAATGAATATAATTTCGGAATTTATAAATACCAACGATCAATTGAAGAATAACGATCAATACAAAAACGCTATATGTGGTAATAGATCGTCCTCCTGTATATAATCCATAACAAGATATAAATTCTGTCCAGGTTCATAAGCTGAAAGGACTTACATGCATAAATCGAACAGAATAGAAAGCTCATGTAAAACGTTAAATACGGGAAAACATATTAAATCGGTTTAAACATGATACCAATGGATATTAAATTTATTATCACTAATGGGCTTATATAATAGAAAATTTAAAAACGCCATTATTACGCCTAAATACCCAATATAAGTAATTGTACGATAAAATATTATAATGGTATATTTAACCCCACGCGACGATTAGTCAATCTCGCGTTAAAAAAAAATGCGTGTCGCGCGTTATGTTGCACGCGTACAGCCTTACCATAAAGTCGTTTAATGTCTTTATATTAATTAATTAAATATATATTTGATACAAATACTTAGTGATTTAAAATCATACTAATATTATCATCATCATCATCATAATGCAGCCACAGATAGTCCACTGTAAAATAGGGTCTCATTAATATCCATTCATAGGAATTTTCGATCGATCGATAACGACGCCGTTTTTGTTCCATTGTGAGCAAACGCGGCATCCATTTTGCGCACAGCTTTCTCATGTCCAAACTTTCTTCACCATTTCTGGCGTATGGGATTTTATAGATCACTGCGATGTTGTTCTTGAAAGCTCGTATGGTTTTATTTATACTCTGCCGACCAATATTTTGCCGTTATAAATTAAGGCGAATATTCACCCAGTGTAGAATCTAGCTCAGATTTTATATCAGTTGGGCTCTAAGATCATTCAAATAAAAGTATTGTTTTCAAATTCACTGAGGATATATTTTAAACAACAGCAGCTTGGATAGTTCTGGAGAAACAACAAGTCCAAGATCTATCTTACTGTATCAACATTCGATCAAATGGTTTTTAATGAAGGATATAAATCGGTATGCTTTCGGCATGTCCGCGTCTACGCTCATTTTTATCCGGTCAAATGGGTCTAATTGCAAAAAACAAAACAATCTATGTCCAATGCGATTTCGTAGATAGACCGTCGAGGATGCGACGGGTCATTAGTTGCGCGCCTGCGATTAATCGGTCGATCACACCGTCGCATTTGGGATGGCGGTGGCGTATTCCCGGGAGGGACGAGGAATCTACGTCTAAGGTGTCACCTTCGCATTCACTCGGCCGCTAATTTATTCCGGCGGTAATGTAACATTATTCGGCTTTAGTGTCCGATTTGGGCACTCGGGCACGTGGGACGGCACGGGATTGCGCAAGCGACTCCCCCGCGTGCGAGTGCCCGTGTGCTCACTTTTTCCATGTCATATTTCAAACTGTATTTAATTGAGTGTAACTCGCTTTTTTGCCCGGATTTGCTGCGCCCGATCGGGAGTGGGCCGATTTTTCGGCGATGCTAAATTAGGTGTCACTGACATTTCGATTTTGTTCACCGTTTGCGCGAATACGTACGCGGACTCCGTTGTGGTCCGCCGAGATTCAATTCTGATCCTTCGGATGTACGGCGGCGATTTATGACACCGGTGGAATCTGCATATGTGCACCAATTTGTTGGGGCTTTTTTTCCGCCTGTTTGCCGAATAGATTGCGAATTAATAACATTTGGGGGCCCATAAACATGATTTATGCGTGTTATTCGTTAAATTATTGCAAATTGTTTTTTTTTTTTGCGCGACCCGACTTGTTTGATTTATTTTCCATCCCATTTACGTATCGTACACATTGAAATATTAGGATATATCTCTCAATTGAATAATGATGTTTGTATCATTCGAGACACGCCGCTTTTTATACTGTCAATAAAACGATTAATTTTTAATTTTTTTTATTAAAAAAAAAAACAACAAATAAACATATAAGAAGCGTTATTTAAGGAAGTGTCAAAACACCCTGTATTTCACGCGCACACGCGCGCGTTATTTAACCCTGTTATGAAAGGAATACAACGCGCATAATTTTTTTTTTTTTTTTTAAATACAACAATAATATTTGTCTGTAGATCTGTGCTTCCATAAATAACATATGCAATTATAAATACTCTGTTTTATTGGAGATGCTGTTTAATCTTGACGGTGGTGAAGACCCAATTCGGCAGGACTTTCAAGATGATAAACCGAGCTGGTCTTGTGCCATCACTTCCAGGTTTCCAGAGATACCGTGAATGTAGGGTACAGTCAGGGTAACATCCACCCTACGCTGATTTAAGCCTTATTCAACAAGCAACACTGCCTATGTGACTTGATCTACATTACTTAGCATCTTTGAAGGATTTCTGAAATCATAAATGAAGAACTGTCAATAAACTACACTCACTGTATTCGTAGCGCAGCTAACAGTGTTCCCAACATAATATTACAAGTCAAAATCGCAGAATAGGCTGTGAATCCGATCGCATATATGCGCGTTTACTCATCGGCGGGTCAACCATCCGATAACATGCAAAATGATGATCGCCTTGAGGTTGGTATTGCGTCGTCGCCGGGAATGTTATCAATCACAATTCTTCACATTCCTGATTCCATCCTCCCACGTGGCGACCTGCATTGTGACAGCCCAATAAGACACAATAGCCCGGCGACGCTTCGAACGGTATGCCGCCCCCATCTGCGGATCGACCGCGCGCCTGTCACTCTTCTCCGTCGCGAATCGACGAATCCATTGTTAATTGACTTTGCCATTTCTGGAATAGGAGAAAAAACACCATCCGACGGTGTTTTTACACACCGTCCCGCCCGGCCCCGGGAGGTGGTCTGCGGCGCCGCCTCGCCTGCTCGTATTTTCTCCGTTCAGGAAATTCGACCGCCGTCAGGATGCAGGATGTGGAGACGTATTGCTGGACGTAAATAGTTTACTTGTTGAATATTTTTGCATGGTAAGATGTTTAAGTGAGTTGTTCTCTTGGTTCATTGGCCAAAGTATGGTAACGTGGGAGTAGACTTCGTCTACCAAGGCCAATGCTATATTTGCGATATTGTCATATTTATGTTCAAATATTCGATTTATATACAAATCTAGCTAAGAATACAAATTTGCATAGACTAAATCCAAATACGAAAAAAAATCGGATCATATTACCATTGGCATAATTGCACCATCGCCTTTGATCCGTTTGATCGCGGCGCTGCTTATGCATCACGTTTGAATCCATTGATGCAGCGCCATATCTGCGCATGCGCAGTGTGCGCATCGATCCAAATATCACGTTTCTCGCGCGAGGACTCATTTTATTTATATAAATATAATATATTAAATGTTAGCGATGATTCGTTTGCCTGAAATTGTTTTGTCTGCGAAATCCTGAGCAGAAAGTCGTCCGACAACAATTAATCTCGGCACTATTATTACGACTTCCTCGATCCTACGTCGCCTCGGTTTTGCCAGGCCAGAAAAATGTTTTTTTGACTTGCACAAAAGTATTATTAGCGACAGTGCACCAGAACTATTTTCCGCCGGCGTATAATTATACCAAGGATTGTGTTCCGGTTTTGAGATATTTTTCCAAAGCTTCAGACGCTACCTGATCCAATTTATAAATAGTCCAACGCTAATAGGAATACACAGCCATAAACAGCTGCCATTTACCGGAGCAATCAAATCTTCAATCTGCCAACGAGTACCTGGACCGGCCTCAGATAACGTCTTAATTATGTTACGTGTTAAATCGCCTTCCATAGTTAATAGTCCATATTTTTAATGTTTCGTTTGTCGGCTCTGCGCTCATCTCCTTCAAAACAACCGTAAAATTGCAAAAGCTATGCGGCCAGCAGAAACAAATATTAATCGATCCGAAGCGTGTGCAAAATTTTGTCTGGACCAGAAAAAAATGTTCCTCTCTCTCTTTCGAAACACTCGGACCAGATATTCGGGACCAGGCTTTCACGGAAGCGATCCGCTATCTGGCAATGCAATTCGTCGTGGGAAGCGCAGGATCTTGGATCTAACCAAGCAAGGAATTGCATCCGGAATTTGATTCCTCGGGGTGTGAAATTGAATCGAAATGGACTTTGTCGAAAAATTTACTGTTATTTATAATACGGTACCATCCAAAATGGGTGTACCGAATTATGTATGCTGCGACAAATACGGGAAACCACAAAATCCGCTATGCAAAGATGACTATTACAAAGTGTCGGATAAGTTCTATAAAAATATTTATGACGTTAATGGACAATATACCCGATGCACATGAGCGACATTATCGCCAAAATCTGAACGCTTGGAAACAGTGGCTTAACTACTAATTGGCGAGCTTAGACGACGCCTAGGGGCAATAACTGTCTATTCTGTACATACATATATACAGTGCATATATGTTTTTCAAATTGTTACATTAATATCAACACCCTACCGGTGATGTATTTACTACACCTCGATTCTAATAATGGGAATATCGATATGAAATATAATAGATACGGGGCTCAATTTTTTTGTATTCCTCCGTAATATAATTACGAATCACATCAAAGTATTGTAATAAATAAGTATTCATCTGCAGCGACGTAAATAAATAATTTGTCGGGAAATCGGCGATTTTGCGAGTTTTAGTCCGAGTCTCAGCAGAAAGGAATTTTATCATTCACATTGATGGTGTTTTACAAAAATGGGGATTCACGTGGTTTGAATTGTATTTTTATCTCAAATATTTTATATTAAACAAATGGACTTATTAGTAATTTTTGAAAAATTTAAGCCTTTAAGAATGTATCCTTCAAAGAAATGTCCAAAATTCTAATTATTTACAGAGTTATAGTTATTTTAGTAACGCGGCAACTAAGCCGATCCTATCATAATGCAATTTTTAAACGCGTTTTTCTCGAAACTATTTTTTTGACACGGTTGACATAATATCTCAAGTTTTAATTAATTTATTTACTTTAAGCTTAATAAAAAATATTTATTATATAATCTTCTATTGTGTCTAGCAGATTTATATCAAAATTTAATTTCTAAATATTTAAAAAAAAAATAAAACTGTAAAAAAGAAGGCAAAAAAATGACTTTTTTTAAAACAGTCATTATTTTATGTAAATATATGGTTTTTAAATTTATTTTAATTAGAGACTATAACAACATCTTAACTTATTTAGAACATATTTTTTAAAAAATATTTTTTAACACTAGAAGGGTTAAAATCGTATCAATCAAGACACGCCCTTTATTTTACCCACTACACTTATAGCTTTTTTTAATTTATTATTTTTTCCTTTGATATTTTATTTATTTTAAAAATGTCAAATATGTTTGCTCATGATGCAAAATATTAATTTAGCTTATTAGGATTGCATGTAAGCATGCTTCGTTTAAGATTTTGCCAGAAAGACCAGCTTCGTCGATGGTTCGATCTGATGAGGCGCTCATATCGGTGGATTGCTAAAATTCCGTAATTAATACATACAGTGCTTATACAATTCGTCAATTCTGTGTACTAACAACCTGCCTGCAATGTGGTTTTGAATGTCAAATATAAATCGATTGCAGGTATGCCCAGTCAAAACAGAGGAAAGCGTTCAACTCGCCAGCTTCCCAGAAGTACTCCCGATCGGAATTCATAAATCCGGATGGGATCTTCAAACGCGAATCGGGCAATTATTGGATTGAGAGTAAACCACCAATGTGTACTCTCTTTCATCGGCTTGTTTGGTCTTTTATTTAATTTAAACACTCGTTCCTATAGACACAAGCAATCTGCTCCGGTTTTATCATAATCTGTTGGCGCGTTTGATCGCACTCGTGTACACAGTTAGACGGATGGACTGCCAGACGCTTTCTCCAGATATCTGAGCTTTGTTTGGGAAGTGCGAAAATGGTGATATATCTCAATGGGAGCGGCGCTTTGTCTGATTATTTTCGGAGCTTTAAGCTGCGGTTTAGCGCCTACCGGCAATGGCAGTGACCTAAAAGCAAAAAGATCCCGTCTGGATGAATGAGGACAACGTTCGGGAATGTTGCCGTGTATTAACCACGCCAGAAGACGACTTCCTGCGCTTTTTCGGATGCAAATGTCCCCCCTGAGTACTCCTTATAGAACATTCCTCGCCTCCCACGCGGATTCGATGCTCATCGACGATTTCGGCCAAGTGGTTAACATCTGATGCGACGTCACCGATCGTCCAATTGTCATTTCAACCTTCTGTCGGCGGACTCATGAATGAAATTATTCCAAGAAAATCAACAATGGACTTGAACATGTGTGGAATTACTCCATAGCGGGGCCTCGAAATCGGGAGCCAAACTGTCTGGAGTATGATGAATATTTAATTATGCATACTGAAGCGAGCTGTCACGTTTTCCTTCAAGGCTCAACCTATATTCGCTGCAATCAATGGACTCATTCATAACTATTAAAATACTATACCTAAATGTCATACAATGGAAATGATCAGCATACACACGATATTTCAGCAAGAACGCTCTATCTTTAAATGTAAATAAAATAATTCATGTATAAGATATCTACTCATTTATTCCTTTATTTAAAATGATATTTTATGGCATTAATTTTTAAATATAATATTGTTCAAATATCTATCAGAATTTTGATTGGCGACAAATATTCCGTAAGTCGCTCAAACATATCGTTCATGCAGAATGTCCATCATGGCATGCGGTGTGTAACACATAGGGTCATCCTATTGAAACCACATACCATCAATATCTATATAATCCAGTTTAGACTACAAGAAGTTATTTGTCATCTGGTAAGTTCTTATGAACGATGAGAAATTAACCGCCTCGGGTTTTCCCGTATACACTCACGCACAGCAGTGATATTTTAAGCAGATCTAATAATTTGCCATAAACTTTATAATACATTTATTCGCCAGAAATTGACATTTTCAGAATATACAAAAAAATTAAATTAATTTTTTTTATAGACATAAAGTAATGTGTAAGGGTTAAAAAGGGCGTATCCTTGTTGACACGATTTCAACATTTCTAGTAATCTAAAATTTAAAAAATTGAAAAGATTCTTAATTAATAGAGATGTCGCTATAGTCTTCTACCTCAGATAAAAATAATTTTATCTTCGCAAAATGGCTAATGTTTTTTTATAAAAATAGGCATTTTTGACCCTATTTTTTCACAGTTTTAAATTTTTTTTTAATGATTAAAAATAAAATTTTGACTTAAATCTGATAGGCACAATAGATAAATATATATTTATTTTTAAGATTAAATTTGAAATAAATCGGTTAATTAAGACTTGAGATGTGATGTCAACCGTGCTGAAAAAAGTAGTTTCGAGAAAAACGCGTTTAAAGATTTAATTTTGATAGGACCACCTTAGTTGCTGCGTCACTAAAATAGCTATAACTCTGTGAATAATTTTAATTTAGCAAATTCTTATGGGGAATATATTTTTGATGATATAAACTTTGAAAAAATGCAAAAAAAAATAATTGTGGATTTTTCAATGTTTACTCGGTCGCTTATTTTATGGTGGATCGCAGCGTCCGAGCTGATCTCCGCGCGACGATCATCTGCGGTCGAGCAGTGGGATGCTTTCGTCTGCGATACCAGAGAGAAAGTTGGCATAGCTGGCGCTTGGTCTCTTTCTTCCTTGAACCACCGGTCTATTTCTGGATTACCCCCAGCGAACAGGGCCGGGAAAAGCGGGGGATACGGGAGTGGGTTCCGCCAGTGCGAAGTCTCCTGGTCTCCATCTGGCCGCTTTTGCCGACAAGTAACAGCATTTATTTTTCTTCGCCATGCTTCCGCGCTCGTATTTTCCGCCGGTGGATTTTCCTTTTTAAAAAAAACCGCGTAAAAACCACCACCTCAATCTAAAAACCACCGCGATCCACGATCTCCGAAGCGCCCATAAGGTCAAACGGTTATTTGCAACATTTCGCTTATGTAAATACTTCGTCGATCTCTGAAAAAAAAATATCACATCATGAAGAGAACTACACGTCCGATCGAATTTCATCATCCATTTGAAATATTGTGATATTTATGACGCAATAAAGCTCATTCAATTTTGTGGGATTCTTCCCAGCGTTAGCGGGAGGATGTTGTTCAATTAATTTTTATGGTGGTTTTTTGCGCTTTCCATTAAAAAACATCATGATTTATAAAATTACTACCGTTCAAATTGCTTTTTTATTTGATAAAAAGAATCTCATCTAATTACTTCATCGAACCGCTTTCTAATTGGGCGATATGAATTTAAATTTCCCATCGTAAAAGTGACGTGGAAATGCGTCACGATCGCGTGATCCTAATTATCATCGACTTGCTGCAAAAATATTGCTTATTAATTTGGATGTCCGATGTCTATAGCGCCATTTATAACAGGGCTTCGTACTTTTTTTTCGTCATTTCGATTTGCTCTGTGGACATGGCGTCCGATCGCAAGGTGCTCGTTCGTCGTATCAGCGGTCCGAAAGACGGACCAGTTGAGCACACAGACCTTGTGGTTCCGCTTTTTAGGACTTTTTGCGACATTTTTGGCAAAAAATGCATACCTGGGGCCTTCTATGATTTACATCATATCATAAAAGTTCCATCCGTATTAATTTGTCTCAGTTATGAAGCGATTGACCTATGTTTCATCCATGATGACATATGTTTCATCTGTGCGTCAGGTCGACTACTTCTGGGACTTCGCTCGAATCATATAATATAAATGTGACAGGCCGTTCCGCCTTCGGTTAACCGTGTGCATTAAAAGGTCAAAACCCGTCGCGAATTAAATCTGAGTGAAATCCGAAATTATTCAATTTGGCTTCTATTTTCATCAACGGTAGTCATAATAATAAATGTTCAAAGTGTCAGTCTGGCACACGGCACACACACGGAATCAGCGCATTGAACTTGATTTAAAATAGGACATAAAGTCATAAAATTTTATAAGGATATTAACGATGCGCTTGTCATCCTTCCGATCGACATTTTATTGGGGGGCGTTCAAGAAATCCGAAGATCGCCGTGAATATGTTGATTTGGGTGTCCAAAAATGGATTTTTGGTATTCCAAGCAGGACTATTGGGCAGCATCCATCATCGTGTCGTTTCTACGGATTTTTGGCTCCACCACCAATTCAATAAACAATTTTATTTCCGGAGTATCTTCATCAGCGTGGACTTGCAGAAACACATTCAACATGCGGGCCCAATCAGAGATGCTGATCGCCGACAATGGAATGAGATTTCTGGACGACGCTGCAGAAATTGGCCGGATGGACTTGTCGAAACACTTCTGGGTATCATTGTGAGAGCCATTAGGAGATCGTCTGCCTCTTTGTAAGGAGACGCATCACCAAGTTATTTGGGTCTGACGAAAAGGAAGAAGACGTCAGAGCCTTGGCATCTTCGTCAGGCTTGTCGGGAGTACGAGCGGCGTGATTCATCAAACGCATTTGTTTCGCGATCTAAATCCCATGCGCATCCCGGATAATAGGCGCTGATGATGGATATCGTCGGCCGGATCCGTCGATGACAACCGAGATTGTTTTATCATAACCGTCGTTGTTAACCATGGTACAAGAAAGCACCGTTAAGTTTTTGTTCTTGTCACATACTCATGTCGCGGTATGCAAAGTATGAGAGCCACTTTTGCTATGCAATTTTGTAAAGTGCATTGTATTCCATTGCATAATCTTTGCAATAAAAAAACCGTTCTTTCCCAAGAAATATCATTGCGAATATTGCCGGAGCTCGTTTCAAGAATCATTCAAGTGTCATTTTCATATGACTAAATAATTCTATTTAAGGCATTATTTATTCCCGGTGTAGCATATCCGGTATCCGCATGTTTGGCATGATCACGGTTGTGGTAACAGTGAATGTGCTTGCGGAAAGAATTTACAATGCCGTGGTTTTCCAATGCATTTAGCAGAAAGTGTGTGACAAATCCCAATCGACAATCCACAAGCCACAGGCTAAAAAGTATGATTCTGCGCATGTGAGCATCAGTTGGTACGTCCGACCCGAAAATATGATGATTCAAACAAAACAAACCCCAATAAACAATAGACGTCTTGCTTTATTATATACTAGCTGGTACCCGGCGCTTTGCTGCCACAGAAGTGATAATTCTAAAAATATCGTTTGAAATTTGAAACAATTGCATCTATACAATATTTTTACTATGCCTATATTATTTGAAAAAGTGCAAACAATAAATTGACAAAGTTTTGTTGCAATCGAATGAACGGTATGGCAGCGCATTTAATACGAACAAACAAACATTGATTTTTTTAAAAATATTAGACTATGCCTATGTTACTCGCGAATCCTTAGCAATAAGTGGACGAAGTTTTATTGCAATCCAATGAACGGTATTTATTTGGATTGACCGCCATGTCTCAGGGTCGGACGCACCAACTGAAGCGTACGCACGCTGGATGTCCTCAAACTGCGCACGCGCATAGTCTGCATTGATACGCTCAATAGATCGTGTTAAATGCACGACGTTTTTATCAGACAGTCCGGCGGTGCGCTTTTTCCTCGAAGTTCGCATAATCAATGGACGAGGAAATAAATGCACGCTTCAATATTGAGGAAGTTCGCGGTGCAAGTATGCAAATGTGCGAGCATTTCATTCATAAAACGCCAAAAGCAACAAAACTGCAGGCACGCGGAAGACTCTGATGATCCACAGGTTGCTTTTTACGATATCGTTCAAAAATAATACACGGCCGATCTCACGGTAGGGTAAACAGAGCGGCTGGCCAGGGCCGCACTTTGAATGTGGGAATAAATTTGACGAGGAATCCGCCCAGCAACCGAGGACCGTTGCGATCTGGAAGAACGGTGTACGGTCGAAGAATTCCAACAGTTATGCTCAGATGATTCGACGGTCGTGCACCTGTGAAGATCGTTCAGCGTTCTACAAATTTCGGGAATTATGCCTCGGAACGAAAGCTCCGGGACGGTCCCGTAGCTGATAACGGCGCTATAGATGAGATGCATTATTTATACAGAGCAATCATGTCGAATCACACCATGTTTAGTGGATTTGACCAGCGATTTAAAACAAAAAATGTTTGGATCCAAAGAGGAATGTATGGGAAATGCAAATTTGCGACCAAGGTAAAAATTCATATTTTTATCCAGAGTTTCGAACCGTTATTTTTTTAGATCCGTTCCGGTTCCAAGTCTTGATTTTTTAGCTCACAGGTGCATTCATCGAATAAATTCGGATGTGATTCAATCCGCATATTAACACTTTCGGAATGAATCCTATGACGTCGATTTTTTTTTATTGAGCATGTGGATCGATAGATCAATCACTCTTCAAGACTTCTCAAGTACTAATGAATATTTAGAAACTTTGCCAGCGCATTTTTTGCTTCTCCGAACAAAGATGCCCGGGCGCCCGAATCGGGCGCTCGATCAAACCCGGCATCCTTTTCGGTCGTCGCATCCTTTCTAAGCACGGAGGTCCCATTTGCATTTTCGCACGGAAGATTCAATATCACGTGGATAATAACCGGACGCCGAATCAAAAAAGAAACGGTCATGACAGAACAAACGCCGGCCATAATTTATGATCCATTCACGCGAGTTTCTTGGGCACACGGTTCACTTTTAAAATTTAAGGGATATCGACTCGCGGGTCGATAACTCCTTTATTATGCAATCTGTTGGACCTTAGGACGCGGCCTATGTTTGCCTTTTTTGTGCATAATTAATAGCGCCGGATCGAAAAAAAGGCGCCCTTTGTCTTCGATATGCGACATTGAAGCTCTCGAAATGAGGCTTTGTATTGCGGCGCAGGATAAAATCGATGATATTTTGTTAGTATGCACTCGTGGGTGTTGATTGTCTCGATATTGATGCGATTCCCCCAATAGCGACGGTCCCTTTTTTTCGGCATTGCCGACATTCAGCCATTGACCCCACTTCTGATACCAGTGTAACGTAGGCCCCTGGCCGAATTCATGAGGTCCAATTATTCTCATCGCAGGCTGCACTCCAACACCTCATCCAGCAGGCGACATTATTAGGGTGAGATTGCCCAGGCACATAGCTCATCTCAAATTAAATTCTCCCAAATTTTGGCCCGAATTTTATCCTTTAATTAATATTTTTGTTTATTGGCGTTCGGATTCAAGCAAAACAAAGATGACATTCTTACGCGTTGAATTCGGAGATTATGAATGGGAGACAAAGACGGAAAGAGTGCCTTGCGTACATCTCCACTTATAATGATAACCCAAATTAATCGATTTCAACAAATGCATTATTGTTTGTGTTTACGTGAAGAAATAAACGCATATTGTGTGCTATCAACAGTGCTTATTTATTGATATACAAGCTTTATGTACACTGCGCGGTCCTGAGAGAAATTGGGTCTGTGTGTGTCAGCATCATCGTCATAGTGCAGCTACAAACAGTTCATGGCAGAGCTATGGCTTCTTCAATGTACATTCACAGGAAGGGGTTACATCCAATTCGTCCATGTCATACATTCACTTCGTCGTTCACTTCATATTGAAGGTTTCATTTAGAACGCTCACCCAGCGTGCCACCTGAATAAATGTATTCCAATAGGGAGTGTGGAAAATCTGTAAAAACTGAGTAATAAGTAGCTGATGAATTCACTCCCACACGTTTCCCACTTCAGGTTGCTCCTCTCAGTTCAGCTAATACAAAGCATAGTTTATAAATTTACGTTTAAGTCTTTTTAAAATTGACTCAGCACTCAAAGGCTTTTAAAGTCGAATTCTGAACTGAATCGACTCGTATTGTATCCACTGCAAGATGTTTCGATTCTTCGAGAATCATCATGCGGTCGGAGGCACTTTTAAGGTATTCAATAGTGTAGTTAGCCGAGTTCAGTCAATTTTGACGAACTTGTTTTTTTTTTTAAATTCTATTGCATCCATCTTATTCCCCTGATCTCTCTCGTTGGGATTTTCATTTGTTTCCCGTATTAGAGTAGCTTTTGGATACAAAAACGGCACGCATTTTTGGCACTGTCGATATATCAAAGGGCTTAGAAAGCGACGCGTTACCCCACACACATACGCAACATTTAATCCCATGCATCGGATGACCAGATTTGGTATCAAATGTTACTTCAGGTGTGTTGACATGTATTAATCATGCGTCTTGTCATCTTTCAACATGGATTGAAGCTGTAGGATGTAGAGATTTCACAACGCCCATGTGCAATCCGTGGCCATTGTATTTGATAAAATTCATGTAGATTCCAGAATGCCGTTATTGGATCATTTTCGCGAATAATAAAGACATAACGGTCCCGTCTAATTTGAGAATAATGCGGCAATTATAGCGAGATGCGGAGAGCCAGAATCTCGATCGCTACGGGAGGCATTTTCACGGAAATCACCGTGAAAAAATAACAATGTCGGCTTCATCAATCTCCCGAGACAATGCGTGCGTAGGTCGGTGCAAGAGATCTTTCGCTGATCTCCGGTAGATCAGGTGATATTAGCAGTGTGTGGGAGTGGAATCTCAAGGGTCAAAGATCAGCCGACATTATCACTCCGCTGCTCATGCTGCATTCGCATTCATTATCGTCGTCAAGATGTGATTTTAATTACCGCCGGTGATGACTTCCCCCAGGATCGATCGGCAGTCTCGTCGCTTTTGTGTGATTTTTGAGCTTATTCCATAGTTCAAGTTCAGAGATAGTTCCTCATGCGTTGCTGCGTGTAAAAATAAATACTCATGACCCAATTTCGATACACACTTTTGAACATGCGTTATCTGGCAAGCGATCGGATTAAACCACGCATTTAGGATAAGTGCCATTGAATCACCAATGCCTGAAAAAAGAAAATTAGATATTCAACTTTTACGCATCAACTGTTTTTTTTTATTGCATTGAACATTTTATAATTATATTGCAGTTTATCCGGGCGGCAATAGATGGCGTTAGTAGAGTTTACGCTATACAAGCGACTAACAGCCACGTTTACCAAAACCTTAGCCATCTTGTATCGAAAGTAGATGACGTTTATTCAGCAATAATTAACATAAACTACTTGTAAACAAAAAAGCAGCTTTAAAGATTTAAATTTAATGCCGGTATTATTAATTTGATTAGTATTAATTTAATTTTGAATCTTTTGGCAGATGCGAAATTGGTACGACGACGGTCTTTGTACAGTCTTGTAATGAGCCACCCACGTTTCATTTCTAGTCACAGCAGAGCTTAGAAAATTCTCACTTTCCAATTCAATTCGCTCAAGAAACTCGCAGGCACTATTGACCCGCTCACACTTGGTGGGATTTCCTACCGATACCTTTCACGCAAAACTACAATGCAAATCTACGTATTCCTGTGATGCTCGCTCTGTCAGGGGATATTCCACCAACGATCCAATAAGACCTATAATACCTGATGGTTTTCACCCGCATATTTTGTCGTTGATAATTGATGTGAAGACTAGAGAATCCGATCTAGGGATCCCGGACAGTTTCAGGTGCTCATGAATTCAGGTGCGAGCTTAGGCAACGCCTAGGAACAGTAACTGTCTAATCTATGCATACATATGTCAAATTGTTATATTAACCTTTCCCTATCGGTGATGTATTTACTACACCTCGATTCTAATAATGGGAATATCAATATGAAATATAATAGCTACGGGGTTCAGATTTTTTGTATTCCTCCGTGATATAATTACGAATCTATAAGTATTCTAGTATATAAATATTCATCTGCAGCGACGGAAATAAATAATTTGTCACATTGGTGATGTTATACGAAAATTGGCTCGGTATTGGATTCCCAGTCTTTTTGCAATAATTGAGAATATTCAAACGTGTAGGGGTGCCTTTACAGCACGACCTTTCCATCGATGTACGAGTGTATAAAAAGACGCAAGACAATCTCTCCGTCTCTGTCTCCGATTCAATAATCTCCGCAACTCGACATGCAATGCTCTTTCTGGATCAATCAATTATATAATTATTTGCCATATTTGAATTTGTCTTAGCGATTCTTGAAGAAGAGGCTCGTCATTAAAGTCTCGCAGTTGGATATCTCCTTCTAAAATATTTCATTTATATGATAAATTATAGATATTTTAAATGTCTTTCCAAGCATATATTTATCTCAGATTTTAATTCGCGAAAAACGCTAATAATACATAAGCAACGCTGCGATTTGACAGTTGTTATTACTACCTGAGGATTGATGACGGCGCATCACGCTGTATATTCCCGACTGTTGTATATTCTTCAACAGATTTACAACAGATAGTGGGTGTTCCCGGGAGTACATCGGGAGACTCTCTTAAAATGCGAGTGATTTTTTTGTATTTTTTTTGTAAATGCACTTTTTTATGCGGCCAATTTAACGACGCATCATTTCCTCGTTCGATCGTAAAATCATCATCGTCGATGTAATTGATAATTAACAGTTAGAGTTCGGAGAGAAGTTAATCCGATTCCCACGGCAATGATCCGCTCGCAGATCTGATGGACTCTGACTAATTGCCATATTGTCTTCCCTGTCCCGAATTCTCTGCGGATTATGATCGTTGCACTTTTTGAATTTGAATTTGGGAAATTCATTATCTTCGGAGTACGCTCTCGCCGAATCGACCGGATTCAGGGATCGTTAGTGATATCACCGTGGGATTCGATCTGATTAAAGATCGCTCGGAGAGTCGGCACTTGATCTCACCCAGTGACAATGAACGCATAAAGGAGTAATCGTGTCAATTTCGATGAAAATGATCAAGATCATGCATATCGAGTGGTTCTCAGGCGTTCGCCCAATTAAGAATCTTTATCGTCTGATGTCGCTCCGATTATGAATGTCGCTCCAAGTGCATCTCAAACTACAATTTTGGAGCGTATCCATACTATAGACATGTTGTGTCTCGCCCTGTTTCGTTGCCTTTGACACTCTGAAAGTGTTCGACTGTGACTTTATTATCCAGTTTAGGTCACAAAAAGTTGCTTATTGTAGAAACTTCAAACTTTTTTTTGTGCGACTTTTTTTGTGCGATTTCGAAGTTATGCGGTTTTTTTAGAGCATTTTTTTTTTATTTCATAGAGAGCACATATCGAGATATTATGGATAAAATAGAAAAAAAATATAGTTTAGGACTGTGTAAATTATATTGCGTCTGCTATCGCTGAAATACGACCACGCCCTTTATTCTGGTTTAGAATTTTGAAAAAATTGATTTTGTTTTTTTGCATTTTCTCAAACAAGACTTTTAAAAATACATTATCCAAAGGAATTTCCAAAATTCCAACTACTAATGGAGTTATAGCCATTTTAGTGAGGTGACAACTTACCATAATAAAAAAAATTAATGCGTTTTTCACGAAACTCCTTTTTTTTAACACGGTTGACATCATATCTAAAGTTTTAATTAATTAATTTACTTCAAACTGGGTACGAATTTTTTCTATATAACCCTCAATTATTCCTATCAGATTTATGCCAAAATTTAATTTTTAACTATTTAAAAATAACATCCTTAAAATTTTACCAATGATGCAAGACTAGTTTTTATTTAATTGCCTTATTGTTTTCCTGTTTTTTTGTGCTTTAACTTTTTTTATGCGATTTTGTATATATTTTATATAGCTGTTTCAAAGTTATGCGATTTCTAAAATCCATGGAATGCAACTTCACTTTTTCCATGTAAGTCATAGCTTTTTATGTGCGATTTTACCGCACAAAAAAGTATATATTCTTAAATATACTTATTCACACATCAATTCATCCAGAAATGAACCTCGTCGTTAAATATGATTTTTTTGGGGAAACATTTTTTATGCGAAAGATTTATTTTAAAAATAAAATTGGATCATTTATAATAATTTGCCATGCATTGTTAAATAATTTGCAATAAATTTAATAGATGTTGCTTTAAAAAATTTGCCTATTATAGCATAACAAAGTTTGGGCGTTCATATTGAAAGACCCTGAATGATTCTTTAATTTTGCTTCTGGGAAACTTTTCTTTACATTTTCATTAGAATAATCGCAACATCAGCATAAATTTGCAATGTATTTAAATTTTCAATAATATATATATAGATATAAAAGCGTTTCCTGATGAATTCCGCGAAATGTCTGGAAATTTTTTTTGATACATTTGATTTGGGCATGTTCTATTGCGGTCTACCATATATCAATTTCCGCGTGTTCCACCATATTTATTCGGAGTATCAATCATCGTCTTTTCATAAGTCGTTTATGTAGAAATTTTGACGTTTTCGACCAGCATTTAATTCCGCCGATTGATGAGCGATAGACGAAAGGCCGCATTCGAATTGGATTTGCCAGTCGGCGACGTCTCTATTCCGGCGACGAATTTTCCGGCTTTCCCGGAAAGGAAGTCGACCCTCATTTTTCCAAGAAATGTGGTCAAACGACGGCGATGGAGCCATTTTTCCTCATGTTGAACAAAAATTCAAGTGCAATTAATTCTCGCCCCCTATACCTTCGATACAATCCGTTGTTTTTTCGACGCAATCGTGATAATTTCTCTTGTTTGCTTTGTATTTATCTAAGTCATAAATTTCATTATCTATTCCCGGTATTTTTACGAGCGCCCTGGAAAAAAGGGTGTTTGCCGTTGTTTAATTATACGTGTCCATTTGAAGGAACGGAGCGCCATTTGCCTTATCTTCAGCCGATGCTAATAACCAAACGCGGCGATATAACTAATTATCTTATTAATTAGGTGAATTTATAGACTGTTTTATTACTTCCCTCGGATTTGACAGAAAAAAGGCCGTAAATTTTTTTCACAATCGGCTCGTCGAAGTCTATAGAAAAAACGCATGTAAACATCCAACGGAAAATTTCTAATTTGTATACAAAAAAGCCTCATAATCGCATGTCAATGGTTAATTATGTTCGCGAACGCAACATCGAAATGAACGTCATAAAAATATATCGATTTGTTTGTCGGTGCTTACAATATAATTTGGGGTCGTTTGAGTTGTGTCGGTGTATTGGGTTAGTTTCTGGACGAAATTTTTATGGCGGTTTGCGTTCAAATCCAGATTGTGACGAAAATTTTAAGCTTAATATTTGTCGGTTAAACGGTTAATAAACTAATTTGATCTGCATAATATATATATATATTCTACTTCAGACAGTGATACTCCAGCTGCGAGACTCTTCGACGACGAACCATTTCCACAAATTTGTCACATATCAGCTCTTTATTTGCCAAGGAGAAGGCCATAACTCGTTGTATGTAAGATATTCACTCAATTTTTTTATTGTTTGAAAGCATATTTTATGGTAATTATTATGAAATATAATATTTTTAAAATATCCGCCGCAACTTTGCTTGGTTGTACATATTCTGGAGGTTTAATTTTCGACGATTTTGTCGCATAAATCTGGCTTAATGACCTCAAATCGCTCGTGCTGAATATACATCATGGCGTGCAGCGTATTTTATTTTAATCGCATATTGTCGATACTTATATTATTAATTTAAGCTACAAGAACTTGTTTATCATTGATCTATAGCGCTTGCCATCGATGGCTATAACAATGATTCGTTTTTTTGGGACAAATACGAACTTATGATGAATTTGATAATTATTATACATTATTTAACGCTATAATAATTTGCCATGCATTAATAAATAATATACAATAAGTTTAATGGCTGTTTCTTTAATAATATGGACGTTATAATCTAATAAATATAGAGCGTTTTTATTGAAATGCCCTATGCATCTCCGCAATTTTTCAATTAAAAGTCGTTCGTTTTATAGTATTTCATAATATAGTTTCACCACTCTTTATATAAGTTTATAGATCTTCTATTTAGTTTATCCTTTATTTAAAATAATTGTATTAATACGTTTTCCGGGATTGATCATGTATCTCGATTTGAACGTTGAACACATTGCTCGCAGGGGTCGTTCCTTATCTCCCATCTCGGGCTCTCCACCCTCCCAGTTCAATTCCTGAAATGGCTTTTTTGACGGCAGAATGCTTTCTGCAAGTCAGCCAATATTTTTTCGTACTCATAACAACATTTTCCCTTTTTTTATTTAGTCCCCATCGCATGATGGCGCTCCGTGGCGTAGCAAAATCGATGGAAGCATAATGCTTTACGACCTATCATTATTGCGTACGATACGCGATCGTTTGATTTGAGCCAGGATAATGTTCTTTTAAGCGCATTCATTGAATTTCCGACGAAATCAAGTTCAATCGTACCGGCGAAGGTCTTCCGAGGATTGGATTCCGAGCTGGTCTGAACAAGATCGGATGGACGCTAAGCAGATGGATGGCTGCCAATGCGATATATGGAGAGCATTATTCATTCGTCGTTCGATTCAAAGATGGATTTGGATGGCTTGGAGAATGGCTTTCATGTGACCTTGTGTCATTTTTTCAGCGTCCATCTTCTGGCGCCAAACTCTCTCCATAAGCCACCCACACTGCCCAGAACTGTCCCCCAGTCATATTACATTACTACGAATCCTACCATTGGATATTTCCATGGGAAAGCGGTATCGCAAGAAGACATTATTCGAGGACAATTTATTAGTTCGTGTCATGCGAACGACGTATAAAATCCGTAATTCACCCAAAAATCTTGACATTTTTCCATAGCGAAATACATCATGTACCTTGTATAGAAAATGAGGCTTTAAACCACATTAAACAGATTTCTGCGAGATAAAAGCGCCTGTAATTCTACCACTAAACGGCCATAAAACGAAACGGCCGTCATATATTGAATAACGCTCATATTTACAAATATTCTCCTCGGATAAGTCGACCCGTTATCTTCCGCGTATTGTGTGTTTTCATCGTTAAAGTTTCACCGCGGCCGCTAAATCCTTCAGCGAACAGTCTGATTGTTTCTGCTAGCACTCAATCTTCTCCATATTCGCTAATGACTTGTCATTAGCTGGGCAAATGGTCCATAAAAACCGCCGAAAGCCCAAAATTGATGCGATAAAGCGGATGATTGTTTTTATTTATTGTGGCGATAATAAATCTGGCCGATTCCAGATTGAGTTTCAACATTTTTGCAATCTTAACACAATAATATTTTGCCAATAATTTCATCGTAAAAGCGTTCACGCCTCAAATTAAATGTTTAGTGTCCATAAACGCGCAAATGAAGACAGATCACTCGAGGAGATTGGAGGAATCGTTCCAAAATAGCGCACAAAAATATTCATTTAATTAATGTTCATTATTTTAATATCATGGAAATCTTCAAGCAACCTATATAAAAGTCATCTACGCTACAATGGTGTCAGAACTTAAATTTTGATGTCCTGAAGTCCATGACATATACTATGCAGTGTTTAATAAATCTTACGTTTATATATCGGTGATTTTATTCTATTTGCGACGTTCCATCCAAAGGAATATTTGGTCCTATTGATATGTGACTTTCTGATATCGTTGAGTGTAACGTTGTTGATGCGGTCTCTGAGACAGAGAGATCTGGCTGCAGGAAGGACGAACTCCCGCAGCCAAGGCTAACCGACGACTTTCCCAATTCCCGCCTCCTGCGCGTCACTTCCCAACCGCCAACGGTGCACGCGCAAGAAGCGATCGTTCGATATGCAGATGCAATGTCTCCGCAGGGCCTCAAGAGATGGCGCTGTTAATCTGGCGAATTAAATCTGCTCAGATTAACAGCGCTAATTATAAATAGTAGAGAGCCGCATAAATCAATAATATACGAGGATCATCCAGAAAGAATTACAAGGGTTCCTAAGGCTGGGGTATTCTTTTGTTTCGAAATTGGCGCTCCTGGATTTTAGAGGTGATCCCTAACGGTCAGTTTGATTGATTCCGCATATCTATCGGCCTATTTTGTTCGGTCATAATAAACTCTTCCGATGGATAGATCGTCGCGCACTGTCGTTTTTTCATGAATTTTTTCCAAAATATTTTATTATATATTATACAAAGAAGTTTCACTTATACTACGTAAGAGTGTCGCGTATTTTATTTGTTTTAATGAATAAATGCATGTCGTACCAGCTGCATCTCACAATGACCGCACGCACGCCAATACCACGCCAGCATTTACATACGCATCGCCATGCATACACTCGCCTATCATAATCCGTGTAAATTGATAGTTTTTGTAGCATTGTTCGATGCATTTTTGGGGTCTGACCGCATTCTATCCCTCCCCCATCCGATATCGCCGTCGATAATGAATTCCGATGGGGGTATTTGAAATATTTTAATTGTTTATGAAACCATGCGTGTACTCTAATAAGCACACGTTTCCGGACTCACCCAAAGATAACACGTGCCGTTCTCACTAATCGAACAAAAACAAATATAATAACAACATCTTTCACATGAGGAGGTGCGTATACAAAGAAAAAATAATGCGTAGACTCAATGGATTAACGATTATTAAGGCGATTGCGTGCAGAATTACGGACCGCCGATTTATGGACCAAGGTTCTGTTTTTGAGAGCAGATATGAGACCGGAAAGGTCTGCGTCCTGTCGGAGATCGATTTACAGAGTCCGAATATTTTATGGACATTAGTGTCAGAACAATTGATGCTCGGCCTTTTGATTGGGGCGCAACTTTTGTATTAATCGCTCCGCTGATGGCCGCTGTATACATTTTCCGGGCCTGGAACGTCCGCATTACGAAAATATTTAGAATCTCCGACAAGTTCCGTTTCCTCTCTCCGTGATTAATGATGCTAAAATATCAGACGTATGGAGAAATGTTTTTTTTTCCTCCGCCGTATGTTGTGCTAATAGATTTATACTTATTCCGGGAAATTCGGGATAATTTTTGTAAAAGATCCGCGTCGAATCGAGGTGGTGTTGCGCAGGAATGCTTAAGATCCCACGGCTTTCGGGAGCGTAGCGTAAATTAATCAGGATCGGTTACCGCGGAATCTTCTAATGTTGTTTGTTCTGCTCGATTTGTGCGATAAAATCCGGATGTAGCGTGTGCGTAAGAAACTAGCCTGAGGTAGCAATAAGATCATCTCCGGTCGCAAGGCCATCTAGTATGAAAATAAAGTACTAGATCGAGTAATTTTGGTCATGGATGCTGATTTGATTGATCGATAATGAATTCATGATATATTCAACATCCCACGCCGATATATGCATGATATACAGATGCGCCGAATCATTTTCTTAGCATTTAAGCGGATTTACCTATAAGCGCTCGCATTGGGCCTCATAAATGCACGGTTTTACTTTTACTTTTAGTAACGATCATTCAGTATTTAAATATCTCTCTACAACATGGAACAAACAATCAAACTGATATCTCCCATAATATTTTAAACACACAGTTCCTCACAGGACACGGGCGGTTTAGGGCCTCATTGCTTAAGTTTAGGCTTTGAAATGTCCATACGGAGATCTATTCATGGACGCAGACCATTTTTTACAGACATGGCGTTCAATCGCAAGGCGCTCTTTCGATGCATCAGTGGTCCGAAATTCGGACCGGTTGGGCACGAAAACTTTATGGCCAATTTTAAGGCATTTAAAGCCTACATTTCGGAGAAAAATGTATCCCAAGGGATTTCTAGGACCTTCATCGCTTCGTAGAGCCTTATCCTCTCCCCTCCTGAGCAACAAGTAGCAATCAGGGAGCATGCACTTTTTTTTAAATTTACGATTTTGCACCCTATAATACATTTTGCAAGCGGGCTGAGATGGTCTCCATGTTGGTAAAAATAAGGTTAAATAAGATTGTTTCCCTGCCGCATTCTGTCGATAAAAAATCGACATTTGGGAAGTTGTTTTGCGAATCTTCGTGAATAGCACAATCATTATTCGTATGTAAAATCATGTTGGCGCATATTGGCCTGATGAAGTAAAGCAAGACCACGGTCGCTGTCTGATGAAGTAATTTCTGAATTTAATATCCATGTTCGCGAGGACACGCACATTCTCAATTTCGAGTGGCTAGATTTTGTAAATTAAAACGACAAAAAAACTAGCTTAGATATATACGTATATATTATAAATTAAGACTAGATAAAATAAATAATTAAAATAGATAAATATACAGGTTTCATGGGTGAGTGGAAAATCCAGTCTCGCTCGCGACCTCATCACCAATGTAAATCAGCCTCTGGGGAGTTTTTCTTGAATATGGAGATCGTTAAAATCTGGAGGTTTGTGTGTCCAAAAGGTCAGCCTTTCAGACCGCTGACACTTTGAATTCCGAACATGTCCACAGAACTTGGTCTGCGTCCATGACCGAATCTCTGCATTCATGTTTCACTTTATGTGACGTTTGTGCCATTTTTTTCTTTCGCACCAATACAAGCTTCACTTCAAAAATATGAAACCATGTATTTAATGTCCATGTTAATCCATTATTTCATGCGTAAATGCAAATAGTCATTGTTTTATGCAACATAATTACCAATGACACATCATACGTGCCATAGCCCGGGCAGTCGTTCACAGATGTACCGATGACACATACCCTGTACCAAGTTTTCCGTTGAACGTTTCATACATCTTTGTACAAAATGAAGGGCTTCCTTCAGCAAAAATATATTTTTTGTCATTGCGTGCATCATGAGCGCGCACAAAGAATTCCTCGCATCCGAACGGATATTTCCAATAATCGGGCAAAGTTATCTCGGGATGGCGCACTATCTCATGTCTTCATTATCCGGCATCGGGAGTTATGAACCTGATGGCATGCACGCGATGGTCCCGGCTTCGATTCTGCAATCACTTGCCTGTCGACGATTAACAGCTACCCTCATCATCGGGAGTGCGCCGGCCATGGCGCACTTTAATTGCAACAGTAATTATCGCCTCACGTCACACTATAATGCTCCCGCTTTTGTTGCATGCCACTTGAAATATTGCTAGATCGTCGCGGATCCAACGAGGGCTTCAACTTCTTCGGCGCTTCACACGAAGTGCCAACAATGGCGCCGAAATCGCCGGCGTTGGCCATTTTGCCCGCCGAAAGATCGATACATATTAATTAGTTTCCTACACAATGAGCAGTACATCCAAGTCCAGCTAAGTGCCGGCGATGACTTCGGAGTCCACGGTCTGATGATTCCCCAAGCGGCCTTAGCGCTTAGACGCCAATCTCATCGTCGATTACCACGAAAAGATTCACAATGGCGATGTTTCCTTTCTTTCGTCCGTCTTCTCTTGACGCTGCTCATTTGCATACGGGCAAGATGGCCATTTGTCAGAAAGAAAGGCGGCAATTATGCCGCTAATTAGACCACGATTTCGATATCGTCCACATCGGTTTTTATGAGCCCCCGGAGTAGAAAGCACGCGTGTAATTGGATGAGCACGAAGATAAGTTGACAAACAATTAAAATGCTGCTAATTCTTCTAATGTCATGCGATGCGATAGTTAGTTGACGATGATATCATAGGAATTTGGAGTGTTCGTCATGGTGAGAGGGAACCCAAATGAGGGTTCTACAGATGGACGATCAGATAACAGATAGCGTTCGCTGCTGTTTGCTCATCAGATGTCTTCTTGTGCACTCTAAAAAACAATGCACACATCCTTGATTTACGCGATTATCAGCGTTTAATCCGTTGATGAGTAATCGCGCATATGTGCGTTTAAATTCAGAAAAAACATTCGTGTAGGAATATTCGCAAATATTGCAAAAGCGATCAATAAAAAAGTTATAGACTGGCTAAAAAAAAGTGTGTGTCCTGGTTGACACGATTTCATCCCTTTAAGTTATTTAAAATAACAAAAATAAAAAAGATTCTTAATTAATAAAGATGTCGCTATAGTTTCTACCTCAGGCAAAAATAATATTGTCGCAAAATGGTGACTCTTTTTTGTTTTGAAAAAGTATTATTTTTTCAGTTTTAATTTTTTTTAAATAGTTAAAAAATAAATTGGTTCATAAATCTGGTAGGAGCGATAGATAGTTATATATTAAAAATGTATATTTAATTTTAAATAAATCGGTTAATTACAACATGAGATATCATGTCAACCGTGTTGATAAAAATGCATTTAAAGATTTCATTCTGATCGATTTAATTGCTGCGTCACTAAAATAGCTATAAATCTATAAATAATTTGAATTTTGGAAATGATGATATATTTTTAAGAGTCTAAACAACAAAATATATTTTTTCCCCAAACTCTAGACTAAAATATATCCTTAAAACGCGTGGTTTAACGAATATGCTGTGCTATCGATAGTGTTAAGGCTCATTTATTGATATACACTTGAACCTTTTTTTGTGCGGTAGATGCGTTCCGCGGACTTGCATAGAAAAAGTGAAGATGCGTTCCATGATTATAAAAACCGCATAACTTTGAAACAGCTATATAAAATATATGCAAAATCGCATAAAAAAAGTTAATAAAAATATAGGAAAACAATTTAAAAAATTTGGCAACATTTAAAGGACTTTCTTTTTCTCTTTCCAACAATATAATTCATAATTAGTAAATATCAAATGTAAACTCAAAAAAATCACAAAATAGCGACTGTCATTTTTTGGCCGATGCAATCTATTTGATTTTCAATTCACACAGCGTTTGCAGTAATTAAAGTCGATTATACATCAAAGCACAGTAATTTCCCAGAAGACAAACATCCAATTCAATGGCTGTCGACATTCCCCTGGTACTTTCTTTCATGTCCAATCGTGGGTTCGGAATTATTGATGACTTCTGGCCATTTAATTAGACTTGGAACTCTGCCGTGCAGCTAAAAACATTTTTGCCTAATGGAAGACAATATCATAATGTCTGCCATCCATTATGCCATCGTTCGGATCTGCGATAGTGTCATGCCGTTGCACAATTGAATCGGATGCATTACGTGCAACTGGAAAATGTGTGTGAAATGTGCATTGTATTTCGTGCCATTTATGAGGTGAAACCAAGTAGAGGCACGCGTGCCACTCGGTTGATCACTGCTTTGTACGCAATTAAACGCAATTAATACCTGCCCCTTTGATTATGAGCCGCTGAACTGCTTAGACCTACATTATGGCTGTTGTTTGTTATTATACATGAATAAATACGAGCAAAATAGATAATCCGCCAGATCAAGTGTTACCAATTTAAACCGCCCTAATTTCATTAATTTCGATTTTTTCAATTGAAATTTCTCTGACGACATTAACAAAAATCTATATTTTATAAACATTATACAGTTTTTATTAAATATATCAACATTTGACCTGGATAATGATATTAATTGAGGGACCATTAAGATTTAAAAGGTTCATCCAAAAGCAACGCTTATATTTTAGTATTATATAATGTACACACATAACATAATTTCAATTAATATAATCCATTTTATTTTAGTAGAAGATTGTACAATTTTAATTATGGACAGATATACATTGTAACAATGATCATATAATATGGACCACAGTATGACCCAAACAAATCTTTGCTGCAATGACCACTCTTTGCATCCACGCTTTTATTATTTCAAACCATGTTTTATTCTACTTTTATGAGATTGTTTGCATCTTTTAGGGTTTAAGATGATTTTATATACATTTAAAGCGCATTGTTTCTCATCAAATAACTACTACAGCTGAGCAAATCCGGTAACACTTGATCTGGCGTTCATATTAGAATTCGTTTTAATATTTGTGCCATATGATACGTATTATTAAAAAGTATCCATTTCTCGGATTGTAGTTCTAATTAGCGCGTTACCGTTATCCCTGCCCATATAAGCCAACAGTCCCCCGTGTCCTTTTATCATACGATGGCTCAGACAATGTCTCGTTCAAAGATCTCGGTTTACAAAACCGGATCACATTTTAAACTACCTGTACCCGGAAAATACACGGACGGATATCGCTTACACTGTAACAAATGATGCTGCTTTTTATCCCGGAATTAATAGGACCTACGGTCATGTGAAGTGTTACAGTTCACAGCGCCCCGATGCATTTGAAGGCGCGTTCAATTTCATTTATGACATTGAATGTTTGACTTTATAGGGATTGATTAGGATTTGTAACAGATTTATAGCGATTTTTAATGGCGAAACCACCCCAATGAAATTTGGGATTCTCGGGGCGTGAAGCGATCCGTTTGGGCGATTAAGGGATTACATGGACTTTCCTGTTTTCGTTCGGTTTTGTGCCCACAAACGTTTTGTTTCTGCGATCGCTCCCAATCTGATAATATGTAAATCTGTTCTTGCATGTAAGTTTAGTAACAATCACACAGTGGACTGTCTTTAAATTGATGTTTCTTTAACTATTTATTTACGAATCACTAGACTTTCCAGTATCTTGCAAGATTCGGGTGGTTATGGACTTCGGATTTCCCATGCGGATTTTCGTTCATGAATGCAAGGCATCCAATCGCGAGGCATTTTATCGATGTGTCAATGATCCGAAATTCGGACCGGTTGGACATGGAAACTTTACGGTCAATTTTAGGGCATTTAAGGCTTTCTTTTGGGGGAAAAATGTCCATCGATTCGTATTCTTCTCCTTTAGTGGCCGTTAACAATCAATGGGCTCGCACTTTTTTCGGACTTTTCTGTTTTCTTTCGGTTTTTTAACCACAAACGTTTTGTTTCCGTGTTATTATCGCCCCCGATCTGATAAAATGCAAATCCGGTGATTCTTTTTGACCTATAAATTATTCATACCGCCGGCCCGAATTACATTTTGGCGAATTTCCTCGTTATACGTCGTTTTTCGTCTCTTCTAACCATCGAAATCAGAGTTAAATATACCCTCTGGGCCGTTGATCTGTTTACGTTTCTAAACGCTCAGATCTCATCGGTTATTTATGCTAAAATTCGGCTCTTTGTATACAATGATTTGGTCAATTTGCGCTGATGACCGATTCCATGAGAAATGGAGCGCAAACGCCGAATTCCGAGCTTAAATTCAGTCTCGATGATCAACTTGCTCATTGATCTAAATCTCCTCGAATAGCCTCGTCTATCGTACCCGACTTAATTGATCTATTCGTCTTTAATAGTCACAGATCTCATCTCAAATCTGGATTTATTGTGGCCTCATATGATACAATGGAATGGAGTATCTGAATTGATCTTCGAAATCACCTTTTATTGATCGTATATACATAAACACCTTTTTTTCAAATGCACAGACTAAATAAGATGTTTTTACGCTACTGATGTTTTATGTTTAAACAGATCTATCCCCACGATGTATACGGCAAAAGTTCGCCAATTCCAAGGAACCAAAATAAATTCGGAATCTTCTATAGCGAATTCGACTGTAAATAATAAAATTTGCAGGGATTTTTATACGCGTAATTATGCTCATTGAATATATATAGGGTAATTCAATAAAGACGCTCAATTTTTAAATGCAAATAAAACAAGTTATGTATGAGATATCTACTCAATTCCTTTTTTTATTTGAAAGAATATTTTATGGCATTTTATATAAAATATAATTTTTTCAAATATTCTTGACCTCTTAATTATTTTTTTTAAGCCAAAAAGCAAGAAGAAACATGCCAAAGCCAAAAATTGCTGTTTTAGCCCAAGATATTGATTCGTTGGTGTATCCCCAACTTACGAACATCGTAATGACTGTGTTCAGAGATTTAATAGTGTCTGAATACACAGCAAAATAAAATAACCAGGGATCAACTAAGTAAAAATATATTTCATGCTGCTTTTTATCGAAAAATCGCAATTGCGTTGGCCGGGGACACAGTCCTAGAATAGCACCACCAGACAGTTGACTAATGCAGATTATATCAAACGAATTTTGTGGATTGAGACCATTAACCTGTTAGGACATGATCTTAATCGAGATCAAAATAAATAGGAGCAAAGTCACTAAAAGCAGCTTTGTCTCAACCCTCTGAGCTAAATTTTATAGCGCACGCTGTCCAAAAGTGTAATATAAGATAACATTATTGTAATGGATTATATTATATTTGAAATACAAGTACGATAGTTGTAAACTAAGGCGCTGTGGAGCGCTGATCGCATATGTGCGGGCATACTCGCCATACATTTGCGTTGATGTGCCAGCGCAAGAAGTGCGGATACGTCGTAGCGGTCTTCACGCTTCCGATCTTGAAGAATTTCACATTCTTCCCTTGCCAAGAAGAATGCGTTGCCGTTAGCTCTCCTCTTTTTTTGTTGCTTGTGCTTCCAGAAGTTAACCGTTGTCTTCAGCTCGCGTAACGCATGCCCATATAGCACATTGGGCGTTCGCTTCCTCCTCTCACTTCCTACATTTCTTCATCCACTTTTTCCATCGGAAGCGTCATGGTGTCCGCCTCGGCGCGTTTGTTAACCTCTTCGCCGCGGTCGCTGATTACATAATTATATCGGTGTAAGCGCAACTGAATAAATTAGACACTCGGCTGACTCTTCGCGGCCGGAGAGGCATTATGAGATACATTCTCCGATTCCGTTTTTTCGGCTAACCACCGTACGCATTTGTTCAAGAACCTCCCGTAATTGTTTACGTAATTAATCACTTTGGAAGACATGCATAATGCATGTGGTTCTGGGGCGGAATGACCCCGTTTCCAATTTCGTTTTTCTTCCATGTTTACCTGCGCTTGTGCGTCGAGGACACCTTTTCCATTCCATCTCCAAGCGATGGAGTTCTTCGACGATTTCCAAGCAATTTATGGACATCTCGAGCACAATCCGATTCCCAAGCTCTTCCCAAGCAATGAAAAATTATCGACGGAAAACGCGTCAAATCAGCACTCCATTACACGTTCATCATTACAATGATATCGCGAATGATACATTCGCTATGTTTTCGATGCTTATCGCTGAATTCTCACTGTTTTTGGTTTCGTTTCATTGTCTTGGCGGCTTTTGAAACTTTCTAATATGTTGAGCGCGATTGCAATAGGAGCACATCGCTTTTTATTATGATATATCTGATCTCAGCTATAACAAACGTTCCCGCGGAAGCACATAATTATTTTATAATGACATCAAGGCATTAACGAGCAATCGCACAAGGAAAGCCTGGATAAATGCCGTTTAATAGCATCGTTTCACGCTTATAACGAGCATCTTAACACTTTATTCGCTGAGCTGATTTTATGCTATATTCGTACGTCCACGTAAATCCGCTTTCTTCAAGAACCTTTTTCTCTAAAATAATTTTTTTAACGTGGTTGACATGATATCTCAAGTTTTGATCGACCGATTTATTTTAAATTTGCTAAAAACATTGTTTATATAACCTTCCATTGTTTCTACCAGATTTATGTCAAAATTTTATTTTTAACTATTTATAAAAAAAAATCAAAGTCGCCATTTTTTCCCCATATTTTTTTTAGATAGGGACTATAGTGACGTCGTTACTAATCAAGATTTTTAATTTTTTAAATTTTTGGTGACTAAAAGGTCAGACTCTTTTTTCACCCCTTTCACTTTACCAATCCATCTACAGTTTATTTTTTATCGAACTTGTAAAAACCCCAAAATGTATTCCTCTAGTCTATTTCTTTTCGAAAAACAAGATATAAAATCAGCATATTGTCGCCATAAACTATCATAAAGTATTATTTATCTCCTCCACTCTATTCTAGTATTCGCATTCAAATGATGATCCTGTCGCAGACATACAATTTTATTGCGGGTTTTTCTTCGTCCCTTCCTTCAAAAAAATGCCTTTTCAGCTTTTCCTGCATACGATAGCGATTTTATACCCGGCGATTCTCCAAAATTACAGTCAGCAATACCTGTTTATTGGAGCACGAGGACTCGTATCCACTCACGTGGAAGCATATTTTAAAGAGCCGCAACTCGTGCAAGGGCCAGTTAGGAATTTCACAGGTGCCGTCGGCCAATCGACTTCGCCTTGAGTGTTAAATTATGTCGAATTTGACCCGTCGAAGGAGTTTTTCGGGGTCCCGCGCCGGAGGGTGAGAAGCGCGCGCGGAAATCGGATTTGAGTCGGCAAAGCAGTCCGCTGCATCGCCGCAGAACATTGTCGTGTGTACTATTCTAATGAGAAATGTGCATGTGCAATCAGCTCGGCGTGGCCATGCTTAATTATATACAAATGAAAGTCGTTCATTGGCAACGAAGTCACCCGACCAAATCATATAAACACCGACTGCCGCACGAAATCCTTATTTGAAAACTCGATTCGTGGCGATGGACTAAAATGGAGCACGCTTTTAAAGCGTCTTAATCCGGACGAAAGCAAAAAAATTGCAAAAAAAAGCAGTTTGTTTGATTCCGTGTGTTTGTCGGCCATTTTGTTCAGTCACAGTAAATTCATCTATTGGAGAGGTCGTCAAGCGCTCGGGAGGTGAACATGATGCTGGGAACTTGTAACGAAGTGGATAAGGTTTTTCTACCATCGGTGAATTCTGACGAACTTGTGCAGAAAAATTGAACAGCAAGTACGAAATTACCGCTTTTTTTACATGATCTAAAAAATTGAATTACAATACTATGTTAATTAATATGGCATCTTGACACATTTTAAGCTGGCTAAATTGCGCACCGCGTACGAAATAATACTCTCATAAAAATCGCCACTGGGATTATATTGCGGCAATATAATATTTTTGAATGATCTATGACAGCATAAGCCCGCAATAAAATATTTTCGACCGATTGCAAATTTTAAACACCCGATCAGTCTTTTTTATAACGCTTTGTTTTGTAATGAGAGTTCAAAGTCGTTCTCTAGAAATGTTAGGGTATGACGTCCGATTGCGAGATGCTCATTCGTCACATCGGCGGTCCGAAAAGCGGACCGGTTGGACACACAGACCTTGTGGCGTCCTTTTTAGGAATTTTTGCGGCATTTTCGGTGATAAATGTGTACCTGCGGCCTTCTATGTAAACTTTTTAGTTTTAAATTACAAAATCTAGCTAGTTCCACTCCTTACTTAGAACACAAATGGCCATTCGAAGTTTAGAATGGCTGCCAAACAACGTAGTGTCTTGAAACATAAAAAAATAAGATGCATAAGGAACTATCTAGGTATATTATAATAATTTTTAAAATATTACATTTATAATAGTATTATATAACTTTAAAAAAATGATGGATTTTCGGGTAGGGGGGGGGGAGTAAGTTAAATATTTACCGTGATTCCACTTTATATCAGTATAATATAATATATAGTACTTCTTATCATGGATTATAGTTCTAGTCGCCGAGAAATAATTACTAGCCGTCCCGCATAAAATGTGTTAAAAACAGGGCTTCGTATTTGTATTTTTCATTTCAGTTTTCGTTCATATTTTAATGTTTTTTATTATATTATATATTATGTACTTTTGTAGCATATATGTTGTAATCTCTTTAATTAATAATGGTTCGTTAGTTGAAAAGCTGGAACTTGAGCTGGAACTCTCTTTCATGTAAAACTTAATTTAGATAGGATAATTTAAGTACCATTGAAATCGGCCAAATATTAACACATTATATACGGGGGAGCATCGAACATCGTGCGTAAAAAATGTATATTAATATATAAAATTCCATTATTTTTACAATAACCAACGCTTTTTCAAAATAATAATCACTATGGTAAATAGAGACGCTTCTAAAAATTATTTTACAGATTTTAAATTATGTTTAATATTTACAAATACATACACTTAAAGCTTTTTTTGTGCGGTAGATGCGTTCCGCAAAAAATCGCACAAAAAGAGTTATGACTTAAATAGAAAAAGTGAAGATACGTTCCATGGATTTTTAAATCCGCATAACTTTGAAACAGCTATATTAAATATATCCAAAATCGCATAAAAAAACGTAAATAAGAAACAGGATAACAATAATTCATAATTATTAAAGATGTCACTATAGTCCACTCAACTCAAAAAAAAAATCACAAAATGGCGACTGTTCCAAAAAAATTGAGTCAAGTAATATGATTTACAGTCCCAAATTATAATTTTTTTCCAAATTTCGATTAGTGTTGATGATATATTTCCTATTTTATCCAAAATATCTCGATACGTACTCTTTATGAGATAAAAATTGCTTTAAAAAAACCGCATAACTTCGAAATCGCACAAAAAAAGTCGCACAAAAAGAGGTTTGACTGTATAAATCTTCGAAATATCATACGAATTTATATTTTTTGCATTGAATTGTGATTCGATTCACTATAAAAACTTGGTATTTTTATTTAATTAGCATATTTTTATTTAATTAATGAGCTTTTTACTTTGCTGACAATCTTTTTGGAAGGGATTTAAATAGGGATATACATTTTTATGGAACATTCCTATGATTTTCAAACTTTTTTAAGTAACATTTACGCTTAATAACATTCAGTCGATGTTTAACAATAGTACAAGGCAATTCAAATTACTATGCTTCCCGTACAAAATGTGTTAAGCAATCACATATTTATTTGTATGAGCATTTGGTTCGTATTTCTTGGCTTTCTCAATGAATGTACACTTTGATTAATTTACGATGATTGAGTGTTGGGTGCTCGGTAAGAAGTTTTCCCCCAAGGGGGTGGCGTATTTTTCCCGGTTTTATCGCCACGTTCACGTGACGTGCCGATACCCGGCCAACGTCCGGTTCCGGTCTCCCGCGGAAACTCGAGCATTTTCAATACGGAAGCAAAATTGTCGGCCCCAGCGCCGATAAACTTGATTTACGCCCGGTTGACGACCGTGAAAGCCTACAATTTCATTCGAGTCCGTCCTAAATTTTCATAAATAGCCCCGTACACGTGGCGGACATAAAAATGCCATATTTGCATACGCTTATTGTGCGATCTGATTTTAATTCGCGTTCGGCGAAGGGAGAATTTTTCGCCCCCCATTACGGATCATTTTCCACTTTGGGCCAATCATTTTCCGGGGGCAATTTTCCGAGGGCGTCTTTCCGGGTCGGCTGTTGGACCGCTCGCCGCGGTAATTACATCAATCTGCCTTGGATTCCCGTCATCATGTGCTATTATACCGATGCTGAAATATTAACCGGCCTTGTGCTTTTGATGAGGCGTAATCGCGTATTTTTCATATTTGATGAGCAATAATTTGTTTATCGTATGGCTTTCTAATGAGCTGAACAGAAGCGCGCCGGGGGTGGGCCAAATCCAACCCCCGTGCCACTTTTATCATACATAATACAAATCACACACAATTACAACTGGAATAAATGCGAAAAAATACCATCACATCATATTAGCTTGCTTAATATGCGCTTTGACCTCGGAATACGAAATTATAGATATTTCAATAAGAACGCTCTACTTTTAAATATTAATAAAACAAATTCTATATGAGATATTCCGTCAATTTTTTCTATGTTTAAAATAATATTTTTTGGCATTTATTATAAAATATAATATTATTCAAATATTTACCGTAATTTTGCTTGGTGACACATATTAGATAGATCAAAATTTCGATGATTTTATCGCATAAATCTGGCTGAATTTGCTGAATGGCGTTCTTTTTGTTAACTTTGATGGTATTTATCATTTGGGATTTATATGTATATATTTGTGATTTAATATAGCCCTGAAAAAATAAATCTTAAGGCATTAAATGGCACGAACTCCATCATGTACTCAAATCGCTTGTGCAGAATATACATCATGTCATACGAACCGATGATAATTTTGATGATTTATACACATTATTTAATATTATAAATTATTTATAATAATTTGCCATGTGTTAATCAATAATTTGTATTTAATTTTATTGATGTTGTTTGAATAAAATGGCCGCTATGATCAAACAAAGTTATAGCGGCCTTATTGAAATGCGCTGTATTTTATGATTACCAATCCATGAAATTGTTTTAATCGCGAATGTTTTTATTTATTTGCACATTTGAATAAAAATATGTCTTTGGAGCTATCAATCAATCAGCGATCGGCCGCATAAGGACCGTATGACGTACGATTTCATAATGATTGCTATGAAAAAAGCGAATTTCTATCCTATTTCGTATGGATTTGATCGATTTTTTTATTGATCTAATTGATTTTTTGTTGTTTCAGATGAGCGGCAAGAGAACCAGGAGTTTTAAATGCGCCGTCCACCACAGGGACAGGGAGGTTTGCTCCGAGAACGACTTCCATTTGCTCCAAAGGGATCCACCACTCTTTGCAAGGTAATAAATGAGCCCCATACACGTTCATCAGATTTATGTATTTAGTCTGCTTCTGCTTTATTGCCGTATTTTTGTTGTATTTGAGCCTTCAGCGCGTCTCGTCACGGGAAAAACAAGTCAAATTCCGGATAATCCAGTGCGATTTACCCGCCCCAGGCTCTAAGGACATTATCATTTCAACGTCTAGACCGGAGAAAAACACGCTCATTATTTCGCCATTCTACAAAATACATCTCTGGCACAATTCCCTGGCCGAGCATCGTCTCCGAACCAACGAAATTAGATCGAGCTTTCTTCCCGAAAAATTATCTCATTTGAACCGTCAAAGCTCGATCCGGACGACGTTCATTCCCCATGCCATTTTGCCGATCCAAGCTCAGGGGTTGTTCCAAATTCGCCCGAAAATGTCTCATAAATTATTCAATTTTCGTTCAGGGTCTCCGCATGACTTTTATGGCGGCAATGAATAAATTTATGCGATCAAATTTAATCGCGCTCGATCCATATTAATTCGTTACAAAAGATCGATTAATTCCCAGAGTGTTATGAGAGCAATCGAAAGTTTGTCCTCGTCGCGGATCAAGTGTTAGATCTCGAGATTTATGTAATACAGAGCAATCCGCCCACAGCCCTCGTGTATTTCGTTTTGCCGTTTTTTTTCCTTGAATGTCACATTTTTTCGGATCGTATACATGGCATGCAACACTATATGCATAATTATAGACCGCAAAAAATAAGGAAAATCGACGCAGAACGTAATATTTCAACCGCATAATGCCAGCGACTCACCGGTGAGTCGCTATGTTTTTTCATAGAAAAAATATTTATGCAACATTAATAGTGCAATATAAAAAAATCATTTGTCGTCATTTTGATCAGCGGTTTTATCGACAAGTGGAAAACTATCAATCATAATATCCTATATGAGCCATTCATAGACGCAGACCATGTTCAATGGACATGGCGTCCGATCGCGAGGCACTCTTTTGATATATCAATGGTCCGAAATTCGGACCGATTGGATACGAAAATCTTACGGCCAATTTTAAGGCATTTAGGGCTTTCTTTTGGCGAGGAAATGTAAGCCCGGGACTTTTTAAGACCTCCATCGGGTCGTAGATCCCCCCCTTTCCTCAACGGCTGATTATAATCAGTTCGCTCGCACCCTTTTTCGGGGTCGCAAGACCTAAAACAACACCTACCCTGTATAATTAATAATGTATATACACACTTGGGTCTGTTTTTATGCGATAGATACGTTCCACGGAGAGTCGCACAAATAAATTCGCATAAAAAAAGACTTGAACTACATACAAAACTGAGGGAGAGGTTCTATAAATTTTAAAAACCGCATAACTTCAAATCAATGCGATAGAATGTACCAAAAGTCGCATTAAAAAAATACATTACATATTTATCTTAGAATTGCTTTATGAAAGTCTATTCTACTCGATAATCGCACAAATGCAATTCTTAAGCTTTTGAGAAGAGTTGCCAAATTTAAAAACAACACACTCACTTCATAACGGTTGTAACATACACTTGTATTAATTTTAGATTTTTTTTATGCGCATTCGCATTAAAAAAATCTTGTCCTCTTTAGAAAAGTTAGGGATAGGTTCCATTACTTTTGAAAACCGCATAACATCAAATTCGCATTAAAAAAATCCGCATAAAAATAGACCCAAGTGTATAACTTTTATAGTTTAAAGATTTTAACGCATTCAACATGTATGCATATTCCCAGCCCTACCTGCCCTACCAATCTCACAGTATCTTTCTAAATAAATAAATTAGTGACTCAGGTGTACTCTATTTAAAACTAAAAATATATGTATATTATGATTTAATAAATCCTTATTAGCTGGATGTTTAGGCATTCCAGCTTAGTATAAATAAACAGCTGAACAAAATACATAATAACCCGTTGATGAGGAATCCCGCATATGCTGCGTACAGAATCGAGTTATAAAGAAATAGTACTTTCGCTCATTGGGCGCGAAGATTAGTATATCGGAGACGCATGATTAGCATATAGTAAATCGCACATCGATTGCAAAGTCGTGCTGTAAAGGCACCCCTACACATCTAAACATTCTCAAATATCACTAAAAGACCGGTTTTACCGGATTAACACTGTCTGGATCTTTGATATCCAATAGAATTTCATATCTTGTAATGCCATATCCCATAGAAATACAGACATTCGTGCTAAATTGAATCAAATATGGTCGAAATCATAAAAATGCATGGTTAGTGTTGAAATGCCACCAGATTATATGATACGGGGTCATCCAAAACTGTGTATAATGTTAATGGTGTAAAATCAAGCGATTGTTGTCTAATTGGTATTGTATTCAAGCACCCTAAAAGGTTTTTCAAAAGTGGTGCATTAAGAAAAAGGATAGTATGCATTTAAACTTCGCCACGCTTCTTTTATAAATAGTAGGATGATAAATTGATTTTTTCAGGCACGCAATGCAATGGTAGACCGTTGGAAATTCTTCAAGACGGAGGACGATCGATTTAATTTAAAATTGCTATAAAGAAGTGGGTCATGCCCTCGCAGAAATGTATTAGAAATGCATCGATGCTTGCGGTTCTATTTCGGTCGTCGTCGACAGGACGATGTGTCAAAGGAGCCGGAGGAAGAAAGTGGGGATGTCTAGACGGATCGGCGAAAAAGAGAAGAAGAGAGAGAAGAGCGGCCAATGCGCCGCGAGAAGAAAGAAGACGGACAGAGGGAGGTGTGGTCCTGAGGAAAATAGAAAAAGGACGTCGTTTTTGGCAAGGGATGCAGGAACGCGTCCGGTGGCGCCTCTAATAGCGTCGGAAGATTATTTCAGAAGCTCGTTGCTAGCCAAGCGACATTGTTTCTTCGCGATTTGAATGGGCTGCTGCATTTGCTGACTGATTTATGGACCCTCGAGCCAAACGCTGAATGAAATGTTGAGGAAATTCCGCGCAGGAAGACAAACGTGCGCCCAACGACAGACGCTAATCGCTGCCCCCACAATGCCATCGAGCCCTCGATATAGAATTCATAGTTATTGACCCATATTTTCCGTGCCGATGCCACAAACACTGTAATTTCAGCTGAAAAATAAAGCCTGATCGGCCTTGTTCGAATGATAAATAATTCACGCGGCTGCAATAAAGCACATGGACATGACTTGAAATTATCGGCGACTTTGTTGCGCGCTGAAAAACTGTTAGCAAACACTTATCGTTTATGATGCAATAAAATGAAAATAGCGTCGGTGTCGTATAGTCAGGTGCATTTTGCAAAAATATTTGCTGAAAATACTGAGCGCCATCTGAATGTTTCGGTTGGCAATCAGATTTATAACGAAGAACCGGCATCAATCCTAATATAACCCAATTGATATAATTGGATGAAGCAATTCCCATTACCCGATTGTTTAATTGAAAATCTGGAACTGAATCGATTCAAAAATATTGATTTTTATGATTATTTATTTATTTATATACAAGGACTTTAGAAACGCTTTAGAAATTTAGGCATCCATACAAAATTTTGGCATGGGAGCATTTATCATACGTATTTTATCCGCTGCTTACATTAAAAACGTATGCGATGATCCGTTTATGAACCAAGATCATGTTCTAGTGGACGTCATCAGCGATCTGAAAAGCGGACCGGTTGGACATACAAGCCTTACAGCCATTCCCTCCTCTATTAATTTAAAATATACAGGATGTTTTGCACATCGACCGACAATTTTATTTGTGGATTAAGAAAATCATCTGTTACGTTTCACACATAGGCTCTATTTCCTATTTTTTTTTTTTTCAATATATTGATATAATATCCAAAATTTCACCTTTAAATCATGATAGCTTTTTAATATGTAGTCGTAATAGCACAAAATAACTGTTTTTGTATTTTGCAATGTATTTTTGATTTAAATAAATCATTACTTTATGCAATCGACTTAAAAAAATTACTCATGAGCTTCTAAAGCCACATAAAATGTGCAAACGAATGAGAAATGTCAGCTTCTAAATTCTTTAAACAAAAAGCTAACGACTGTTTTGAGCTTCAGCTTCAGAGTCTTCAGACCTGACACCATTGGATTTCGACAACTCTGATACTTAAGACATAGATTTTTTAAAAGCTTTGCGACTAGGAAATCCAATCCGAGGATCCCGAATCCACAATTTTACAATTTTAGTTCTCCATGAATCCCGGGATTAGTGGCGTAACTACTAATTGGCGAGCTTAGGCGACGCCTAGGGGCAGTAACTGTCTAATATATGTATACATATATACAGTACATATATGTTTTTCAAATTGTTATATTAATATCAACACCCTACCGGTGATGTATTTACTACACATCGACTCTAATAATGGGAATATCGATATGAAATATAATAGATACGGGCTTCAAATTTTTTGTATGCTTGCGTAATATAATTACGAATCACATGAAAGTATTATAGTATACAAGTATTCATCTGCAGCGATGGAAATAAATAATTTGTTGGGGAATCGGGAATTTTGCGAGTTTTAGTCCGTGTCTCAGCAGAAAAGAATTTGATCAGTCACATTGATGGATACGAAAATGGGGGCTCATGTGGTCATCAACTCGTACTATCATTTAAATATCTGATGACGATACCTCCAACGAGTGAGGAGGCTGAGCGTGCATTTTCAGCGGTAGCAGGATGATTAATGATGTTTTTTTTTTTTTCAGAATGGTGCACATAATAGCTATGGAGGTGCTTCCGGAGGAGCGGGACCGGAAGTACTACGCGGACAACTATACTTGTTGTCCACCGCCCTTATTTATTATATTTATTACATTAATAGAGGTGAGTCTTTATTCCAAATATATTCTAACTATTTAATGCCACTCGTGAAAGTTTTAAGTCGATGCGCGGTGTGCGTCCGTTTCTCTGACACGTGACAAAATATTTACATCGCACATGACAGAAAGGTGTCTTCTTTAATGATGCCGAGGGTGGTCCGCTCGTCGGAAGATGGACCCTATCCATCAACGTCCTTCTTATCTCAATGGGGTGCGAAACGCCCCCTTCTTCCTGCACTTGACGGCACGCGTTAAGCACGACTTCCGTTTGTCGCTCGCTCGAGATGAAATCGTCTTTTTACGACGGCGCTTTTATATTCGTAGAGCAGCGTCGTTTTTGAGCATCCCTGGAGAGTGCATCATAAATTCCGTCTGCTGGCGTGCGTTTCAATTTTCCGATTCGTTGCCCTGCCAATTTCGCGCCCTGGGCCATTTATCTAGCCGGTGGGGTGGTGCTGCAGCAGCCGCGCGATGCACCGGTGGCTGCAATTTGTACTCTTTCCAAATTAAATCCGCCAAAACGAAAAGAATTTATTCCATTCGGAGTGTTATTATAGAAGGTGTCACCCCATCAGATCTCAAACTACCCTCAAGAGAGTCAGGCGCCATGTGTTTTTGAGACACATGCCGAATGGCGTCCTGTTAATATCTCATGTGCTACAAATCGAAGGATATCCTGTTTCGAATAATATTTGTTATCATCTATTTAGTATTCCAGAGACAGCGCTTCCCAAATTTTCAACCCTTCTTGTATCGATATAAGCTCGCAAAAATATCCAATTTTGCTTGAAAACAATAAATATCTTTTTCGCTGTTCAATAATAAAATGCAATGCAATGCCAAATGATTCAATTCGCCAGATTAACAGCGACTTGCACTTCTGACACCAATGTTACGTGGCCGCGTCCCTGGGCCGCACGGGGATGACCGCGCTTGCACGCGGGTCCATTCTGCTCTCGGACCGTTATGAAAGCCTATGACCACGGGAAGAACATCTTCCCTAGATGTCGCTATTAATCTGCACAGATTAACGTATTGAATTGAAATTGTACCAACATGAATGCTTAATTATAAGCGTCACATTTTGATGTCCTATGCATCATCATCCCCAATCTGATATTGTGTATCCATATAGAAATCTATCCAGACGGGCTGTATTTATCTGACTTAGTCATCCCGGTTGAGCCCTCCTCAAGGCTCCTTGTCGGTCATAAATATTTAACCACCCCCTTTTTCGCATTACCCTCGTGCAATATTTATCCATCTAAGTGCTGCCATTCAATTCCGCTCCAACTTTGCGCCGAGGACTTTCGACATAAACCATCCCGATCAGGATAAGCGCTCATCCTGGCGATAAAGCGGGGATTAAGGGCACGGAACAACCTTGGCATTCGTCCATGAAAGTTGGGACGCCATCGAATGTGTGCAGTTTTGAAGTGTTGCAAATTCAAACGTTTGAACTCGATTAACCCCCCCGAGCGTATCATCGAAGTCCCACCACATTTCTATTTATTCCGCGACGAGAGCTGTTTGTCTAAAGCTTTGTTTTTTCTACATCTCTTCTTATTTATTTATGAAGAGCGGTAGTAAGTAGCACGTGCTCACTTCCCAAGTTTTGTTTACAACCCACTATTGGGTTTGTAGCACATCCGATGATGGCTTTCTATTTTTACAAGATGGAACATCTCCGAAGACTTCCGTAATGGCATTCGTATATTATCCCATTACGTTTGGGTGGTATGCGAAAAATTTGGGCTCTTCACGGCTAGAAATTCCTCCCGGGGAGATTTATGGGAGTCAACCCTTTCGGGGACTGGTAAGACAATGACGTAAATACTCGCAGAGTCGTTGACATTCTTACACAATGCGGGTAATATGACCACATGATTTATTGCGGTATCGAGTCCCGACTTTTGGTTTTTGTGTATAACAACGCATTAGGGTGGCTTCCTTCTTCCTTCCTGTCAATAGGAAGACTATATATTCCCATTGTTGGATATTATAATACTCATGCTACATTTTTTTACACGGGGATCATTCAAACTATGAACGAATTTATTTTAATTAAAAAATATAGTCAACTGGTCATTCAGAAAGTAAGGTTACAATATTTATGTAGGATCAAAGAATACTTATATTCAATTGAAATTCACAAGATAATCCTCATCGAGATCGAGACATTTATGTAATCAAGGCATCAGCTTTTACAGCCTGTTAGTTGTACAAAGACTTTTCACCCAAAAACTCTTTTAATTCAGTGAAAAAATGATAGTCCAAAGGTACCAAGTCGGGTGGATAAGGGGAAAGGGGTAACAATATCTCATCCAAACGATACCAGCAGCTCCTATGATGCTCGCGCAGTGTGGATTCTAGCGTTGTCATGTAAGAAGCTGACTGTCCGGCTTTTGTGATTCTGAATGGCTCTTCTGGGTTTCTTTTATGGTATATTATTAAACCTCGGCATTAATATTAGTCCCTTTAAAGATAAAAATCCACTAAAATGATCCTCTTGCGATCCCAAAAAAACAGATACCATGAATCTTGAACTTTTTGGATGGATGATGAATAACGCCACGCCTCATCCTTCATCACGATAGTCCAGAAAATCTTATCCCTTTTATGCGAAACGATTCAACAAATCGCCAATGGTGTGAGCATCATGGGCACACATCTTATAACCAGGTGTTTCTGACAAAATATCACCAAGAAGACTTCAAAAATGTTAGGAAGTTTGCCAAGCATTACATGTCGGTCATTTCGCACTTGTTCTTTAACTTTTTGTACAAATTCATCATAAATGAGTGATGGTCTCCCTGTCAATGCCTACGGTTGTATCTGAACAATCTCACCCACTTTGTGAAACATTGTCGACTCATCACATCACTACTATAAACAACCACATCATAATGAGAGCACATTTGGAATGCTGCGGTACAAATTGAGTCCGTATTAACAACCGGCTGCAGCAACGCATTTTTATTAGTAAGCAGATTTATCATCATATATAGAATATCGATTTGCAGCATATTTTGATGCGTGGCATCATCTGCAAGCGTTTCGCTGCCTGAATATCTAAATTCTTGAAGTTCTGCCAATGAAATCGGTCGTCTTAATCCACCTGGATTACTTTCAAAGACGCCCAGCATTAAGCCGGCTGATCGTCGCTTTTCCGGCAAACTTTCCTCTTAATCCCACAGGATTCGCCGTATGGAATTGTTTCCGCTCGGGCGTGCGTCATCCAATTATTCACTGACCATAGACAGGATCTGATATTCGTCAGACCGCAAAGAAGCCCTACTGAGAAATCACCAAGTTCAAGTATTCCACGGAGGACTGCCTTAAGTTCCGATAGGTGAGCTCGTTATCGATCCCGGGGATTACGTGCCGGTTAACCGCACACATTTAAACCCTCGAATAATCCCGCCTTTTCGCATGCTGCCTTTGAAAAGCGATTCGGGGCTAAAATATGAGAATGCATTTTTACGGGCGCACGAAAGATGATATCACTTTTTGAGCACGTGGTGGACTTAATATGAGCCACCGGGACGAAGGGGAGACTAATGGGGATGAAATGTTAAAAATATTGCACGGGGGAAGGAACAAAAACATTGTCAAAATATGCGCTGCTTAAGTCGAAGCATGTGTCGCGGTTGTAAGCTGATGCGCTTCGTTTAAAAGTTGAAATTGAGTTTCGATTTCAAATTCAAATTTGGAGACCATCATCTTGCATGCTGCTGTGGTATAATCATCTCTACAGCCCTCTTGGTTATTTTTTTGGCTGATCGTTTTACGCGAAGCATTCAATTATCGCATAAATATGTCCAAAAACATGCTATCTTGGATGCGCCATATGAATATATTTGGAGGGGTGTTTAGTGTTTTAACACTTTAGTGCTTGAAAAGTAAACACTATCTTTTCTATCAACTCTTTAACTGTCGTTTAAAACATTTTTAGTGTTTTTGCGTTTGAGAAACGTTTTTGGATGTGCGAACGAGCAAAATTGTCAGATTTGGAACAAAAGCAATCCAAACAAAACCAGCATCAATCCATATACTGTTTGATGTGGATTTAGGTCTGATGGAATCAATTGGTCCGTATTTGTTCAAGAAATTCAGCCAGAATTATGCGACAGTCATCGAAAATTGAACCACCCAAATACGTGCCACATAGCAAAGTCGCGGCATAAATTTGATTGATTTTATATTTTATATTTATTGCCATAAAATATTCATTCAAATTCAAAAAAAATTGTGTAGATATCTCACATACAATTTGTTTTATTTACGTTTGAAAATAGAGCGCTTTTATTGAAAGACCCTGTATTGCAAATTCTTCCTCAACTATTTCCATAATCTGATTTATATAACAAAAAAAATGTCACCGGCAAGACAAATTTAGTGAGCAGTATTCGAGGGCGACTTTCAGTTCTTAATTCCCCTGTTTGTGAGATGCGTATCTCTTTCTTAATAGACAGACACATTTAGACATCGCAATTATGTTTTGCTTGCAATTTGTCTCGAGGTCCCAGACATCTGCTTCCGGATGTGTGATTATATTTGGAGTCGTGGGGAAGCGGATGTTGGCAAAATGACATTTGAAGCTTAGGCCATACATTCATAATTGGCGCTGAAGATTTATCTGATTTCCACGCGGCAAGTCTACCCAGTTTGGAATACCATCGGGTCACGTTCTCGGCGCTAAGCGTCGCCTCAAAGATCATCAAGCTCGTGTTTAATTGGGACATCAAGTCGTGACATCGACGATTTGGTCCAGTCGATTCCAGTCGAGTTTCTTAGGACAGGCTCGAGACTGTCTCCCGGTCTATTAAATCTGACATTTCTATTTTGAAGTGTTATTCTCCTCCGGTTCGTTAACATGCTTGTATCCGATGACCCCGGCGGAATCCGGATTCTGGGGTTATTTTGATGGTTTGTCGTGTGCGGCGGATGCGCCCAGTTAAACATAACTTGCTCCTAATGAAGTGCACTTTGTATCCGGTTGTTTCACGGTGATTTACCGAACTCCAAGACATTGTTCAATTTTTCATTATTATTTCAGGGAGGAAAGACAACAATTCTTGTTTTTCATGTCGGCTCTTGCAGGCGCGGCAAACATTTTTATGCGCGTTCTTAAAATTCTGACTCATGCTAGATCAGGGACTATGTCATCTTTATCATTATAATGGACTCCAATCTCATAGGGATGAAATCCATCCGTTTAAATCCTATATAATTGACAGCATCACATCATGCATCATGATAACCATGATGGCTTTTTTGCACCCAAGCAAATGAATGCTTATCGAGCTGGTCCCTACCGCCCAATAGTATCCATTATATCCCCAGCTTAAATCTTGTAGAATGAGACTTAAATGCTATCAATTACATTATGACCTGATCATCCAAAAAGGTTACAAGATTTATGCAAGATCGAAAAATGATTAATGATCGTATTGATTGGTTGGGAATTCAATTGAAATGTGACAAAACAATAAAACAGATAGTATATGCATTGTTTGGATGATAATGTAACGTGACACGCTTCTGACACCAATGTAACGTGAAGCATTAATTACGATGAAAGAGAGAGATATGACTGCGGGAAGGACTGATGGTCTCCCACCGCCGGATAGGAAGCAGCAGGAGCGCTCGACGACCTATCCATCGAAAAAATTTACTGTGACTAAACAAAATGGCCGACAAACACGCTGCATACAATAAACTAACCAAACTGCTATATTGTCTTAATAGTTACATGAATGTCGTCTAATATGTAATAAGTCTATCTTGATGTTTTGTCTGAATATTCTTAAAATATTCGAGAGGAAACATACGTAGCCGGTTAAGCCGTCATCGTGCATCAATCGTGAAATATAACACTGCAGAGGATGCTTCTATCCCTTCTCATATCTCAAAAGATTCTTCCACTTCTTTTATTTTCAGCACATCGTATCGCACTTTGTCTCTTTGAAGCTCTTCAGCCTCGTTTCCGACGCGTGTATTTTTAACGCCTTTCCGGCGGCGCGTCCACTTAACACTTGGACAACCGCAGGCCCTCATTAATAATTCTCGACGACGATTATTAATTTCGTTCGACATCTGCTCCCCTTTTTATCGCGTGTTCGAAATAAGTCAGAATGCGGATTCGGCAATCATAATAAAAAAGCATTCGTATCGTAAAAGTTCTCCCGCTTGTGAATTTCATACATGTAGAACGATTTTTTTCGTTTCGCCCCCCCTAACGAATTCTTTTCTGCGGATACTGCAGTTTTGATCATCAAACTGTGGTCTGCAGTTCATTAAAAATGATTTTAAATCAATTTAACAGTCCGTTTAATTGATGCTCGCTGGATTTGTATTAATTTAAAATACACAGGATACTTCCAGATTTTGATTGCCAGTATTATAGACCTCAGCTGCTAGTTATTTTTTGATTCCAAAGCATAGTGACACCAATGGAACGTGGAGCATCTTAGCTTTTTTTTTTGAGAGATATCTGGTCGCAGGAAGGACATATTCCCGCAGCCAAGGCTATCTGATGACTCCTGCTTTCTGTTATTAAGTTGAATAAATAATTATATTCATTAGAAGCATGGCATTGAAAATAAAACGCTATGGAATTCTGCTGCATGCCACATGTGCGTGCATACTCATCCAAGGGTTAAAAGCTTGAGAACCCAAAATGCCATGTGAATTTATTGTAATAGGGCATAATAAGCTTGGAAAAATGGCAAACTTTTTTAAGTGTCGCTGAATTGCTGACATTATTGCTGAAAATGTGACTATAAAAGCTGAAATTATAGCCCGTTCTTATAAATTCGATTGCCCCCAAGAGTGTCAAAAAGGCGAAGAATTTTTCCAACTGCCCAATCAAATTTAATGTTCAGTTTTAAAGGCAAAATGTCAATATTTATGAAATGGAGAGTTTATGATATTTTTCTCCCACGACCATTGCGTTTCACATGAGAGATCAACAATAATGAGCCCTTGCAAAATTACGCCCTTTTTAATACCATTCTCATGATTTAGAGTTTTGCATTCATTCAGTGGCAAAGAGTCGGCATGAATATAAAAGCTTGATTTTTTTATTAATTGAATCCGTTTTTGGATTAGCCTCAATGAACCCTAGCACGTCAATCCTTCATAGATTTAAGTAGGCACGCGCATAAAATATAATCTCGGCTTTCTTTCGGACCTTTTAAAACAATCTTGATCCTCAGCATCGTAAATTTAAGACCGTCGTTAAGTAAACATGGACCTTTTCGTGCTTAAATGCGCATTTTTGTTCTCGGGACGTGTGAGTTTTACCGCCGAAATAACCGCCCGCAAACGATTCGAATCACTTTTTTATGCGGCGATTCATCATCACGATACGCCGGAATTCGATCAACATTTCGCACAAGCCATACATCATGCTAATTAATTAAAAACATCACAGGTACAGGTGCTCGTGTCGCATCCATGCATAATATTTTGACAGCCAAAGCGACCGAAACGCATCCGTTATCGTCCATGCCCGGATTGAAAAACGGCGACCGTAGCGTGCGTCGTAATCTTTCCAGCCGGCTCCGCCCGATAATGCCCGGACGATAATATTTTCATGCCTTATTTTTTCGACGTTAAAACCGGCGAACTGAAATTTATGTACGCTCCTTATTAACATACGTGTACGCCGTTTGGCTGCCAATAAAAAAATCGTCCGATACAAAATGGGTTATGACATGCGACGCGTTTTCATGAATACTCAAAAAGCCGTTGGAATATCAATGTTATTATTTTCACGCGTGTCAATGCCCGAAAACACAATTGCTGCGCGCCGTATTGCGAGAGCAATTAATTAAAATCTTATAGTGTCGCATGTCACCTCAGACGCTCGGTGCGCCCTAATATTTTAACGTTATTTGAAAAATAACAATTTCATGTCGGGGCGCTATACATCCAGCGAAGGATCGCATGTCTGAAACGTCTATCTAATCACGGCAAACATGCACCATATTGTGAAATATGCAAGGTCTCTTTTCCACCTTCAACTTTTCAAATATTTACATCATTCGAATGTATTTCGACAAATTCCTGCGACGATATCGCGATGCAATATATTTTACATCATTAAACATTTTTCGAAAGCTTGAAAAGCCATTTAAAAGCTGAAATATTACAAACAATTTTTCTACATAGGGAGAAATGGTGAACGATTTTATGCAATCATATTTAAATTCGATTTATAAGCAATCTAATGCATTGAATAATTTATATCATATTTAAATAACGCAAAATTAATCATCATTTTAATTTATAACAATTGATTAATAGTTTTTTATGCATAAATATGTATTATACGACACATGCTCGATTTTTTATACGCCATGGTCGAAATTCGCTCATGTCAGATTATTCAAATCTGACGTTTCATTCCGATTTCATTTGTTTTAATATCAATATAATTATGTGCTTTATTAATTTTGACAGTTGTGCGGAATAATACAAGGTGCCGGGACGCTTCGCAAAACTAAGCCGATCATTATCCAGCCCGATTTGCGTTTTAAAATTTACGGCGTGACACACTTGTGCTAAAATATTCATGAAAATATGATTTATACTATCGCCATTTTAGAATTCTCCTCATTCACACGTCTAAATAGTTGCTACAATGCATTCAGCGAATATGTTAATTTTTGCGGAATTAACGATATGGTCCGCACTCGACCGAATTAAATCTGTGTCGGCCGTCGAACGTCTTCTTCTTCGTCTTTCGAAGGCAATTTCCTTTTCCTCACCCACATCGCATTATTTCCCGATGGACATCCTGATTGGGCTCTATTCATATCTGACAAGAAATATGTACACATTTCTTTCGCAGCAATATATTCCGCTTCCGGCGCGGCGAGACCTGGATTTTCCGACGTTGATTGATGCATCGACTACGGGAAAAGCCCGGTGAAAATCGCTTAATTTTCAAGCATTATTATGGAGTACAACCTCTTACGAACGAGCATTGTGCGCCTAATCTAGATCTCGACATTTAAAACGCGATGTATTAACATCGTTAGAGCAGCGCAATAAACATTTCGATCTGACGTTCTAAAAAATAACGGCCGCTTTCCTACGTGTTATTGCCAAATATTAATCGCCGCTTTGTAGCGACGCAAATGTCAAGTCCTAAATATATGCGGCATTGTCTTTTCGAGGTTATGTACGGATATGTCATTTGACGTTTGATATTGTTTTAAATCGTAATGCGGCCATAAGCCGCGTTAATCTGGCCTGGCTCTCGAGCGGGGACGTATCGACAAATTAGGAGCATAGAAGGGGTTAACGAACCCCCTCGCATGAATTATTAATCTGGGCGGTAAAGCCTTCCAAAAGAAGGGCTCGCGTGTCTGGCATTCCTTTTCAGGCCCGATTCCAACCCCCTCGCAATCGTTTTATATGCCGACAAGCACATAAAATTGAAAATAAAACCACTTGCATTTACATGGATACGGCTTATCCCGATGCAGTGGAAATGCTCAATTTTAAATATCACTGGATAAAAATGCACATTTAATTATATGAGCATTTCTCAGCGAACTGTCTCAGTAAACTGAGAAAATTGTCCAGATCACTTTTTTGTTTGTTTATGTATCGACCAAATCTTATTAAAGGAATCGATATCTACCCGGTTGTTTAAAAAAACATAGATGAACCAAAAATGCATTTGGAAATATTGAGGATTTTTTTAAAAATATAGAGGACTGTATTTAAATGAAAAATACTATTTTAGTACCATAATTGAGTTTTTATCCCACACGCTCGTCGGGATGGTAGCGCTAACGCACAGGTCCGTTTTTCTTTCGGATTATGTGTAGCCGAAACTTTTTATTCAGCACAAGAGAGAGATCTGGCTGCGAGAAGGACATCCTCCCGCAGCCAAGGCCACCCGACAACCGGCAAAGGCAGCCTTTGGTTGTTCCTTTTTGGACAGTCTATCTCTCTTGGTTTGTAGCGTCTTCTGATAATGTGCGGTATGCAGCAGCCACTCTGATTGCGCTTCTGCGCTGTACCCTGGTCATATTGATCCTTTGGGTTGCCAGAGGACTGAAAAACATTTTTACTATAATAAAGTTAATTTGAAAGGGTAAATAATGCAAGCAATTGATTTTGATTATGACATATCCTTCAAAATTGCAACCTTCATCAACTTCAATCGTCGATTTTACCACAAGGCCAATAATTTTCCATATGTTCCATGTGAATTTCAACATATTTTTATGCTCATTCCCCTCTATTCGTCGATGAAGTTATGCTTTTAAATCGACTACCTTTCAATTAACCGTCGACGATCTAATAATCATGGACTTAATAAAGGAGTACCCTTCGGAAAATAAATACCGCTCTTCATTGATGCTCCTGAACGACATCGTCAAGTCTGCGATTTATGCGAACGCTAAAGTGTTAAAATGCTGCAATCGTTTGCACGCGACGTGGATTTATCTAAATGGCCCATCTGACCTGATAAGTGCGCCCGTTTCTGTAATTAATTGGGGTGGCTTTGCCATTGATTTGAACATGTTTTGCTATGATTATTGAATGAATCCACGCCGTCCATCGTCATTTTCTACTCGTTCGAGAGGATCATAAAGCTTTTGTGTGTGTTTATGGCCCCTTTGGCGTCTCGGCTAATTGCTGAAGACTCGGCGTGGAAAATTGCTAAGTCGAGTTTTACCAGGAATTGGGCTTCAATCATCATAAATGTCGTTCTGCGACTCATTGATGATGCTCTTTACGCTGCAATCACACGAAAACAACTTCAATTATTTCCAAAGCATCGTCAAATCTGCTGCGTAACCGCGCATTCCTATGCAAATTTCCCCATAGTATTTTTATTGTGCATTGTTTTCGAGTTGCATCAGAGCTGGCTGTAATCCACCATGGATCAGTTGCTCGATGCAATTTTACGACGCTTTCCACGGTCTATGCTTCAGAGATTGGGGCTGCAGAAAATGCCTTTTTTTTTTTTTTGCTAAGCTGGGCTCGAAATAAGGTCAGCAATTGCGTAAGTCTAAGGCCAGCTAAAAATGTTTCCAGCTTAAACCATATCTGATACATATTACTTCCTTGCTATATCGCGTGCCTGTGCTTAATATATTCCGAATGCAAATTGAACAATGCAGGTCTTACATTAATTTATTTTTATCAATGCAGCTAGCTTTTGCTGCATTCAATGGTCAACTTTGGTTTTGAACTATAAGATTACAGGATCGTTCAATAAAGACGCTCTAAATTTACTAGATCATAGAAGCCACGTTCTTAAAACAATATCTCTCAAATTTATTGCAAACAATTTAATAATATATGGCAAATTATTATTGAAGATTATATTATTGAAAAATGCGTGCAAATTATCAAATTTTACGTATAACAAACGCTTCGCCAATAAAATCATCTTTAGCGATGAAGTCAATTTTTAGTGCGATTTAACACCTTGAGACTTCCTTTTTTTTAGGGCAGGTCTATGCGTATAAACTTTAAACAATTAATGTTCTTAAAGTCAACATAACTAATGCCATCCAGCAAATTCAGTCAAATTTATGCGATAAAGTTATAGAAAATTTGAACTACCGAATACGCGCCACCAAGCAAAACCGCGGCGGATATTTGAACGATATTATATTTCATAATTAATGCCATAAAATATTCTTTTGAATAAAAATAAAATTAAGTGAATATCTCATACGCAATTTATTTTATTTATATTTAAAAATTGAGCGTCTTTATTGAAATACACGCGAAATATACCAGGGCTTTGAACCGTTATTTTTTATTTCGGTTTTCGTTTTTGTTCAGATCTACGCATTTATATTGGTTCGGTTACGGTTTTCGGTTCAAGTCCAGGTGATTTGACATTTAATAACTATAAGTTTGGGATTCCCAACTCGGAGTTTATAGCATTGGGGAAACAAATTTAAATCTGGGAGTCCCTGTTTGGACACGTAGCAAATATATAGGAAGAGATGCGCTAAACAAATTGCACAAGACACCCAGGGATCCCAAATCCCCTAATTCTTACTGACTAAACCCCTCGTTTATCCATCAATATATTTCTACAGAAGATAGGTAGTTTGACCATAAGGTCCCTTCTAGAGCTTTTTTTTCTTTATAGGGGGAAATCTTCTACAAGACACCATGATTAAAAACTATGGTAGTATGAGATTCTTACCCACTAAAACCCCCACCCTTTTTTCTCCACCGATCCCCTTGAAATCTTCAGCTTCAGGGGGGTAGGTTTATTTTTCTACGAACCGGTGTTCACTCTTCTAGTTCTTCCTCCATTTTCTTTCTTCCGCATGACCTCATTAGCGAAATTTGTCTACGCTTCCCACTTTTCTTTCGTTTTGCTCATTGTGTTGACCATGTTGGATATAGTTGGGGTTTCTCCAATTTTTTGCAGTGGTGACACTTTGTCGAACCCTCCTTGCCAATTTTAAATATTTAAGCACCCGTCCCGTCAGCATCTTGGTCAGATGAAAGGTGAGCTCTCCGTGTTTACGCAAGGTCCATTTTCAGAATCAATTGGTAAGTCCACCTTCCCTTGGTTCCGATGTCCCAGCGTTTCTACCATTTTTGGATTGACTCTTCCCGGGCTTCTTCTTTTTCTGTATTTTTCTTATATCTCCCTTTTCATGGCGAGGATGTCCATGGGAAGTGTATCTGCTAGAACTTGTACTGCGTCCAGTTCTTAGCAGTTTATATCTGCCTTCTTCTATCTTCCGCCATTCTGTGTAATTTCTGCTCAGACTGGTGCACCATAAAGCAAGATGGAGTTGGTCACCTAGTTCAGTAGCTTTCTTCGTCTCGATCCCCTAGAGTTCTCCTATCTTCTAGAGCTGGAGATACGCCCTGCGTATCTCTCTTTAACTGCCCTATCAAAGATCCCAGTTCTCTTTGCTTACCATCATGCTGTCGACTTTAAACTCAGTTATCCCGAGTGCTTGATTCTGGATCATCCAATCCTATCATATTCCAGTATGATTCACTCTTTCAAATATATCTGATCCTCTTGTTTTACCATGCAATAACTTCAGATTGGCAATTTCTTCGACGCTATTAAAATGATGATCAGTTTTTATTGTAAAAATGCTTAGTTGTATCCAAAGTCAAGTCTGAATTCCTTGATGGGTCTCGTAACTGATTTATTTTTATTGGTCACGTCTTCTTTTCGTAGCTCAGAACCAAAAACAAGCCTAATTTCTCCTTGTATATTGATTTGATGCTGTGTTAAGTGATCAAATCAAAGTAAACAAGATTTGCAGATTTTGAGTAATTAGAAGACAATATTTCATTTATTTCAATGGGATTCAAATTTGAAGGCAAAATTCATTGAAGTTGTCGTGGCTGAATTTTGCTAATATTTTCTAGCAAAAATATACGACGATTCGCATGTGAAATAATTTAAAGTGTCAGGAAGAAGGCATTAAATTATCCTTGTCATGTTTTATTTCTGTGCGTTTTGGAATAAACCTACGTTTCTCTGTAAATTTAAAGTATTTTTGGGGCCCACCTAAGCTTGTTTTTATTTTATTTTGGCCCATGTTAACCTTTGAGTTTGACCATTGCGATCATATCGTGGAGGCAACGGTCATACAAAATAATGGACGACTAGGACCTCTACATTTTCATAGCCGTAGATCATTCACGATCAAAGTTCATAAATGCATTTTGTTGCAAGACTATTTAATAATTCATTACTAAATTGGTGTCAACTAGGATACGCTCTTATTTTTTTACCCTCAATAAAGCGCACTTATGCGTGTTTACTCATCAGCGTATTAACATATACAAATTTGCTTGTCCACAGCTTGGATTCTTCACATACTACACAGTGTCGACAGGTCATGCAGCATTAGCAGGACCAGTACCAATAGACTCCGTATTCATATATAGGCCAGATAAAAAAGCTGAAGTGTGGAGATTCTTCACGTATATGTTCCTGCATGCAGGGTAAGTTTGTCGCCATGATCTTCTAGCAACTATAAATATACATTTATTGAAATTGAGCAACAAAAATAAGAAACACAAACGTTGCACCATAATTTAGTCGCCCCTTCTTTAAAATAGCACTTTAATGTGTTCTCCATTTTTGCTTTTATTTTCATTTCAAACTTCCCCCCATATGCATTATAAATAGATTTGAGTAGAGTCTTAAAAAATGGACAAATTTAGCACAATTTTATATGTGAAGACTTTTGTTTGGGTCGTCCAATTTGTTGATTGTCATAGAAAGCTATGCACTTCTTGGTGATGGTGTCTGCAAGAAGTTGATTGCGTGATTTGTGGCCACACATCCGCCACTTTGTCTTCTGGGCCGATTTTGTTTTTATTCGTCGTTCGTGATGATGAGAAATGGAGAGGTATTCGAAGCACTTCCTCGATAATTTGTTTGGTGCTTTGGATAAGCAAAGAACGCGCATCACTAATGAAGTAAATTATCATCCAGATAATGCTATTTATACTATGGAAACATTCTCATTCCCGTCTCTTTTGTGCGTTTGTACCACATATTGTTGTTTCTGCCGCTCTATTGATTCTGAATAAAGTCTAATATTTCAAAGACGGTGCATAAAATGGCATTTAAAACAAGTTTGTTTGGGAGTTTTGATCGTTCAGACCCTTGGATAAATTTAATGCTTTCCATTTCGTTGGCTCTAAATTAATATGTCACGTTAAAATTACATTTTTAACTTTTTATGCACGTTTACATCCCCTACTTTTATATTTTTCATGAGTTTCATAACAGATTTATAGCTATATTTACATCCCCTAATTTTTTTATCAAGGGAATTATGTTTTAATCCACAAATAGGGGTGATGAAATTCATGATAATCTATTAAATAAATCATTTTATTATATTATTATAGTGTATTTATACAATATTATGTTATTTAAATTGCAGATGGTTGCACTTAGGCTTCAATTTATCAGTACAAACAGTCGTGGGATTACCGCTGGAGATGGTACACGGTGGAGCGCGAGCTGCTGCTGTATACCTCGCCGGAGTCGCCGCTGGTTCATTAGGAACCAGCGTGTGCGATCCGGCCGTATGTCTTGCAGGAGCTTCCGGTGGAGTATATGCCTTATTGGCAGCCCACCTTAGCAATGTTCTACTTAACTACCACACAATGCAATGGGGTGCAGTGAGATTATTAGCCGTGTTTGTATTTGGTAAATATAACATTTTAACATTTAAATATAACGCTAATATTCAAATAGCGTAACGATATTAATTACATATATATAAATGCAATATTGATAATGATTTTTGTATTTTATTTACAGCGTCCTGCGATGTGGGCTTTGCAATCTACTCGAGATACGCAGCCGAAGGTGGTGCCGGTCCGCCTGTATCGTACGTCGCACATCTCACCGGCGCTCTCGCCGGCCTCACAATAGGTCTTCTAGTGCTTAAAAACTTTGAACAGAGATTACACGAGAGATTGTTATGGTGGGCAGCATTGGGTGTTTACGCTGCTTGCACCCTATTTGCCATATTATTCAACTTGATGAATTCAAACGTCGTACCGACTCCGGTGATCCAACCGCCCGACGAAGCTCTTCGGGACCCGCAAGCCCTCAAAGCTTACGGATATTGATAATTGTATTAAGAGCTTAGGACGTTTTATTGATATAAATTCACATTTTGTAGAAATCACTGTGCGCGATTTCAATCGGTCGTTGATAAAATACACTATACAAAAATAAAATACGCCGCTGGTAAACGATTGGTAATATAAATATTGAGTGATTTGAATGAATTTATAAGATTGATCCAATCAATCGCGCTATTATTTTAGACGATATGATATTAAAGCGATCAATTTTTATGTTCATCGGATCCGAATTCATAAAAATCAATTGTAATTTTGTAACGACGACGTATTTTATAGCGTATAGGATCAATTCATATTTTATTACATTTCCATTTTAACGAATTTAAATCATTCGTTTTGATCAAACTTTTTATTTAGCGCATTAAAATGACCGAGATGAAATCGCCACGGTAAAATTTTGTGTAAATTTGTAATTTATTATTTGTAATATTTTATATATATAGAACGTTTTGTCTAATATTTTGTTGGTGATGATTTTTTTTGTACATCTGATTTGTTTATACTCGTTAATTGTAAGTTGCACTAAAGTTCCTCAATTAATGTAATTCATTTTTAATTCATAGTTAGCGTAAATGTTTTTTTGAAAAAAATTAATCCAAGTCGCAAAGGCTTTAGCCAAATAGTGAAATAACCTAACGGCTCATTATAACTATTTATTCCATAATGGGCGCGTTAGAAAAAAGACTGTAAATGAATGGGAAAGTAACTATATATAACATTCCGAGAGAGTTATTTAAATATCGACAGTCCGCTCCGACGGGTGGTAAATATATACTAAAATTGACGTATTAACATATTCATTTGAATATATCTCTCAACATGAACTATTTTTCTTTTTTATATATTGTGTGATCATAAAAATATAGTTTGTATATTTATGTAAATTTATTGTCGGTATGTATTCGCGAGTCGATAATGATGGTATCGACTCGCAATATCTCATTCGCTATGATGAGATCCAATGAACACTGTCCCTGTATCATCGATTTATCAAAAAATACGAACGAGCATTTCGATCCGAATATCAAGTATATTTCTACGTTATGAAATAAATATTCTTACGATGATATGATTTTATTGACATTATTACAAAATTTGATACGATAACAATTTAAATTAACGCATATGTTTACATAGTCAAAACCCGTATTTTATTAGGACGCGTTTTTACTAGTTGTAACTAATTTATACCATCTAATAATTACATAGTTATAACTAGAATTTACTGCCATATATATGTTTGGATTTTGGATAAAACAAGTTTTATCTTTGGTAAATTTTGACCAAAAAATAAAAGCAAAAGATTTTTTTCCATGATAAACCTCAAAATATTAACGAATCAACTGCATATTTATCGACATTAAACAATATGCCGTATTTAATTCGCGTTTAAACGCAAATTAATTATTGACCGGCAATAAATTCTAGTTACAACAAAACGTCCAGTACAAATTTTATTACGACCAAATTAAAACGCGTTATAACTAAATACAGGTTTCGATCATAACTCGTGTATACATGCAAAATTACTAAATTAAAAGCAGAACGCAATCATCGGTGATGAGCAGACGTTAAATAGTGTAGCATGCTAATAAAAAACCCATGTGTTCATGAAGCATTTCGCACCGTAGTATTTCATTTACCTTTTTTTCCATTAGCTGATATTAAAAAACACTTCAATAATAGTCAGATTATTGTAATTCATATTGATATGTATGATTTTAGGCATTTATTTTGTAAATATATACATAATTTGCGTATATAAAAATTTACAATGAGTGAGCTAGTGTAATTTTTTTTATTAATATTTTTGTTACTAGCAATTGTACATATTTCATATTAAGATTTAATAATAATACGATAACAAAGAGAAATATAGTCACAATTAATTTATGCGTTTAAGGGAAATGTTAAATGTAAATTATCTCTTAAAACGCGAGTGAATAAACAACATTTTACACCGCGCTATTGGTTCGTTTATTAAGAAACAATGTATGTATATTCTCATTCATTTTTACTGTATGGAATTAACGTCGTAACTGCCTTCTGTGAAATTAATTTTTTCCATGTTTCGTTAATATTGTGATTTGTTTCAAGTCATAATTTAGTCATTTTTACTGTGTATTTTAATATAATTTAGTAAACGTGTTTCATACTACTTTTATATTCCCTCTATTTATTAAAATATAAGATGATGTCTGTAATATAGGTAGTCCTTGCAAATCTGAAATGTGTTATATACGTTTATCGTAATGCATACCTTTTGTAATCATATAAATTTACCATTTTTAGCGAGAAAAAGCGAGGACTTACTAATTGTACTAATTTAAATTTGATAATCCGAACGTCGATTATATAATATTATTTATATCGGGACTGCCTTAGTACATTCCATCATCCGAGTAGTTTTTGTATTATGAAAATTTTCACATGTATATTTTTTTTGTCGTATTTGCAAACGGTACCCCTTGGCTTTTCAACATTCCTTCGTGCATGATTTACCAAAAATAAGAGATTAAAAATATTTTTGTCTTTGATTTGTAATATATATTTATATACATGATGTAGAAATATGCAGAAGGGTGAGCAAACTTTTACTTGTAGAACTTTCGAGATTCTCTTTTTTTTTATAGCGATTAACGAATCTACCTCTTGCTCAATAGTTAAAACTCGATTATCGCATGTTTTTTTTTGTAATCATTCATCGATATGATGTGTATATTTTTCTTTTGCAGGTTATTTAAGCAAATTGCGCTAGAATTTGAATGTAGTAATAATTATAAAGTGTTGTCGAGCCAAAGACTGAATGATTTTCAACCTATAAATATAATTTTTTTAATCAATTATACACGTTTGATTATGAAGTTGTCAATATGAAAAAAAAAACAATTACTGAAATCACGGTATTCTTCAGATATTTTGCACTGCTTTATTGATCAAACTGCACCGTTTAATAGTCAGATTGCAACGTAATAACTAAAGCATTTTATATACCAAAGAATACTTATATTAATTAAGATCTATTTGATCATCAGATAATTTTTTTTTTTACTACAATAGCATAATTCTCCTCGCAGGATCACATTTCATCCAATATTTTCCCGACATTGTTGTTTGAAAGTTCTAAATTAAAAAAAAAACAATGAACAAATTGTAATGGAAAAAAAATATTAATAATCGAAAAAGATTATTAAAATATTTTATGTTATTTATTGGTAATGTCCTATAATTTAGAGGTGAACTTTTTTAGTTTATTTTGTAATTGTGTCTAATCAGTAATAATTATTATTTATAAAGAAATAAAATTTTATAATAAAAAATGGTTAAAAGATAAACTTTGTTTCTCATTTTTGTTAATATAAATGCGGAAGAAAAATACCCTCTTGTCGACATCGTAACAAAAAAATAAAATTGTTCCATAATAATATTAAAAAAATAATTGCATTAAGAAAAGCATTATTTATATAGGGCCATCCAAGTGTGACACCTAGATGTCAGCACTATATAACGTTATGACGACGTTGTTTCAAACAATATAAGCCATTTTGTTTCACATTTGGATGACCCTAATGAAAATTCAAAGGATCAATGCTGATGTACTGTCTTTGATGGATAAACAGGGTGAAGTACTCGACACCATAAAAAGGCCATTTCAAAGTACTTTGGTCATGTCGTAATAAAACAAAAATGTGATCTCCAAGTGCCAGATAATACAGGAAAAGAACATTGGTCATCAGAGTTACAACCAGTGGAAAACATCATGGCTAAATAGCCTCCGGGAGTGGACTGGTCATAGCACTGGATTATTTTTTCGGGCAGTGGTCGACAAAATCAAAATGGTACTTCTGGTTATCGACGTTCTTCGAGGACACAGTACATAAAAAAGAATATGGACTTGAACAGAATGAGCCAAATAAACTAAGGTGGACCTGAAAAACACCAGATGGAAAGTCACTATTAGGAAAGTACTAAATTACCAATTAGAGATCAAAAAAACCACATACTTAAGAACAAGAAAAATAAAACAAAAGAAGAGAAAGAGAAGTTAAGCAAAGAATTATAAAATAAACGAAACAAGTAGATTCCGAGAAGCTGGAGGTATCAAAAAAGCATATAAAGTAATAGTATTGTAACACACAGACATAGATTGAGAACTGGCAGCATAAATTGAAGGTCATCTAACACTTGTGAATAATTTAATAGTTATGTTCTGGTGTATTTCTGGATTATCATTATGACAGTCTGGCAACTGAGTGCGCTTAAGTTTGAGAGGGCAGGGGGTTGCCAGACCAGCTTGTTAAGATAGTACCAGACTGCTTCAAACTTGTTGAAGCATCTCTAGAGACAAAAGGACCGACTGACACCGACAAGAAAAGGCAAGGCAGACTATCCAAGAGATGTCGTAATGACATCGCCGAAACAAGCACAAAATGAAATAAAAACAAATAAATAATTATTAGCTTTTCATTATTATAAAAGTTAGAATAAATTGGTGCCATTTTTTGGTCGGAAGTCCCTGAGATTTTCTGGCATACTTAAAACAAGCCATACCGAATGTATTCTATTTAAATTATATCTTTCATCGACGATATTCGATTGCCAAAATTTTCAATAAACGCTCGCATGATTCGTTAAATTATGTCAGCACCTCAACTTTGTCGATTTAACGCGTGCGTTTATTATATTACGCACGGCTTTGATTCAGCGTTAGAACTCCTGCAAAATAAAAGCGAACGATTCACGGCTTTAATTAATTTAATAAGTTAAACGGCTTATATGACTGATTTATTTGCCAAATTTAATGCAATCAATTTGTCAACAATTCACGGCTCTTCATTCTGACCTCAACGGACGCTTTGAAGACATTCTTCATTTGGCTTCCGGGTCAATTTATTGCATTGCCAACGAATGACGAGCTGAAATTAATGTTAGAATAAACATATCACAAATTATGGTTACAAAAATAGATACCAATTTTATATCCTGCATTCAATCAAGCTGCGTAATAACAAGACGCATGATCAGTTCAGATAGACATTAAAACAAATTCACAATCATAACAGAATTATCTAATATTCAACAAGTTGAAAACATTAATGATCTTTTGGAAACATATTTTATTAATCATCTTCATTATATAAATAGTAAAAACACAACACATCAACAACCGTTAATTTCACAAACATAACTAATAATTATATCATATTCGAATAAAAAAACCTTGTAACAGGTTATCACATTATAAATGGATTAATATCTTTACGACAGTAGTGACTAGCAACATGTAATTATTCGAGCATATTATAAAAACCATAAATAATGTTAAGATACTAATTGTGCATTTCTATAATATATAATATAATTTTAAAAAATCATAATAATTGGAGTGTTCTCATTTGGATTAACCTACGTCAGAAACATGAAATTACCTAATGCTAATAAAATAGGAAACTTAATAGTAATATTCCATTCATTATAAATGTGAATCTAATAACATCGCTGGCTGACACATCTGCGTTATACATCATTTTTTGTATGGAAAAATTACGCATAATTCAGAAGTGTCCGACAAAGCGTTTAAATAGTACAATCTATAATTAAGTGATTTTTTTGTATTAAGGCAGTCGTCACGGTTAGAAAGTCGTAAAAATCGATTTTCTTTTTTTTAATTTTTTTATCGAAGATTTGACTATTGGAGAACTCAAAGTTTTTAGAAGATCCTAAATCCCATATTTAATTTGCGTTTTAACACAAATTAATTTTTGACCAGCAATAAATTCTAGTTACAAAAAGGATGTCCAGTAAAAAATAAATACGACCGAATAAAAACGCGTTCTAACTAAATACGCGTTTCGACCATAACACATATACACGCAAAATTACTAAATTAAAATATGTTCCTGAGGTTTTAGAAGCCAACTCGATGTATTTTAGAAGATTCAGATCTGATAAAAGGCAAGCGTCAAGCAAGTATGCGAACACTTAGCCAGAGCGGGCCAAGCAATAGTAAAAATCTATTTGACCCATTGACCCAAACAAAATTCATTCTCTAAAATATTAATAACTAATTTAAATCCATTTAAAATATAGATATAAAAATAAAAATATACAGGTGTATCCCAAAAGTCATGAAATATATATTTTTTTAAATATTTATTGACAATACCGGTACAAATTGTTAATATTCTAATATGAGAATCTCCTTCAAAGCTGTTCTCACAGCCGCTTGAATAGCATCAATGCTATCAAAACAGCATCCTTTGAGTACGGTTTTGACCCTCGGGAACAAAAAAAGTCTGACTGTATTGTTGCCACATTGTGTTTCTATCTGAACACTTATTCGACGGCCAGAATTCAACAAATCACGCACAAACATTTTCATCGGTTTGGCTTGTTATTGGCCATTCAGAGCGGAAGTCATCATCCACCTATTCCTGGACTTCCTTGAACTTTTTATCCCACCTTGAAACTTGCACATACAATAAAACAGACTCCCTGAAGGCTTGCTTGCACAATTCGTGAATATGTGGTCTCGAAACAAGGATGCACTAAATCAGCCATCCTGATTCTACTAATGCTCGTAGCAGAGTGAATTTAGCTGCAATATAATGCTAAAGGTTTCCTCCAACTCACTCGACTAGTTCAAACACGCTACTGCCAGTAGAAGTGCGGTAAAAAAATATATTTCATGACTTTTGGGATACACCTTATATGTCAATTAAATCGCCAAAAAGCACATTTTTAAGGGATCTAACGCAGACGACTTCCTTAATAAGAATGAAAAGCAGACTTTTAATTTCGCAATAGGTTTGTATAATACCTTTACAATTGATAATGAGATATGTATAATAATTGACCGCTATGAGAATGACTACTGCAACGATGATTCATATTTACATAGCCTAAGCATTTATCACATCAAAATCTATTTACAATAAAATAAAATAAATAATTTAGGTTTTATTCAATTTTTTTTCTTCGTATATATCAATACTCCGTTTGATTCGTTCCAAATTATCAAATAAAGATAACTTTAAAGCACTATAATATAACCATAAATTAAATAGCATTTGTTATCAAGAGTATTCATTCCGTAACTCCATATCAGGTACAATATTTCACGTTAGTTGGTTGGACTTCGACCCGTTTAAATTTAGAATGGTAACTTGTATTTTTTTAAATGTTGGATTAAAAGAAGTTTCTAAAAATTCCCACAGTCATTTTTACCCAATTGGGAATCTTTCTTTCGAACAGTGATTGTCCGGGTTCTTTGGCGTCTCCGTGGAGAGTTTCGCATTCTTTATGCAATCGCGTTTTTAGATCATGATTGGTTGTTACTAAGGCTATTTGCGTCTCCAAGTCTCTATGAACGGATCGTTCTCCGAAATTCGGAGAACCGATGAGCGTCAGCGCGGGGAGACTTTCACCGGGCGGATAATACCTAAAAAATATAATACGTATTAAACTCTATTTATTAAATTGTGTAATTAAATTGATTTTATTACGTACCATAATCCTTTCCCGTGGAATGTCCATCCTGGTTTTTCATATTCGTATATATTAAAACGGTTTTCTTGTTCATACGATTCAATATATCGATAAAATCTATAAATAAAAAACGATGTTATTTATAAAATTATAACAAATACAATTAAATATATCATCTAAAATTGAGATAAAAATTTACTTTTGCGCCAAAAGTGAATAGGCATCGGGTACACCACCAGCCGGGAAATTCGCTCCTTTAAAACCGTTAGCCTGTTAACGGCAAAAAATTAAGTTAAAAATTTGTATTACGATAATTGTATATCTTTATGTTGTATCCGTAACGATTATTACATTTGGATGGGCCATTAATAATGTACAGTTGGCTTGGGAATCTTTCGTTAAGGCCTCGATATAATCTCTCGTGAGATTGAAGTATCCTGTGGAAATCCGAATGCACGAATTGTCCGGAGCAGTGCCGAGTAATCGACGTGTTATCACGCTGTCCCAGTTTATGTTCAATTTTCCCGCTTGAATCATTGGAATCACCCAAGTGTCTGAACTATCTGGAATGACAAAATTAAATCAATATGCCTTAAAATATTAGCGTTCCCTAAAGTTATGTCGTTTTTTTTTCGATGCAAAGGATGCGAGGCACTACGATGGAGATTCATGTCAGGCAAACGTGCAACCAAAGGTACAAAGATATCAAAACGGAACAAAGTAAAAAAGGAACTAACGGCGAAATTACTGCCTTTGCGAGTTCAATCTCAGCTTGAAGGACTGCCGGGATTTCCTCCTTCACATGGTACTCATATTTGTAACGTTTGATAAGCAAACCGTCGAAGCTGCTTTCGTCCATTTCTACTCTACATCAGTACCCTTTTTAAGTTTGGAAACCAAGCTTTGATGTGGACGACTCATCCAGGGGGAATAAAGCAGCTCTGAAGTCTACAATCAATACAATTCAAAGGAAAAGAGAAGGCCTGGGAAGAGTCAATTCAACAATAGCAAGATCTCTGAAACACTGGAACTAAGAGAAGGTGGACTCATCAATTCAGCAATATAAAAATGGACCACATGCTAACATATAGAACTCGCATATCACCTGACCAAAATGCTAACAGGATACGGGTGCGTCGGTACATACAGTAGTTGTCAAAATTACCCCATATTTTTAATTGGTCAGGATCTCAATAATAACTGGCTTGAAGAAGTCGAATTCTCAACATCTAATATTAATGGGCAAAGTTGATTGAGTCAATTTTGCTTCAAAAGCAGGTCATTTATCTCTTGAACTTTGAGAGGTAAGCCATTAAATAATCTATAATGATTATTTACAAGATGACGAAACTCTCTGCTGATATGAAAAAGGTCGTCGAGAATCTTTTGGGTCAAAGGCTGTTGTTAACTGTATTGGGGTTGGAAAGTCTTCAGTGATTAGAATCTGTAGAGTGATTAGCCAACATGAACCGGATATCTTTCACTTTTTATCAAATCGAGAGATTGGCAAGATGATAAACCTCACGGAGGTCAATAATGTGATGGACACCAATAAGTGCAAAGGCAGTGGCCTTACCGATAAACAAATCACTGACCAATCAATCATGATTTGGAGCTGTTTTACATCTCAAGGAATAGGATACAAAACCCTTATCAAGGGGTGTATGAACTCTGATGATGATGGAGCAGGATTACCTGGAAATATTGAAGTTTTACGACTAAGACATTGAGTCAACCTTCTTTCAACACGACAATAACCAGAAACAAAACAACGGCTTCAAGAAAACATCAGCAAAGTTCTCTTCTAGCTCGCAGTCTTCAGATTTTAATCCCATTAAGAACTTGTGGTATCAAATGAAATATGAATTAGCCAAACTTCATCATTGACCGACTTCTTGGAAAGACCTATTTAATAAGTACTCAGAGCTGTGGAAAGCAATCACATCTGAGAGATGTGAGAAGCTTGTTTCAAGCATGCCAAATCACATCACGGCCGCACTCAAGGCAAAAGGTGGTCACACAAACTACTAACCGAAATTGACCCAATGTAGTATATGTGACTATCATATGTATGAAATTCAAAGTCTCCGGATAACGTTGGAAAGAGATACTATAGAAATACCCGAACAATGACCAACATATCTACTACAATGACTAAATCCAAAGAAAAGTGGACAGCATGGACAAATTTCGCTAATGACGAGAGAAAGATAACGCAGAAAGAACAAGAAGAGTGAACACCAGTTTGTAGAAATACAAACCTACCCTCTTTGAAGCAATGCAAAAGTGGATTCTGAAGGGCTCGGTCGAGAAAAGGAGTCTGAATATGATGAATAGGGTATGTCTGAATATTTTTTTCTATTAAACATTTTTTAAGAGATCAGAATTTCAATTTTATAAGAAAATGATAGAAAACAGGTGATAGAAAATATTGGATATATTGGATTAAAAAAAAAAACGACATTATGGGAACATTTAATATAACGTTAAAATTTTTATATTCCACTACATACCCATGTGATTCTGTCCTTTTTCGTACTGATCCGATAGTGCGTCCATATAGAAATCTTTCAATTTTTGTTGAGCGTGCCGAATGAAAATATCCTTATCGTCGATGTACGGATTCGGCGAATCCTTATTCATGGTGATCGAGCCGTCTTTTCTCAACTGAAAACTGAATCCCTGAACCGCGGATATTAGATTGGCGTAGAAATCCGCCAAATCCTTATTCTCTATTACTACGTAACGATCTTGACGATTTGTAAAATAATCGTTGGATAAATTTGCTCCACTTATTATGACAGTGTCGTCCATCAGATAAACTTTCATGTGCTGCAATTCGACGAGCTCGTTCCATCGCTGCGGTACGAATCGTTTGTAAAATCCTCTCAGATGCGACGTGTGATATAGCGATATTTGACAGCTTTGGTCGTATTTTTCAAGCAGAGGAAGTAATAATGTTTTGGAATTCGTTTTGCCTCTTGATCCCCGTTGAAAATCTAACAAAACATTTATTTTTAATTTTCCCTGGGTGAAATTTAAATTGTTCTGTATAGTCGATACCAGATGTTTTTCTAACGCTCCCGTGCCGAGATATAGACTGGCCAATACTATTCGATTTTTTGCAGTCTCACACTTTTTAACGATGGTTTCATAGAATTCTTTAGGCTCGTTTATGATCGAAATTTTATTTCCTTGCACGGGATAACACGGGGCCGCTGATAATATCCAATTGAGCGCTATCAATTCTCTTCGACGGAATGTAAAAGTATTTAAAGCACTCCTCGGGGAAGAAACTACGTCCGGGAATATGAGCGGTTGCTGAATGTCAGCTATTGCAGTACCAAATCGTCTCCACATTTTCGTTTTAAAATGTAAATTGTGCACAAAAACTTAAAATAATGTATTGTTTTAAATAATTTACGACTCAGAGTGACGTAAAATTATATTTGCATGCCAATTTTTTGGAAAGTGACGCAATTCATAACCTAAAAACACACGGAAACTGACCACTACGAGGAACAATGTGCAAATGTCAACTGACAGTTTTGCTATGACGGTGTTGCCATATTACATAATTATTCATTATATTGGCACTGGAAAATTCTATAATTTAAATTATTATTTTTTATTTAATATCATTTTTGATTTGGGAACGTTTTAAAAATAATATTTCCAAAGTCAAGATCGATAAATACAATTTTTTTAATAATTATTTTTAAATGATTTAAATGCGTAAATAGGCCGTAAATTTTAAATCAGTTTTAAATTGCCCCAAAATATATACTAATTATTTTTTTATTAGTAGGCGGATTTAATATTGTATAATAATAACAACATTTAATATTTGAATTAAAGCTAATTTGTAATAAAGCATTTTTTAATTCATTAATATTCTTTTTTTTTTATTAATGGAAAACAAATGAAATGTCAATTTTTAAGCAATAGCATCCTTTTAAAATATAGATATTACTATTTTCATTTGATAATGTATTAAAACTATTAAACCAATGGGATTCAAATCGATTTTTTTTAAAAATGCCTTCATTACATCCGTATCATCATAGTGCAGCCACAAACAGTCCCCTGCAGAAATAGGACCTCTTCAATGTCTATTCATAGGAAGGAGTTACATCTATATCGTGTATATCATATATTCACCTCCTCGCTCACTTGATATTGAAGGTAGAATGACAATATAAGTATAAGTAGAATATTATTAAAAAAAATAACTTTTAAATTGCAATTACTGGTTAAACGGTAAAAATCACTCCCGCAGGTTTATCGGTCATTTACCGGTCTTAAAGAAAGTTTTAAAATATTTAAATATAAACATACAAATTACATTTGAATATTGATATGTAAGTAAACTGTATTTTTCACTTAAATACAAAATCCCCTGATATAGACAACAGTTTCCTATATCGATTTTTCAGAAAATGTTCATAGCATGTTCCAATTTAATCTGTACATGGACAAAGAAGAATAAAACAGCATTTACGATGATTAATCTTTTAATAAGGAAATGATCAAAACAAAACTTAATTTTTCTAATACAATTACAATAAAATTTCCTGAATAATTTGTATGAATTACAAAACAAGAATAATGAATATCATTAATAATGTATGTGCATGAAATCGCCATTCGTTTAAAAACTGATAAGGATAATTTTTACAATGTGAGTCGTCCAGAGAACGCTGGATTCATAAATAATTGCTCTAAATTATTTCAAACACTGACAAAATGCCACACACAGACATATATTTCTATTAAACATCAATACTCTCAATTCAAAAGAATATCCATTAACAAAAGGCACCTATATCTCATCTTACAAGAACTTAATTTAAAAATGATATAATTTTAAAGTTATCTAAACGTAGAGTGAAAGCATATAAATAAAACTAATGGCGAATATAACAATAAATATGTCTATGTATCGTTTTATTATAAATAAATTATCAATCCGTTTCTATGTACAGTTATAATGACCTTTATAAATAAAATTCCTAACGCCGCACGGTTATTTTGTTTGTGCGTGCAATTCAAGGAAAAAATAAATATGACATATGGAATGGAACACCCTGACATTAAATAAAAATTGTCTACATATATATATAACTTTAATACGAAAAGTTGTAATTTAAAATAAGATCTTGAGTTATAATATTCATAAATAAGAAATCTCTTTTGATAGATTCAAAATCGGAAATACGACGATAAAAAAATCACTTCCAATTTGTCGATTTAATCGGTTGAGCTTCGAATGATCAACATTTCACAACGCAACGATTGCTTATAAATTTAAAAATTTTGAAAATTATTACCATTTGATATCGAGCTTTATTGTTTTCGGTTATAAAAAATTCCAAAACTCATTACAAATCAAGTTGACGGATTTTTGTTTAACAATATCGTTGATATGAAATTGGCTAGTACAAAAATTGCTTATAATACAACTATGTTAATATAATATACTTATCATATATTTACATAAAAATTCTCATTAAAAAAATTCACCTAATCCTAGCGCTAACTATTTGGATGTGTTTTGGACAGAGTTTTTAGAATTACACAAAAACTGTCACTATACGCAGTAAATATCATTGTTACAAAGCATTCTATGTTTATTCCGCGACGCAAGCGCAAAGAACGAGACGCTCATCCGCTCGAATAACTATTTAACTTCTTAATTGACGTTCAAATGCACGCTTACGAATAAAATGCTTTAAAAATGTAAAACAATTCATCAATAAAATGTGTACAAAACAATGTTTTTAAATATAAGCAATATGTTTGATATTAGATCGTCCGGTCGAAAACGTCGTTTTATCATACTTATGTACGTATATCGCGGTATACATCTAATACATTCAATTGTTATTGCCTGTCATCAAAAGGTACGAGAATTCAAATATATGACAATTTGAGATATAACTTTACATTGTATACATTGAAATGTACATACGGTCGATGTTAGTTTACTTGTTGTTGTTATCCAACATTTGGGACAGAATTTTAGATGGAAATATTTCTGAGATCGAATCACAAATAACGATGACAAAAACGAGTTCGAGATACCAATTGAAATGCCAAAATATGTTCCACGAGGCGGATGCAACACAATTTCCCAGACGGATCATCTCCGCTTTTATCAAATAAAGACATGAAAAAAAGCACGGGGGTTTTCTGACAAAGTTGTAAGCAGAGATACAAATACTGAAATTATATAATGCAAACATGGATGGAGTGGATTTAACACTTTGACGTACACAGCCGTCAAATCCCGTCATGCGCCAGCAGATAATACTTGTTTTTTACGCCAGATAAGTCTATGCATACCGTCTTCGTTCACACTTCAAATCTTATTTCACATCGACGAAACGAAAACAAATTAAGCGGCTCATAAATTCTCAAACTACTATGAGAATTGAAATGAGGCAGATAACGCTACTGTTAACAATCAATGTCCATGGTTCAAAACAATAATAATTGTGTGTTTTAGCGATGGTTTAATTCCAATTTTATGTTCATAAACTGCAAAAATCGTTATTCCATATTTTGACAATAATATTAAAATTTGGCAATAGTTTTTTAAATTTTTATAGTAATTGAATATGAAAAACTATGTTTTTTTTCCTGTAAAATACATCTTTGTAATATAATAAAGTTTTGCATTTGTAATATATTATTTTTATAAACCGGTTTGACGATTTAAAAATCGTTTTGCACCATTTCAGCCCATTTGTACATTGCAATGTACACATTGTATTTTCCTAAAAAATTTACTTGGAACTCGTATAATCTCGGAAACGCTAATGAAACAACTGTTATTATATTAAAATAAATTAGTCCCCCGATTTATGTATATGATGGGATTCCAAAGGGATAATCTAGCATGAAATTACTTACATTAGTACTGGTCAAAATTTGAAAGTTTTTAAAGAGGGAATTAAAAAATATTTTATATCAAAACCTGTTGAATTTCATTCTTCCGGGATAAAAAAAATTGTTAAATGGATGTAAAAAAATTGTACCTACTGAAGGATGATACATTGCATCGACAAAATTACTCGATACAATTTATGTTTGAGTTTTAACGCTTTCATTTAAAAAACGACATTTTCGACCGGACAATGTAATATATGTTATTTTTGCTATTTTTCCAAAAACAATTTCACACACCCGGAGATCTATTTTGCTCACAATTCTGTAGTAAATCGATTGTTCTCGATCAACGTGTACTTTCATCCAAAGTTTAAATTTATTAATTTCAATACTTAACCACACGATGATATCAGATTTTGACTACCTTCAATCATATCTAATTAATTGTATATTTGATATTTGAATGCTTCCGTAATTACAAAAATATCATTGCACAGTTGTTAATTCCAAATCGGAGATTTGTAATTCATCATTTTAGCGAACATTTCAAACGATCAAATCCATGTTTTAACCCTAAATAGATCATATATTCATAGCGCACGCAGCGAGTACGCCTGGGTCACAAATTTGCTTATTTAGAAAGGTACTGAGCGGGGGCGGTAGTCTGTGAGACTAATGATTAGTGATCTAGGGTCAACTTCAACTGCTATATATCGGCGTGTAAATTATAAATACACGTTTTTTACAATCGCAATATTACACGCTCAACGTAAATCAATGAAAACACAGTAAATTTAAAATAAAACCTCTACGTATCCAAATAATACCATCCAATGATTTTAATTAAACTCGTGATTTTATATACATTATAATAGTAAATAATAAACCGGTATCACCTTGCGACAATTAATACATACTCTATGTATTTAGAATTGGTCTCAAACGTGTATGAAGTCATAAGTGCATGTTCGTGTGTATAGCGCACATTCATAATCGGTGTGCGCTTATCGAAAGCAACTCAAATTTACGTTATACGCGATTATTTTATAAAAATAATCATTGAATATTGCTCTAAGAGTGTTTTTAAGCAACGACGATGAGGAATATACATTGTAAATGTTGAGAAATTAAAGAAATATACATTCTCTTAACATTTAGTTTTAGTCGAATTGTCATATTATATGCTAATAATACGTTATGCAAAAATATCTTCATCGAGTGCATAAACTTTTCGGTTATCGTCTATATTTAAATCATCAACTCGGCTATAATAAAAATTAATTTTTGTACCAAAGAGCGTATTTGAAATAAATATTATATATAATTTATAAAAAAATTAGGAGCATCGAAAAGTATTTGCGTATTTTGAGTGTCCAGACGCTGACCATCAAATTGGGATCATTTAAAACATATCCGTAAAACGAATAGGATGGGTGTTATGGGATAGGATGGGTGTTATGGGATAGGATAGTTGTTATGGGGTAGGATGGGTTTGTTTTGTTGACGAGACAAATTAGTCTCTTTTTGAATAGCATTGTAACACACACACACATAGAAAACTCCAATTCCAACGTCTAAGCCCGGATTGGCAATAAAAAATGTTATTTTGTGTATATGGTGAACGCGAATACTTTTCAATACCTCCTAATATTGGCTTTAATATTTATTCGCGTCGAATAAAATAAAAACAAATGTTTCAAATCCTCGATTCCGCGCGTATTATTCAGTCAATTCACATTTTCAATCCAGCGATCAAAATTCAGCACGGAAAGATACACACGTTATTGTACTGATTTTGCATAAAAAATTACATATAGACATTGAATAAGCATCTACAAAAATGGATCACAGCCGTTTTCCATCAAACTTCCATCATTGTATATATTTTATTAATATAAAAATTATATATCTGCCACTTATGCAACTTTAACGCTACCAAATTCACGAAACATGAAATCTGCTTGAATATCATGCGATACAGCTATTTGAGTATTTCACATATAAAACGTTCAATTCATATTGTATATAGATCGGAACAAATATTCTAAGACGTCCATTGTATTTACAAAACCCCTCCGAAAATGAGCTTCCAAAACGTTTCAAGGCATTCATTAAAAACTATCGTGTAAAAATTCACAGACGACGACGATCCGAATCCGAGTGTTTTAATGCTGTGCGGAGTGAGCTGCAGCCGCACTGTTTGCGTGCTGCGCTTTGCGTTTGCGCGAGGCCAACATATCGTAGAACGGATTGTGGCTGATTGAGTCTTTGAGTCGCGCTATCCATTCGTCTCGTTCCTCCTGCGTCGCAGCCGACATTCTACAACGACAAATATTTAATATTTAGATACGAACGGCGATTTGAATGATGGGCGATAACGTGATGATACGTACCTATAAACGGTGTGCTTTCCTTCTACAACTTTTCCCTCGGAATCAGTCTTACACGCTTTTATAAGTTCGCCACTTCCGCTGGCATAGAGTTCCAGACAATGTGGTCGCTGTCTATCGCACGTTTGACGTACCTACAACGACAAAAAAATATATAATCCATCCGTAATTAATTAAAAATATGAATCCGCAATTCAATTGATATATTTACAGATATATTTTCTAAGGGTATGATGCCTCTCGGTTCCTTGTCCGTCGTATATTCGAAATAATACAGACAATTATCGTTAAGAATAAACCATCGTCTTTTCCATGATTTATATCTGAAATTAAAAAAAACACAATATAATTATAATGCATTAAATATAAATTTGTTAGAATATGTATATGATAATTACCGTCCGCCTTGTTTCCAAAGCCAGCCTTCTTTATCGGGATTGAAAAATGTGTGCATCAGATCGTTTCCGTCATCCTCCGGAATTTTAAACGGTTCTGTTTTTATTGACTCGTATAATGACTGCAAAATTAAAAATATTATTAACGCGTTAAGTCTTAATAAATTCATATTTTATGCAAATTTACTTACCAAAAGTAACTCTTGTGGTAAGTCACCGCCGTTATTTATTCCTCGGTTCATCGCAATGAATTGTTCGGGCGTTGGTTTATCACGGACGCTCGGATTGTGTAAGGATGTATTAAGCATAATTATTGCAAAACTAAGAACGTAACACGTATCCGTGTTGGTAAATATATCCGGATTAAGTTGGCAATATCTTTGAGCAAAGCATTCCATCATTCTATCGATTTTTTGTGCTTCTCCTGGCAATCGAAAGCTCCATAAGAATTGTCTGTAAAACAACGAATACAATTTAATTTGAGAGCAGGTTTAACGTATTTGTTTTTAGTATTTAAATATTAATATACCTTAAAGCTTGCACTAGAATTAAATCAGTGAAATCGTGTAAATCGACAAACGATTTTAGAACGCTCTCGTTAAAGTCATTTCTTTCACCGAGATAATCTCCGATGGCGGTTTTATTCAGTCCTTCTCCTTTGTATAAGAATTGTGCTACGTCTTCGGGTGTACGTTGAAGAAGTCCGTTCTCGTATAAGAACTCGATTCCTGCAAAATGAAAAATAAACAATTAAATCGTGCAAATATATAACGCGTTATGTTTCTGTTTCTTATCAAAAGATCCGGGTTTTCTTCTCGGCTAAAGAAAATTTCTCTCCCTCGCGGGTGTGACCTACTCCCGTATAATGGGATATGAGGATTTTTCGTCGTCTTTGTTTAAAGAGCCCTTTGTCGTACGACCGGAAGCCGGGGAAAACTATAATATGACAAATGGATGCTACAATGCAAGCCAACGGTAGCATAAAAAAGCGAGCACTCGAAAGAACGACCGAACAAAAAACGACAAAAGCAATTGGCATTATATTCAGAATAGAGGGGAAAAAACTGACAGTGAAAAAATGTAGGTAAAAAGGGGGAAAAAATAGCACGATGTAATAAGCTCCAGAAGAGAAAGTTCACAACGGACAAAAAGTGAGACCGGTGGAGGCCTCATTAACGGGGAAAAAATAATGTTTTTATGTCGTAATACTGCAAAAAATTATAACAAGATCGCCAATGTAATTCTGTTAAAACCAGACACATAATTTTATAATTGTGAATTAATGAAAAAATGCTAAAAATATGGAATATTAGACGAATGACTGTATATTGAAACGATAACAAAACCAACGTAACCACATCCAGTAATACGAAATATTTAAAACATGACTCAAAAGACAAAATTCCAACTAATAAAGAAATGTCTCATCAATATGATCTAAAATCATAACCTATTCGAAATATTTTGATATATAATCAGAGAGTTTTTGAAAAGTTGCCTTCAAATTAAGCCAAACGCAAGTGAAAATGAGTAATATCGTGAACTTTCGATCTCGTGATATCTGACCATTATACAGATATTTTTCAAGTACTCTATGAACCGTGAGATTGTTTCTCTGCTCCATTTGGAGTCAAATTAATCAAGCATATTTTATGGCTAACGAATTTTTTTTAAAGCCTTACACTTTTAATATTAAGCACAGTGTCGTGTTTATGATGAAAAGAGCGTCGATAAAAAAAAAACTGTACATGAAAGGGCTCTATGAAAATTCCATTGAAGAACCTAAGTACCTCATGACGGTGCCGCTTGACCTATAAAAAGCTACGAATCAGCAAAACCCACCGAGACAAAAGTCCCTCCCCCTCTTGAGAGGCGACTAACAATAGCAACCGTAAGGAAGACTCTCTCCAGACTTAGTTGACGAAGTGCCCTAGAAAAAATGTTTTTCTCAAATTGAAACGCCTTTTCTTCTTCAGTCGAGTAGGAAAAAACTAACGTACAAAAAGTTTGCCCATAAAATTCTCAAGCTGAATCCGTTTCTTAAAAATATTCAGCAAGGCGAAGACATCCGCAATCAACACATTCTCATCGGGACGCGAATACACGATAAGTATTAATATTAAGACTGAATATAATTTAAAAAACGATCAGGATAAATAGATTTTTAAATCGCTTATCACCAAAAAAAAAACATTATCTATATCGAAGCAACGCGAAAGCCCCAAAAATAACAAACGGAGCGAGCCAATTTAATCTTGGACGTTAAGAAACAAGTTTCCGACGAATCCTCGAGAGACTACACGGAATCTGACTCCAACGTTTTGACACCATAAGTAATGGAAATCGATCACATAATGGACATGGGATATCCAAGAAAGCTCTCAGGTCGATTTATGTAATTGAGAGAGTTTGAATAAAAATAAAATGATCCCCATTTAATATTGTTATGTATTACATGCGCTCAGCGGCACGGAATGCGGCCCAAACATAAACACAGCGATATGAAGCAACTATGTTTCATTTAGTTAATAGGTACGTAAAATAACTTGTGTTTGTTTATTAAAAGTGGATATTTGATAAGTATTGATTGTGTTTTAGCTTCTATGTAACATTATATTCAGAACAGTGTTAGCCGCACTACGAATACGGTCAGTTAACCCCTAAAGGAGTATTATCCCAGGGCCTGGGACCCCCCCTCCACTATTCAGAAAGAGCACTCTTGTACATTGAGCTCGGATACAGACAGAGAGAGAACGTAGCGCAATTCGGTAGCAATTCGCAATTCTTGTACTCACTCCTCAAAAGGTTAAATGTGATTCATTTGGATTTCAGAAATCTTTCAAAGATGCCAATTACTACACCTCGAGTCACATAGGGAGTGTTGCTTATTGAACAAGGCTGGACTCCAGCATAAGGTGGCTGCTAAATTGACTGTACGACCCTTCGATATGCCCTAAAACGGTATCAGCAGACTGGCTTCTACACAAGAAAACCTGAAAGTGGTGGCACAAGATGCACATCGGCTCGTGATGATCGGTTTGTTATCTTGGAAGACCTGCGAAATCGGTTCCTTACCACCGTTGAGATTAAGCAGTATTTCCATTCGATAAGAGGTGTCAATGTAAATGTGGGATCAGTCCCGGGATCCCGGGATCGAAATTTTCAATACTTTAAGAAATTACATTAATAAATTTGATCAGAAATTACTAATAAGTCCGTTTTTTGCACGCTGAATACGCACGCCCAGCCTCCGCCCTCGTTGGAGTTATCGTCATCAAATATTTAAATGCTAGTTCGAGTTGATGACCGCGTGAGCCCCCATTATCGTATCCACCATCAATGTGACTGGTAAAATTCCTTTCGGCTGAGACACGGACTAACTCACAAATTCCCGATTTCCCGACAAATTATTTATTTCCGTCGCTGCAGATGAATACATATATACTATAACACTTTGATGTGATTCGTAATTATATTGCGGAGGAATACAAAAATTCTGAAGCCCGTATCTATTATATTTCATATCGATATTCCCATTATTAGAGTCGAGGTGTAGTAAATACATCACCGGTAGGGAAAGGTTAATATAACAATTTGACATGTACTGTATATATGTATACATAGATTAAACAGTTAATGCCCAGGGCGTCGCCTAAGCTTACCAATTAGTAGTTACGCCACTGTTTCCCAGCGTCTAGATTTCGGCGGGAATGTCTCGATTTAGTAGCCTTCATCGTGCTGGTGAGGTGTACGATTTCTGTTAGATAAAAATTTCAATCCCGAATTTTTCGGGATTACTAGCAGAAGATTCTACAAAGAAGTAGTGCACTCGGTAATGTTGTACGGTGCGCCAATATGGGCAGAGGCACTGCAAGTTAAAAGGACCAGGCTCAACATGGCCAAAGTCTAGAGAAGAAATGCAATCAGAGTTGCTGCTGCATACCACAGTGTCAAAAGACGCTATCCTGGCACTGACGCCAATTGACCTGCTCGCCCAAGAGAGACAGGTAGTCTAAAAAGAACAAACAAAAAAGGCAGCCATGGGACAGCTCCACAAAGGGTCGATGGACACACGGACTGATCACAGACCTAGAAGAGTAGAACAGAAGGAAACATGATCAGCTCTGTTACCACCTGACCCAGGTCCTTATCGGTCATGGCTGCTTTGGTAACTACCTTAATAAAATAGGAAAAGAAGCAGACTTGGAATATCATCACTGTGAAGTAGGCATCGACGATGTCATGACATTCGTCTTTCCTACGTGGAACGTTGAAAAACGGACGGAAAGACAAATACGCTTTCGCCTAACAATATAATTCCTTCAAAGCTCGAGGATGCTACGGCATGGATGCTACCGAGGTGACACCCATTAGTTGAGTTAACGACAGAAGAGCCCAAGAGGGACACATCGCTACCATCCTAATGCGATACTTAACTAGTAATCGGTTAGCAGCAGAAGAGGAGGGGGGTGACTTAAGAAGATTTCCCTCCTACGCAAAAAAAGATAGTCGTGAGCGAGTCAACAGAAGAAGAGACAGAAGAGAATAACATTGAAGAGATTGAGCATGTTTGGGACATGATCTACCAAACTCAAATCTACCACAGACTCTGAATGATCTTAAAACCGCTGTTGCTGCCTGGGACGAAATTACTCAAATTAACATGAATTTATAATGCACAAATAAGCGAGAATATTACGCAACGGATCTTCAACACGCTCAATCAGGCGGCCTGCAGGGACGAACATTAATTTTTTCAAACTGATGATTGGAGCGCGATGCAATCACAGTAACGATGCTCCACGTGTCCCCAAATGTTAAATCGAATTTAAATATTTTTCGCTTTAAAAAAGCGTCCCTTTGATGGTCTTATGCAAATTCAATTTAAAATACAGATTAAAAGGTGTCGGCGAGCGCTAAGTGCACTAATGATGATTTAAGTCTGTTAAATAATTCATCGCTTAATTATTCATGCAAAAACTGTGCATATCGGAAGGCATGGAGATTTATTTGCGTCTCTCTTAAATAATTCATCGACCTACGACATCTTTCCGTTTTCCTCCTTTTGGCGGGAAGACCTCGTCAATTTTTGATGGAGTGCGGCGCCCACGCAACCATTCTTACATTACATCTTCGTATGGATTTCTTATTAAATGAGCCGCGTGCGAAAGCGGATACGGCGGATGTTTTTGTTTGAATTGCGAAAATAAATGTATAGGGATCGCATTCACAGAAAATAATTAAAACGCTCAAACTCCAATATTTCAGTTTGATTGCGGAAAAATCCGATATCGGAGAGGGGAATTCGAGTGCGTACAAATATAATTGAGGAGTTGATTGGATTCTGTTTGTTCTGCACAAGTTTTTGTCGTAAATCTGCGATGCGCGAATCGCCGAGGAAATCGAAAGATCGACACCGTCGTGGGAATCATTTGAATGGGCATTGTTGCGAAATGTAGGGATCATAAGCGGGAGTCTATTTCGGTCCGTGACCTTTTTCAATTCTGACAGGCGAGGATATGGGAGAGGCTGATGGAATGCGTCACTGTGGATTTGGGTGATTAGTCAAAACGATGAAGCCTATTTGCAGTAATGGAGTCGGGTGTTATATAACCGCACTGGGATGTCAAAGTGACCGCTCCAGAAAGGGACGAAAGGAGCTGCCTCGTAAACGGAAGATTTAGGGGAGAACTTACGACGCAAGGGTTCCGTAGTTGTGGCCGTATAAATATTGGATTGAACTTCAAAACTCATATGCTTTTTAATACCGCCTACGTACGCTCGTAATATTCCACTTTATTGTTCCCGAACGTATTGACGACTTTTGCTTCGACGCTAAAATCGATCAGCTCATGTTTGCCTATTTGATGAGGATGTACGCACATGTTGCGGGCGTACTCGAGTGATTCAGACAGAGTATGCCCGCATATGCCCGCATAGCGCTTTATTTTCAACGCGGTGCTTCTGTTTCTAATACAATATTATTATTTATAACAACCGAATATCAAAATAATTTCTAATATTGCCTCTGAACGTTTCAAAATAACACTATGACGATTTAAATCGATCTGGCAGTCGGTTTGATTTGGAAGATGGAATCCGAGACACTTCATTTGTCAGTAATCGGGACTCAATTAGTCGTTGAGACAGAGCAGACTACACGATTCAAATACCTTTGGGACTTAGATCAACAGCAATGTGACATCAAACCAAGCGATAGAATTGAGAATCGAAATAACCAGTAACACACTTGTCCTTTCTTATTATCGATGAAGCTTCGAACATTGCTCTACTACTTCTGGTCGATGACTGTGAAACATCACTATAAAACAACGCTGAGTCGATATTATATTTAACATTGCACATGACAGATGTAAATATAAATAATTCAACAAAGAAAACAGTCGATGATAGTCGCCAACGACGCCAAGATATCAATGTGCTACTTAGATAAGAGAAAAAGTCTGCTCTATCGATTTATAAATGATAATAATGGATAAGAATTACATTAAAATATAAGTTAAAAACAAAAATATTTTGTATCTATAATCCCGGCGCGTAGTTGTTAAATAAAACAAGAAAGAATCTTGATCAAAAGAAGGCATTGTAACATGGACGAATTACCATCCCCATGCAATGGCCATGTTAATCTTAACAGATTTAATTTAACACATTGCGTCTGCAATACCAACCGATCGCTTCTTTCGCGTGCACTGTTGCCGGTTGGGTGGTAGAGTCGTTGATTAGCCTTGACTGCGGGAGGATGTCCTTCCCGCAGCCAGATATCTTTCTTGGCTAATAAAAAAGAATATTTATGTTCGACGCCCGTCCACCCCCATCCATACGTCCGGTTAGATAACGGTTCGATAGAAGAACGAACACGCGCACAAGCGCGACCATCCCGACAAGTATGTGGGAGAAAAAAAGAAATTGAGATCTTTTAAGAAAAAAATTCAAACCTCTCTAGAACGAGACTTCTGGCTCTGAAGCCATGAGGTCTAATCGAGAGGTCATGGACATATACGGCGAAGTGTCAATTACTAGCTTCGTCCGAATCCGCTATCTCCATTGAGCAGGTCGTGTGGCACATTGAGTCCCCCGAGTTATTTTGAATTTAAAACCGAGTGGCAGCAAACCCGTTGGAAAACCCTGGATACGCTGGGCTGATCAGATTAAAAAACGTTGAACGTCTGAGCCTGAGCAATTGGATCAGCCTGCCAGCTTACCAGCATTTGCTTACTCTAAATAGCTTGAAAACCAACCTCGTGTGCACCGGGCATTATAGATGAGGCAATTTAATTACGCTGTTGACAATAAGTTTGGAAATGCCTAGCATATTGACAAGTTTTTACTAAGCGTTTCCATTTTTTGTCATCAATATGTAGACAAAATGAAATTGAAGCATTTAAAAACCATAAACATCAGTCATCACGAGGTATCGCTATTGACACAGCCTATATATATGCAGCATCCGGAATTTTGCATCAAAAATTAATTTGGCGAAAGATTGATAGGATAGTCGGGCAGTAAAGAGTTTTAATTAAACGCCATAGGCTTTGATACGTCGTTTGCCACCGCATGTCGAAATTTCATAATGCAGCTTATTCCATGCAACGCGGTGCAGTAATGCAATTTAGCCGAGCAAACAGCACAGACGTTGCAGTTCGCTAAGCGACACTCCTTGGTAGGAGATCACCATTTACAGAATCTCCACGGGCGGCATTAAAACGGCCGAAAATTGTAATCAAACGAAAACGAAGCAACCGAAATGAATGGTGCAAAGCGCAGTTGAATGCAAATTTGATAATTTATTCCGTCGGCACGAGCTGAATTGTGTGCGAAGAGTTCATTTACCTCATCGGACAAGTAATTGCAGCCCTTTGTTGGCTCAAGTCTGGAGAATATTCCTTTTTTTTTAAATGGATGACAATATGAAATTGCAATTTCCTTTCAACGTCCACGCCGCTCAATTAATTCATCCCGAAGGATCAACACTCGTCGCTAAATGTCACATCCTGTCGACTTCGATTCAATTTAACATCGCTGAAAATATGGCCGCACGATAAAAAAAAGCATCTCGAAGAGACTCGATAATAAACGTAGATTAATCATGCGAATGTTATTTCCCCGGGATCACAATGCTCCACGAGAGGGATAGATTTTTTTTTCTTCTCTTTAATATGAAGAAAGAATTGCATGAAAGGCCCCGGGACGTTGATTGATGCGCATCATCATGAGTGGATGTGTACCGATTCGCTGATATAAATCACGGCGGAATAAAAAGCGACTGGCAAAAGTCCCAAAACAAAACCAAACAAAACTAAAAATGAGTAATTACTTCATACATAATGTACACGAGTAATAACCGCCGGAAAGGGGGAAGGAAGAAAAGGCGTCCGTGATCGCTCACCACGTTATTGGCACGGATGGCAAAAAATGTACGTCGGAAAACTCGCAGAAGTGGAAATATAGCAAAGTCGACGTGTTACAAACTTTATTACGACTTTTCTTTTTGAGACGAGCCGGAAAAGTTAGAGTAATTGCCGGGCGGAAGAAATAATTTTTGCGAAAGAGAGTTTAACACTCGGTAAACGGGTCTGGCGCGCATCACATGCGAGGTGTTTTGAACGAACGTTGACTGCTGGCAGATATTTACAGTCAATCCTCCTATAGCGTCCACTTCGTTTTCTATAGAGTGGTCCCTATCTCGACGCTATAGAAGTGTTGACTGTATTTACGTCCTAGAGAGCAAGGCTACCACTAAAATGCTAAAAGTATTCCAACAACTCAAAAGCATTTTAAATGAATGTGCTGGAAAGGAGATTCATTGATCAGGACGGAGACTACACACGATCTGAAGCTCGCTGTCCAAAAAACGGAGGCCCTCTTTTTCACAAGACGCAGGAAGCTTGAGGATCAAGGGTTGCGAGATTAAATACTCAAGATCCTTTTAGTATTTGGGGATGGAGATTGATGACAAGCTTCGATTCGTCACCCACGTGAAGAAGACGGCAGCGAAGGCGGCCAGCATCGCGGAGAATCTGCCCAGGTTGATGATTGGTGGTCCAAAAACAAACAGGATGCGACTCTACAACGAGGTAGTGCACTCGGAACTGTTGTACGGCGTGCCGATATGGGCCGACGCACTACAAATTGGAAGGGTCAGACTCAACATGGCCAGAGTCCAGAGAAGGAGCGCAATCAAAATGGCTGCTGCATATCGCACAGTGTCGGAAGACGCCGTCCTGGCACTGACTGCCATACCGCTAATCGACCTGCTCGCTTACGAGAGACAAAAGCAAAGACAAGAATAACGCTAAGCAAAGCACCTTGGCGGCGTGGCAGTCCCGATGGGACGACTCCGCTAAAAATCGGTGGACGCACGGTCAACTGTGCTACCACTTGACCCAGGTCCTCACCGGGCACGGCTGTTTTGGTAGATACCTACACAAAATAAGCAAAGAGACCGGCCCGGAGTGCCACCACTGCGGAGCGGAGTACAATGATACTGCACATACGACATTTGTCTGCCCAGCATGGAGCACCGAAAGGGACATCATACGGGAGGAGCTGGGAATCAGCTCGCTCTCCCCTAGCAACATGGTACCTTCAATGTTTGCCGGATGTTATGGCATGGAATGCATGGTTCAAATACATTAAATGCGCTATGCGGCAGAAGGAGGATGCTGAACGTACAAGACGACGAACTTTAGCAGTAGAATGACGTCCAGAAAGAGACAAATGGAGAGTCCGTGAGGGACACATCGCAGCCACTCTTGTGCAATATTTAATTAGTAACCGGGCGGCAGCCAAAGAGGAGAGAGGTTTAGTGGGTAAAAATCAGAAAAATCACCACCAGAACGGTGGTGGCTTTTGAAGATTTCCCCCTTCGCAAACAAAAACAAAAAAAGATATAGCAAGAGCATTCTCGCATATGAAGTATGGAGTTTAGTAAATCGGAGACAGAGATGGGTGACTTGCATTTCATCATACACTCCTACTTCGATAGCAAGGTCGTTCGATCTCTTTTTATTATTTTGTCAAGTTCCAATAAAATTCCCAAACAAGTTTTACAAACATAAATAATCATTTGTATTTTTCTATGAAGGAATACAATATTTAATATTACAGGAACACATAAACTAACACACATGTGTATCATTTATGTTTACGCGAAGAAATGAACGAATATTGTATGATATCAAAAGTGTCAAGCTTCGTTTAATGATATACAAGCTTCACTCATGCTGCGCGGTCCTCAGAGAAAAGTAGATTTGTGTGGACGTTAAATGGTGGATATACGAATATAGCATCTCTCATCACTCATTACCCATAGAATCCAATACAAATTCTTATTTGATGTTTGAGCATCTATAGTTAACTGTATCCGGACATAGTGCACGCGCATCAATAGATGCGTTGCGCATTAAAAGGATTAAATCGATAGCCGACTGCACGCGCTTACAAATCGCAACAACATGTGACAACATATGCAGATATTATTATGGATTCCCCGTTATTGAAACGAAGGGTATCACAGTTCATACGTAGGGCTGAACTAATTGCGCATCGTCTATCGTTAATGGATGATCCACGCATATTGCGGTTGCATATTCAAAGCGCATTTTAACATGCACCCAATTGTAATTGAATTTGCCACAGTAATAAAGGATGCCGTCACACAAAAACGAAAATGATACGGCACAAAGTAACGGCATGCATTTGATCGATTGAGCCCCCGCGACACGGGAGTTAATAAAACGAAAATAAGCATGCAGCAAACCCCCCCAAACAACGAACACGAGGAAGTGAAAATTGCATTAATAAGCAATTTTTCCTGTTATCGAAACCCTATTTGGTGTCAGAACACACGCGGCTTGCTACAAAAACACAAGACACCCGATCAAAGCTCCGGGGGCTAATCAGAGAAAGTGTATAAAAGATAATATCGGGGCCTGCGGCGACGCGCGCTAAAGGTGGGATTAAAGCAGCTCCCCTGGGAAGAGGAGGAATCCCGGATTTGGGAAATTGAATAGAAAGTTGCTTATGATAAACACGCCGGGAGCTTTCATTGTGCGTTGCGAGATGGCGGATTATCCCAGATGCGGGCCTCCATTAGCCGGGAAGACTGCGAGATTTTTTATTCCGTATGTCAAACTGGGAATGGAATCACTTGCCTGGGGACTTAAGATATCAATCTTAAAATGAAACGATCCTCTCAGTCAGAGCAACGTATGGAAGGTGTGGGGGGGTTAGAAACGGGCAGCACTGACATTAAAACGGATCTAAATATTTAAAGCGATGCTATAATAAAAAGAAATTGGAATACAAAATTCTATTTATTTCAAGTGTAAAGAAATCAGACAAATACGTTTTTGTTTTTATTTATTTAACTATCTTTCGAGGATATATGCATTTATAAATGTAATATGAAAACGCATCAGTTGTGGCGAATCGATGCTAATGAAATTATTTCTTGGAAAACCTTGAAAAATAACGAGTATCAATTGTTCGTGTGTGAAATCCAATAAAAATTATGTGATGAAGATTTAATAGCAGCTCTAATCAATCATTTAACCGCCGGCGATCGTGAGGCGCTCGTTCGTCGTATCAGCGGTCCGAGAATTGGACCGGTTGAACACACAGATGAACAGCACTTTCAGTCGACGGTCATCCTACGTCATTTTGTCTATTTTCTTCGCCATTTCTGCCCGATCCACCCTCGTAAGGCATGTGATAAAAGCCGCGTGACAATTAAAAAAATAACGTCATTCTTTTAATAGACGTTTTTATTTTCGCTGTCATGACGGATTGATACGGTTCCGTGAATAATATTAATCAGCATTAAGCTTCTGCACGCAGGTTTTCAAGCCACTAATCTAAAAAGTTCACGGAATTCCGTGTGTTAAAAGCCATCCCGCAAGGGCTTGTTAGCTATCCACGCATTCCGAATCGAGAGCACATTGACATGTACATTAGGCAACAAAAAGCATCGGAATCACAGTGTACCTAATCAAATTTAGGCTGAAAGCAAAAGCAAATGTATACAAGGCGATAATGGTGTATCGCGTCATACTGTCCCTGAAGACCGTGGGGGTGAAAGTATTTTTCATTAGGACGACGTTCGACACGGAAGAATTTTGCCTATTTCATCCTCCAGTCGCGACATAAATTATCCCAAGAAGTCTTGATTGACAAGGACTCCGACGAGAAATAAATGAAGGTTGCCGATTTCGGACGTAAACACGAAACGGGATGACGGATATTAAAACGTCTCATCCGAAGCGGCAATTATCGGGAGAGGCGTTCGCTTGTCATATCTCGCCTGGACGCGTAATCCGTCTGGATTTCGTCCAGAAATTGAGCTTCGACATTTTTGTTAATTTGTAATGCGTGGGCATTTCTTAGACATTTTGACCTTTCCACCTTTCGAGTCGTGGCCACCGGGTCCTTTGACTTTCTCAGAGATCATGACTCATACCCTATTCCATTAGCGAATTGGACCCGCAGTATGGCAACTATTCAAATACAAAGTAACCCCATACACATATAAAATTCAATTATTTCGTCATAATGAATTTGATCAACAGTTTCAAAGCATTTGGTGGAGTTATAAATAATAATAAAATTACACGACATTCCATGAGCAGACACGACAATAGTACGCTGTTTACGTTTGGTAAAATTGAAGACCCCTTATAACGATCGTAATCGAACCCTCGTTAAACAATCATAAGCATTTTAGGGGAGTGAAAAATAAACAATTTCTTAAACAGCATTTTTGTGATCAATTAATGCTGAGATACAATACCAAGCCTGAAGAAATTCATAATGGATATTCAATGCTCTTTTTTTGACAGTAGCAAAAAGACGACCCCTAAGTATTCAAAATGATTAATGATCAAAATGATAAATGTCAAGTAAAGGCTGACTCGATGATGTATCTAGAACAAGAAGAACTTCAAATTAAGATAATGGCTTACTCACATTAATTAAATTAGACCAATTTAAGATGTATTGGCAAAATAAAGTGCGGGAAAGTAATCCCGCATACGTTGCGTGCACCTCCATAGCGCTTTATTTTCAATGACGTACTTTCACTTCTATTACTTATATTTAAATCATAAATGTTGAAAGCTACTTTAATTATTCTACGTTTAATATTCCAAGACCTTTATGTCTGTCATGCAGTTTCAATTTATTTACGACCTTCGTTTTACACTCGCTGTTCTATAAGTAAACATGCGATGATAATGCTCAATAGAACAAGAAATATTACAGTATCAAATTTGCCAAATCTTAAATTGAAGTACATTTTCACGAGAGTAGTCCCATGCAATTTAAATTTTGGACCTGATAGTTTTGGATAGAATCAAAAAAAAAATACTTACACACAATGCCTTTTACGGGAAACATTCTATTTACAAGGGTCGTAGACAGAAAGTAAGGTTACAACATTTATGTCGGATCGAAAAATGCTTGTGTTAAATTGATATTTCACAGGATACTAAATACATTAAAGTATTTTTCAACGTAATCGCCGTCGAGAATGAGACATTTCTGAAGTCGGGACACCAGCTTCTGTTCCAATCTTCCTTAACCTCCTAATCGTTGGAAAAACGATTTAAATTTTCCATTTATTTTATTTTAGTGAAATGATGATAGTCAGAAGGCGCCAAGTCGGGTGAATATAGAGGGGGAGTGACAATATCCCATCCAAACGATATCAACAGCTTCTGTGAAGCTCGCGCGGTGTGGAGTCTGGCTTTGTCATGCAAAAGGCTGACTTCACGGACCAGTAAGTTTTTTTAGCGTATTGTAGTAAGCCTCTGCATTAATGTTAATCCTTTTAGACATAAACTCTGGAACGTACGATAACAAAAAAAAAACGTAATCGATGAGTCGTGAAAACACCACGAAAGAAAAGTCCACAATCTCCTTCAAAATTATTTTCCTTCATATACATTCGGCTCCTTTAATATCCGATGTTGTATATATATTTTTTGAACATTTCAGCTCTCCTCAATATAATACTGTTTTATTGTGCGACCCGATTTCAATCCGTATCCACTCACTGATTCAAATCAATATTTTGTACGTAAAAAAGATTAAATTTAAATAACGAACCTTTCTTTGGGTCCATATTGAATTTTTTCCTGCCTATCGTCATCTGTTTGGGCTTGTTGTTCTGCTTGCCCTCGTCAGTGCCTTCCAGGGACTCCAACTCTCCTTCGATTTCGCCGAGTTCATCTTTGAGTTGCTGCAAATAAAAAAAACAAATTTGAAAATAATGTTTTGCGAATATGTCGACGCGGTTTCCGCATGCAATAACGAAGTCAGATCAGCTCTTCGAACGGCGTCGAAATCCAGACATGGAAAATAGGCAATGCGAACATTATCAGAATGGAAGCGTGCAAAGAGAGTAAACAAGACGGGCGTACCAAGTTTCTAGGGCGATATTTGTAAATATGCACGTGGCACGAATGACAACACGTGCAATATGCAGGCATGCAACGTACATATCGAACGTGTAGGGATTAAACAGATGCAATGTGTTCGACACGATCTGGATGCTGCTGAAGAATTCAAAACGATGTATTCTGATTGCCCAAGCGCTATGGTGTAATTTTTCTATTGTAATGGACGACATCTTAAGTAATAAAGGTGTGAAAACTCGACATTAATAGGCCGTTCCATTCCATGAAGGGCTGCTTATCTCTGTTGCAATGGTAATAGCAATTTTTCTTAAGGATGCCGATAAAAGTTTATGGCTTGTTATCTGGACGAATAAAAACGACAATAAAAGCCAAATCTGGCGTGCGATCCAATGACCCACGGGCAAATAGGGACAGGCCGAGTTCTAATATTCGGGATATCTTCGGGCCGAGATCTCCCCGGACGCTGGACTTCATCAAACGAATCGCAGACTCGGCTATCGATCCTCCAAGCGGAGAAGACGTACATTTATTTTTTGGCTCGTGCCGAATCTGAAAGGCTGAAAGTGGCTGTCGTTGCAGATTTTTCTCGCAGGAAGTTGTGAAAGCGACTTAGAAAAGGCCCTTATCAGGAAACCGTTCCGTGGTTCTTCATCCTTGATATATGGACATGGGGTCGGTCGTTCGCACTCGAATGCGATGTAAATGTAAAACCACGAGTACAGTCAAAGCACGACGAGCATACAAATACTGCACAAGTCGTACGAATGTTGAAATAATATTAACCCTTTGATTAGTAAGTTAATTTTAAATTGAATTAGACACAAATGCTACATTCATATGTCCACCACTTATTGTGCAAATAAATCCATCCAATTCTTTCAGATAGAATCAAGCTTGCATATATAAAACACCCGCACGCTCCGATGATATGTATTTGGTACACCATATGAAAAAGTTATTTAAAAACCACAATATTATTAGAGTTGAGTTGTAATGTAATGCAACAATAATGATTTATGCGGCTTTATACTATGTATTATTATTCTAAGAAGACCACCGACGATCTAAAAATACCTCATATTTGATGGTTTTCGATCGCATACGTACATTAGTCGTTGTTGATGATTGAAGCGCTATAGATCACTTAAATTTGAGAATATTTATAAATGTACCAGCGAACACACGACGTTGTCTAGGGTCGTTCTTTTTAACTGCCAGAGCGTAATGAGCACGTACAAATGCGACTCGCCGGTGAGTCGTTGGCATTTAAAAGGTTAACAACATGGTCGATACACTCTTAACAAAATTCGAGCCTGCCTCTTAAATGGCCCTATATTATTGGGTTGAGTCATAAATAATTGCCGATTTTTTTACAAACATTCACCATCATTAGTGATAACTCTCTCCCATTTTGCTGGTATTTCTATGTCTTGGTATGTCTAATCTATGTATAAATAAATACAGTATATATATGTTTTTAATTTTTTTATATTAACCTTTCCCTACCGGTGATGTATTTACTACACATCGACTCTGATAATGGGAATATCGATATGAAATATAATAGATACGGGCTTCAGAATTTTTGTATTCGTCCGTAATATAATTACGAATCACATCAAAGTGTTATAGTATATAAGTATTCATCTGCTCGTTCACCAGATAGGACTCGTACCTGTCTAATGATGCCCTTTACTCACTAATACGGATGACTCATCATGGGTAAAACCGAATAATTATAACGGCTTCTTTTCGCCGGCAACTATTTATGACTCAACCTGATATATATGGTGTAGGCGAAAATATTATATTTTTTTTATTAATAGGTTTATTTATAATCTCAGACATATGTACCAGAAATACTTCGAAGCAATAAGAGCTAGTTGTTACACAGGAACAGCGTTCGGGAAGTAATGGCACGCTGTTACGTTTCAGAATCAATTCAACCCCAAGTGTTGGCCGATTATGAATCCGAAATGCGTCCCGGCCTGGAATACGGGATTGCCTGATACAGATGTCATCGGTCGAAATTAGGGTAAGCGTCTCCGGCGAAATTCCAGCGACGTCGAGCGCTCAAAGCGGAATACAGAGCGCAAATTAGGGTCGCGTTTGGATGCGGCACGCGCTCGCAAATGATCTAATTGGCATTCGGGTCGAAGGCGGCACGGCTCGCGAATCCGCGAAAATGTATTCCGCATCTCGGGCTCCGTCCTGCGCCCGGTGTACAAGGGGTTAAAACAAATAAAACGCACATAAGCGACGATATATGGCGAGGAGGGGTCGTAACTCGTGACGTTCCGGTTTCGCGACCACCGCTGCTGCGTTTCCGGTGCCAAAATTGCACGCCATAATCCGGAAGAGGACTTACGGCATTTTCAGCGGAAAGCGAAACGCGTTCGCTATAATTGTTATTCGCTACGTTCGCCATAGTTTTAATTAAACCAATAAATACCCATGCTAGACATCCGCATGGGCTCTGAACACGCCCCGAAGTACTCTTATTACAACCATCTCAGCCACCTGAAGGTATGTAGATTAATGCTGCGAGCATTCTTGTAACGTTTCTAATTGAAGGTACACATGGAAACCATACACCGGCGATAAATTATGTAAATGCGTAATTTGTGCTTCCGTGGGAACGCTCGATGTTTTTTGCATTCGCATTTATATACGTTCGATTGTAATTATTCAAGTGCATCAGGCGATGGTTCATCAGTTCGTCGAATCATTATGCTCCGCGGCCAATCAGGACGCTGTCGATTCATAGCCGCAATTTCTTACGTCCGCTCCAATATTTTCTTCGGACTTCCCCCATCACAACTGTTTATGCTTGTTTGTTCTGCAAGAATTGGACCATTCTCTAATCGAGTCGAACAGAACCCGTCACCAATCATTTCAAGCAATTTTCCGATTCTGAACGTCATGAGCGTCCATTTCTTACACCCATACGAGACAATATATATAACACTTAAAAAGCTGGCATCTTGGCATTTCAATGCGACATTAAATTTCATGGTCTTGATCTATGGCATTGTTCAACCAGCTTCCTAGATGTTTGAAGAAATGCATTATTTAAATATCCGCCTCGTCCAAGGTTAATTTGGGCAGAACGACGTCAATATTTACACACTGACAATCATAAATTATGTTTTGCATTAAATTATCAGAGGTCATTCTTGGTGAATCAGAGGCGAAATTTATGTATTGAATGCTCTTTAATCGGAGCATAATCCACCTGAGATTTAGGCAAATATATAAGTAATTCTATTTGTATCGACCGGCCCAAATTATCAACAGTGTTAAGGTTCACTTATTGTAATACAAGTTTGATTCACGTTACGCGGTCCTGAGAGAAAAGTGGATTTGTACGGACGATAATTGGTGAACATACGAATATACCATTTGTATGTTCAAAGGGTTAATTGAAGTAAATCTACTAAATCGAGACATTCCCACCGAAATCTGGACGCTTGGAAACAGTGGCGTAACTACTAATTGGCGAGCTTAGGGGTAGTAACGGTCTAATCTATGTATACATATATACAGTACGTATATATTTTTCTAATTGTTATATTAACCTTTCCCTACCGGTGATGTATTTACTACACATCGACTCTAATAATGAGAATATCGATATGAAATACAATAGATGCCTGGTTCAGATTTTTGTATTCCTCCGTAATATGATTACGAATCACATCAAAGCATTATAGTATATAAGTATTCATCTGCAGCGACGGAAATAAATAATTTGTCGGGAAATCCAGAATAAATGACGAAACACTCGATGTTTTAATGTTACTTCGGGCATATTTTTTTATAGTATCATCACAAGTTTAAGCAACAGTACCCAAAACAATAGATTAATTCCTGATACTCTTGATATATACAAATTTCTATGTGAACTTCATTTATGATCTAAATTGTAGTCTCATTCCGAATTCAATTAAATCGTTTAACGAGCAGAGTAATTGATTTGATCGAAACCAGGTCGAGATTGTCTAATGGTTTTGTTTTCCGAGAAACTCTCTAAAAATCCTTAGCCTACAAAATGAATTACGAGCGAACGTTGATTACAAATCGACATCAAATACATACATTGAATCGCTGTAATTATACAGACATCAATTATGCGAGACAAACAATGGAACTCAATCGCAACGCGTTACGCATCCTCATTGTTTCATCGTCGATTGCAGTTATTCAACAACAATAATCCATATTCTCACGTTATCGCTCGGAAGGGGTTGTCGGGTCAGAATTAATTTGCACGAAACTACTTCCCCAACTTTGAATTTGAACTCCATTAATCATAAGATTATTAATGTGCTTTCGAATGCGGACGACGGATTCAATGGCCTAAACCTAATTCGAATCCAAAGGGCGCACCGTCGAAAAATTTAAGAACCACTTTCGATATTGGCATCCCTTATGTGCGCCAGGAAAGTCATAAAATGAGGAGATAAAAAAAAATAAACCGATACCGGGAGACCGAGATGAACGTCGGAGAGGCTTTAAAAGGCGAGGCGTTAAATTTTGGCGTAGAGGAGTGCTACGGAAAATGCAGCAATTCCGTTAATGCATCACTTTTGCCTCCAACTATGCAGTAATCTCGGACGCGATACAGTATCGAGATACGGATGATGACCTCCTTCAATTAAATTTAGATTTCAACAGAGTTGCTGAACAATGCCTGTTATTTTGTTAACAGTACAATGGCGTAACCCACGATCGAAGCACACCTGTTTGCGAACGATCTGCACTCTGATAAACGTGCAAGTTGTACCGCACAAATTCAGCAACTCGTCTGCTGAAAGTTATAAAGCAACCTTGAACGATATCCAAGCATAACTACTTCTAAAACTCAAAGCATTCATCCATTACATATACATACATACAGGGTGTGTCCCAAAAGTCATGAAATTAAATTTTTACAAGCAAGCAAACCTACGAAATGACGAATGGAACACCCCGGTGGCAAATTCAAAATGAAAATAAAGTTGATTGTCTTTTTCGATACCAAGAATGTGTTCCACAGAGTTTATACCTCTAGAACAGACCATCAACGTGGATGTTCTGGCGAGTTTGATGAAAAGGGACTATGTGGGTGCTGCATCATGACAATGCGCCCAGCCAACATAACGTGGCAACGCTATAGCAGCAACCCTAAAGTTTCGACCTAGCTTCGGACGAGTGCTCTGAAGGAGGTTCCCGTCGAGGCCTTCGAGAGGGCAAATCGGGCAGGGAAGAGTCAGTGGAAAAAATGTAGATGCTCATAATATCAACAATTTGTACCGGTTTTGTCAATAAATCTTCTAAAAATATATATATTTCATTACTTTTGGGATATGCCTGTGGATTACCCACACAGTCCTATAAAGTCGCCCCAGCCACCGATATCCTTCTTCCTTTAATTATCCAGGTCCTATGGGGCTACCTGATAATCTCAGCGTGAACAATCTCTTGCAAAGGGCCTACTGTCACTCAGACTTAAATCTATTAGGGTTGTACCACATGAACGTTCAGAATTCATAAGTAGGAGCAGAAGAAATAAAAGCGATGCAAACCCAATCTAGGGAACAATATCAATGCAAAGGTACCAATAACTATCTATTTTTTGGGTGTTTTATTGCGTAAAAGAAAAGGAACAAGACGAGAGACATCAGCTTCGGATTACATGCACCTGGCAAGGTTATGCTAAATCTAAGGATATACTATCGGGGGTTCACTGCTACCACGAGTCCAACCTCAGTTTGAAGGGGGCTGCAGCAGATGACGGACTGCAATGGCTAGCCCTTCCCCATGGTACTCGTATCGATTCGATCATTCTTAGAACCCAACCACAGAGACGAATCGCCGTTCGAACAGCCTAAAATCGTTCTCCCCTGTATGCCAAGGTTGTTGAGGATAGTGGTAAACCTTTGACACAGTCTCCACCAGCTACTGTAATCGGTTGTTCCACACACCCATTTATGGGTACGCAACACAGGATGACCTGCACACCCAACTCATGTTAGCTGGCCTACCCCAGCAGCAATTGATGAGCAAACCTACAAGGTTACTTTCGTGCACCTCTACTCCACATCATTACCTCAGGGGCTAAACCGTTGCCCACGGACATATGGTTGGTCCTCCCCCTGGGGTTTTATGGGTGGGTATCGTGGAGTCTAACATCCACCTGGAAAAGAAAAGGGACAGTAACATGACCCACGTGACATTCACCTAAAATCGACCGCTGTCAAATATAGTAACTATTTAAAAACCACACCGACCGCCGTTACTTTGCACCAGCACTGCACATTGCATGCAAAAGGCGCAAAGATGTCAAAAATAAAGAAACGACTCCAAGAATTGAGAGCAGATACAAAAAAAATACTCGGAAGCATTAAAAAATCTGAAGACAGAATTACAGAAAAAAGGATATCTGGATTTGAAAAACACATTAAGGAAAAAAAAAATTATATTCTTTGGAGTAAAAGAAGAACAGAGAGGCTATTATGAATTAGAGGATAAAATTTTACAAATAATAAAAAGTGAGCTAAACGTTGATTATGCTAGGACAGATTTGGGTATGGTTAGAAGTATACGAAACTAAAGACCTATTGTTGTAACGTTTACTACCTATGGCAGAAAAATAGATCTATTGAAAAATAAAAAGAAACATATATCTTAATAAAGAAGACTTCCCACCTCAAATTTTGGACCAAAGGCGAATACTAATGGAACAACTGAAAAAAGAGAAAGAGGCAGGGAAAGATGCCTTATCAAGGTACGATCAATTAATTGTCCGAGAACCATCTAGAAAGAAGAACACCGAAACGGATGTTGGAGGAAAAAAGGATAGCAGAAAGAAAAAAAAAGAGAATCAGAAATACTCCTAACCAAAAAGAAAATTCTGATCAAAAAACACGGGAACCACGACAAGGACAGAAGAAAAACGAGACACAATTCACTTAAGGAAATCACTCCAAAAAACTAGAACACGTCACATCCACAGACAATAAGAATAAGAAAAAGAAGAAGAAAAAACTACCAAAAAATTATTTAACCAACAAAATTCCGAAACTTTATTTGGTACTATGTAATACGACGACTCTGTGTGTTACATGGTCTGGCCAACGGAGGCATGTCCATAACCTCCCGATTGAACATGAGGCTTTATCCCAGAAAGGAAAACCTTCGATTGAGTCCGACGCCAATAATCGAATCGATGCAATTAATATTGCACAAAACATATGCACGGTCATTAAATCATAATCATGTGTTTGTCGAAGTAAATTTCCATTCCATCACCACACTAATATGAAATAACGCATGTTGGTTTAATCGAATTTAGTACTGGTTGTTAATTGCGCCAAAGCATGGCGAGTACATCTGCCGCCGCCACTAAAATATCGGATTAGACATAAAACGACGATAAAGCTTCGAGCTTAGACTTAACTACAAATAAATTTTATAACGATCGTTAAATGCAAATAGAATGCAGCTCTAATGCATCGACAGATTTATCTTGAGCGTCGTCGTTAATTTCAATACTCTGTGCAGTTTTCGGTACCATTAACTGAAAAATTACTGCACGAGAATTCAATCTGGCTTACCAATCGCGTATTTCAAACGGGTGTTAAATATGTTGACAGAATGCACCGAGACCATTAAAAAGAAAAAATTAGAGCACTTAAGGCAATACATGACATGAAGCGAACAAATCTTATGTAGATATATAATTGGCGCCATTATTGACAAATCTGTTACAGTGATTTTAGTGATACGTTGTAGTTTTCAAAACAATGGGAACATCTGAATTTCTTGTTTTAATATTGTGAATTGAAGTTGCACTCACTGTGGATCAAAAAGTACAACGCGTCCACAATTCGGAGCGCTGTTTAGAGCTATTTAGTGCAATAAAAAGGATTTTTTCATGCGGTATGTGACAATGGATGAAACATGAATTCATCACTATGAACATGAGTGAACAGCAACAGACCAATTTTATAATCGAGACCTTCATATCTTTTAAGGTGATTTTCATTTATATTTGACCCGATGACATCGCTTTGGGAAAATTTGCTTTCACACAATATGTATTTGATCATTATTCTGTCATGCGTTCTGTGAATGGCTCCATGATTTAGATTTTGGACTCGTTTTGGGTGCAATCTACAAAGGAAATGTGAGTGGAAACCTCATTTCTAAATAACAACACAATGGTCTTACATTAAATCCGCTAATAGTTCTTACTGTATTGAGGCATTCCAATGAATCGGTAGTCCCGAGAATCGTTCAATTCGCGAAACAAACTAAATATTGCCACATCCGAATCATCATCATCATCGACCGACGGCGCCAGGCGAGAATCACACTCGTTAGCAATGGCATGATTCAACGACCTGATGATTCAACGCCGCCAGTGTCGTCGACGCTGCATAATTATATGCACCGCGAGTCGTCGGAGATCCCGAAAATACATCATCGGGAGCACAGGTGGAGACGAACGAAACCGGGAAGCGTAGGAAATTGAAGTAGGGGAGTGATGAATATGGATGTAACACTCGAGGCGCGACCTCGATTGTTCACTCCGAGTGACTGTGATTTGCGGTTCTCCAAGGAAATAAATTATATTCTCCGGCGACAATTTCGGCGCCGGTATAAATTCGCAGCTACTTCCCGACGAGAGAGTGTCTCTGCGAAGAAGACAGACGTATTGTGTTTCGCTGCTGCGATGCTGTTGTATATCAAAAGACTCTCTGAGAATTACACACGGCAGAAGAAGCAGACCGATGTTCAAATATAATGGTCGGTGTTAACCCATAAACGCCAAACAATTCGAATCAAAGCACAAAGACTGATGCTGAGAAAACGTTTCCAATTATTTCCTTTTAACCTCAACGCCCATTTTGCGGCAAAAAGACGATCGTACGAGATGTTTCTTCCTCAATAAATTACAACACAAAATGTACAATTTTATCGTTTCCATGGAGACCACAAAAACTAATTCCATAATCAATTTCCTCCATGTACAAGGAGACAATAAAAAGGATAGGAATATGTAAAACAAAACAACAACAAAAAAACGTCACAATCCACATGTACATTAAGTCCATCCACTTCAGAAATAATGCGTGCAGCGACTTTGAGTGGGCGACATCCCACCACAATGCTGCTCTGTTAACTCTAAAATATGATTTCAACCCGAGATAAAATAAGGAATTCAAAGCAAATCTATATGAAATTCATTGCAATGAATCATGAAGATTCAGCATTTAAAAGTGCCGCAAAAATTTAAGCAAATACAACGAAACACTTTCTTAGAAGGTGAACCGACGCATGATTATAAAATTTACATTGCAGATGTGAACAACGGCAGCAGTTAAGCGGGCATGACGTGTATATACGTCCAAACGTAAACTGCATCGAAATTGGTTATGACGTATATATGCGTCCTCGAAATATATGTTGAGTCCTAAATCAGGCGGAGTTTTTATTTAACGAATGTGTAAGTTGTCGATACATGTTTAGACATGGATTTAAGATAGGTAGCAAATTAATTGCAATTCGCTTTTGTGTTGGGGTGGACGTGTATTTAGTAAGCGGTGACTAGTAGCATAAGGTTAGATTCAAAGGAAAACTTATATTTTTAAAATGGAAGGACAAAAAACACGTATTGATGCTCAAAAAAGCCAACTTATGCCATCAAAAAACAGCATTACACCTAACCGCCCACGCTTAGTTAAAAGGCATTTTCAAAGAACAAATGAAAGTGAACTGAAGCCAGGAAATGTCGAATTTATTACAAAAAAGGGAAAGAATCTACATACTAGTGTCCGAATTTGGAGGTAGCACTACGTGTCAACAACTGTTTTAAAATACATCACACAGAAGTTGAGTTTTGAATTTATGTATGGATAACTTTATTTATTTGCTTTTGTTAATGTTTTGTATTTGTTAATTTCTCTATGTGTTACTACGTAACTAAATAAATAAAAAAATATGTTAAAAAAATTAGCTCACGCCAGGTGGGCGCGACGTATATATACGTCATAACGAAATGTGCGCGCCAATTCTATGTTGCGTTATTGAAAAGGAAATTCCCCGCTTAACAGATTAATTGTGATCATTAACTCCTTCAAGAGGTAAGTCCGAATTCCAGTTATTCAGATTACAAGAGTGTATCTTGCATTCATCGTACGATTGTATAGATAGTTAACCCAAATTTATCAACTAATAATGATATTTGAATGATATAATTTTAATCAATTTCAAGTGTATTGTTTATGTTTACGCAGAGAAATGATCGAACATTGTGTGCTATCGATAGTGTTTATTTATTTAAATACAAGCTTCATACATGCTGCGATAGTCCTGACAGATAAGTGGATCTGTACATCTGTGCAAATATAGCATCTAAGTTTGTGATGATTTTAAATTAGCTCACTACTCAGAGGGTTGATTTTATTTCCAGTTTTTTTTTTTTGAAGTCTAACAAAAACTAACTCGCTATACCAAAACTTTATCTATATTTCAATAGCCCTCGCCATTATGACATAACTATAATAATAATATTTCATATTAATGCATCAAAAATTTGAACGTTTGGGCACCCTTGCTGTAATCAATTGCGCGGGGGTCTTCAACGAATATAATATTGCAGGGATGTTATTATGAACACTTGAAAATTCCAGGGTAGATCCTTAAAATAGCAGCGAAGGTCTGTTCAAACACAATATTATGGATCTTCACGCCTTCTTGGATAAGTGATATTTTTTTCATATTTTTTTAAATAGCATTATTTGTGTATGCAATTTATTTTGCGAGACATTTAACGGATGTACCATATTGGCGCATATTGGTCTGGTGAAATGAAGTGGCGCGCATATTTTTGAATTCTAGCCCTTCAGCCCGCGCTATACGTAGTCTGAAGCAATAAACCACGTAACTGTACGATTGCGTTCCTTTTCAAATAATTACGAAGCACATGTGGCATTGCCAAGTACTTGCTAGTATACAATAAAAGGGGAATACTTAGAATATATTGCCTAAATCTACAATGTCGATCCTTATTCAATATTAACACAAATTAGGCGGGTGCTATGCGCACAAACTTATTGTTAAAAAATCTATAAACCTAGCGTTTAATCAATATGACGCATATTATTATGTGTCTCGCATTACAGCACTAATTGCGATGGCGTCTAGTACTAGACGTCCCGCCTAAGTGTGTTAATATACAAATGAGCTCATCATATAAAAGTATCTCTGAGGGATTTTCCTCGGTCTTAAATGCGGTTTTCCTTCGCGCCGATGGGTATTTAGCATCGCATAAATAATAAGTCAGGCATCTTCTTGAATTTCTTCCCCGATCCAAGCAAAACCAATACAGCGATTGAGCCAGAGACCACGGGGGGAACAAATAGATAGAGGGTGATTGAACCGATCCGTGGAAAGTGAGACGGTGTCGATTGATCGACGTCTAATTGAAAGGACGCCCCCGGCAGCGGCGCTAATTGGAACAGAGTCAATCGTGTCGGATGCGACCGAATTTCCGTCAAAAGCAAATCAGACCGGATCGGGTAAAAGCGAAACCGAAGCGGAAGGAAAGCGACGAAGAGAACGAAGATCGGAAAAAGGAGTGGGCAGAGTGTAACGAAATTAGCCAGCAGCCGACGTAATTTACTACCGTCTGGGTCAAGTTCAAGCGCCTCGTCTACCGGTGCTCAGGAAACCTGCGAACCATCACCCACCTACGACCTGAACGACTCCATCTGCATACGATCGTTTATCATCTCTTGTCAGACATGCACAACTCCCGGGACTCCTAATGGACCATCAATTCAGTCAACATGTCGAGTTTAGCATCAAATATAAATGGAATTACATCCAAGCGATTCTAAGCATACTCGAATGCCACGGAAAACTTTGCTTTCGAGCAAAATTCCAAGTAATCTAATCATAAGCAACGTGACGCTATCGAATAATTCACGAACACGGCAAAACTTTGATTATAGCTTCCATTCGTACGCAACCGACGAAAGATAATATGTAAAATGGCCACATATATCAGCTCTATTTAAATGAATATAGGCTAACCAAACATCTATGCAATATTATATGAACAATTAAATTCACAGTAATTATGCAAATGGAATTTATCAGGGAAAATAACGTTTGATCATTGAACATTAGAACCGTTATTATAACGTAATAACAACATAATAAGACAATGGTAGCATAAAAAATAAACGACATTCGCAACATGTATTCGCAACACTTTGAATGCGGGGTTGGTTGACTCGGTCATGCATTTGCGCAAAACAATTCTTTCGCATTCTGCGAGTGGCAGCGAACGATGTTGATAATCTGCTCCCGCAATTAATGTGTTAAGGCGTTCAAGATTTGTCACAACGATAACGATCAAATTATAATAGATAACGCAGATTTTTCCACATGTTTAGATCCCCTTTTACAACACCCAAATTAGTAAATTTGAATCATACCTACGTAACTTATTCGGAGACAAACAGAAGTAAGATAAGACTCGGAAGACAAACATGGTGACAATTAGATATGACTAATATGCAGCATACTAAAATAGATTCAATTATTCATAAAACAAATAACGTGCCGAAGCATCTCCTTCGGCAGATCTAAAGAATCATTCTATACGAGTTGTGTCCCAAAAGTCATGAAATATATATTTTAACACACCCCTACTCTATGTGCAAATTGAGGTGAAGAAGGTGAAGAAGTTCAAGGAGGACCAGAAAGAAGTGGAAGATGACCTCTGCTATGGACCCCAAAGGCAGGACCGTAACGAGGGCGCGGCAAAGCGAGCACCCGCTACAGGCGCAACTGAGCTTGGGGCGCAAAACGCAGAATACGAGGCGCTCATTCGTCATAACAGCGGTTCGAAAAGCGGACCGATTGGACATACAAACTTTGTGACCACCCCGTCTTCTTTTAGGGCTTTTCTTTATAAGATCACGAAAGCAACGTAGTGTCTAGACACTTTCTAACGTAATATTTTTTTCTAAATAGTAATCGCCATCAATACATTGGGTCAAGTACCTTTGGGACTATTTTTGTATATTATTTTAAAACATGCATTAACTTTAAAAAATAAATAGGATTTTCAGGGGGTGGGGCGTAAGTTTAAGTTAGATACTTGCCACGGGCGCTTCACATCCTTACGTTACGGCTCTGCTCAAAGGTGTTTACACCACACATACATACATACAAATGTATCACAAATGTCATGAAATATATATTTTTTCAAATGGTAAACAATTTTGACTGTCTTTTTCAACACCAAGAGTGTGGTCCATAGAGTTTATACCTCAAGGAAAGACCGTCAACGCTGCTTACTTGCGTGGATTTTCAGGAAAGTTTGATGAAAAGCGACTATCTGGATGCTGCATCATGACAATGCGACTCCTTTGAAAGGAGTTTTACGTCGTAGAAAAAAAATGTAGATGCTCTTGGATAGTGCTTTGAAGAATATTAACGATTTGTACCGATTTTGTCAATAAATATTCTAAAAATATATATATTTCATTACTTTTGGGATACATCTATAGATGACCCACACAGTCCTATAAAGTCGCCCCAATCACCGACAACCTTCTCCATCTAATTGTCCAGGTCCTGTGGGACCACCCGATAATCTCAGCGCTACAAGCTCTTGCAATGAATCTACTGCCATTTAGTCTCAAATCTATTAGGGTGTATCGCATGAACGTTTGGAATTCGTAAATGTGACTTAAAATGCCACAACTTTTACAAGCCACAAATTATTCAATCTCCAACCATCTTTTGCCAACCAAGAACGAACCTAGTTATTCCATTTTTATTAATATTTTGATGCACTGAAAGCTTAAGCGATTGTCCTGGAGACTCATCGGCATTTAACCACCGCCCAGATATCTTTCCTGTTGTTGATAAATCTTTTTTTTTTTTAATATTTCATGACTTTTGGGACAGGGAAGCAAATTATGTATTTGCATTATCATAGCGTCTTTTACATAGGCAAAAGAAAATACGAATTATGAACGATAATAGAGCAAAAAAAATCTAAACAACTACAGTTAAAGCATCATTTAACGCTCCATCGAAATCTGCAAATAATTGATAAAATTTCTATAAGTCGCTTCGGTGGCTTCGAATGGACGCTTGCATTAATCGGTAGATTTGAAGATAAATCAATTCATAACATTTTAAGCGCTGAAGATGCTGAATCAACCGCAACGAAACACCACAATAAAAATCAAAAATACATCAAAAAAAGATTATGCATTCGGTTTTGTAATACATGGATGAATTGGTCCATTGTGTACTATACATTTGAATCGAAATTACAATGATAATGACCCATCATTTGTCCACGTGTATGCTACCGGTATCATTACATATTGCATCTGTTCGCCTCGCCAGATGACCTGCGCGCCACCATGCAATATTTTTGATCTGCTTACTTATTAAGTTGCAACTATAATAATTTTGGCACAGTCACGACTGGTATACAAAAAAAAGCTGAAAATCATCCAATGCTATCTCAATTCAATTATGTGCAACATTCTAATGCTGCAAAAATCAAAGCCAGGAAGTCCAAATTTGGAATTGAAAAAATGCAATAAGAATCGAGATTGGCATAATTGAAGAAAGAGAAGCACTCATCTGCTTATTATATCATTAAACAACGGTGATAATCTGCGGAAGTAGCATTGAATGGATCGTATAATAACGTGTCCGCATTCTTCAACAGATTGATAAGAAACATTATAAAATTGGCATACATAAATAATAATCGTTATTATTGCTAATGGACAAATTTAATTGACATTCAATAATCAAACAGACCTTTGGTAATTAATAAATTATCGACAATGAACCTAGTTTTGAAAGCGGAACAAACGATCGTCTTATTGGACAATTCTATTTAAATTTGGTGACATCGAAGTCTTTCTCCACGACGAAGATGACTTTTCGGGTCGTCCTTCCAAGCTTTCACGTCACGTTTATAGTACAGGTCGTTAACGACACGAAAATGCGTAACTATGCTCGATGAATACTAAGAGGGGTCGAACGAGGGTGTATATTGTTGTAAAATAAATGTTTTTTTTTATGCAATTCGAACATAGATTACATTGAAACGACGCACAATTGCGATTGAATAACATAGACAAAAGCTTTCAGCTTAATCAGCCGGGACGCAGGGGGTGAATGAAAACCCTCCCTTTTGGGATTTGAACCGGAGACCGGTCTGGCGTTGTGCGACTGCTGTCGGGAACATTCAACCCCGCGTCTGGATCAATTTCTATACGTAGCTATAATTACAGGATCGGAATCGTGTGTGGGTTGTTCAATGCCATGTCGAAATAAAACGCAAACTTAACAACCCAACGTATACAACAATCATAGTACTAAATTTCGAGCAGTATTCGAGTTGCATGTTAAAATACATATACAGCATCAGTACACTTATTAACCCGTTGATTGGGAACTCAGCATATGCGGGAGCATCTCAGCATATCTCGATGGACGGACGTTGGACTAAAAATACTATAGATAACTTTTTATTCAGCACGGAAGAGAGTGAGAGATCTGGCTGCGAGAAGGACGTCCTCCCGCAGCCAAGGCCAACCGATGACTCCTCTCGACTCCCGTCTCCTGCGCGTCGCAAATACGCAATAAACGCAAACGATTTGTTTGACTTCGCAAAAAATGCACAACATAAATAGAAATCAAATACTTCCCAGACAAACGACCACTTTAAATATAATTTGAAGGGCGTCTTCTATGATGACCTTTTCCTATTTAAAGCTCTAGCGTTCAAATGACAATAAAACCCACAATATTGTGTTATCTTATAATAATTTAACATAATAAAAACACGATAAACAAACATTTATCGGGACCTTTTATAATAACATAAACGATTGATAAGCAACCATGACGATTTAACTGCATCCAATAAATCAAACATTTGGCAGCAAATTATTGCGAAGGTGGGGGGACAAAATCGTTACTTTTTAATGACTGAAGTCATAGGTCAAAATTTCACAAATATATCGATTTTTCGCCACGCATTATCCCGTTGAAGAGTAATCGCGCATATTTGCGATCGGACTCGAGTGATTTGAATATAATATAATTTTTGTTAAATTTTGATCACGTAATAGCGCGTAAAAACACAATCCTGACCGCGTAACAAGTCGCAAATGTTATTTTAAAGCATGCAATCATAATGATATCATTTTCCTGCAGCACGTCGACGCTCTTTTTCCACATTTACGCCATAATAAGATGAGATGACGACTCAATTAATCCTCGTCATCTGTACATCCACGATCCGAAGCCACGTTTACGCCCGACAAGCTATGATTAGATAACTTACAGATTTGAATCTCAACCGAATCCTTTTAAAAATGGATCTTTCCTTGATTCGGACCATCATTTATTTGGCACTTGTATAACGCACAACGGAACTGAATGTAATAATTAAATTTAAAAAATAGCACAAAATACGCGATGTCCAAACGATACCCAAGACACTATACGAATGCGTAAGTATATTTTAAACAGAGGGGGAATTGGATAAAATGCGATTGTAATAAATACCACAATGAATCGTCTTTAAACCGCATATTTACTAAGGATGAATGCCTATTTATTCCTTGGTGTCATCAACATACATCCAGTCCCGGGAAAAATTGTTCATATCGAGGCACGCACATAACAATACGAACCTGTCTAAAAATGTATTGTCATATTTGCATTGCGCAAAAAATATTGTATCACCATGAATGTGGATAAAAGCCATGGAGATTCGGTTTGGCAGTCAACGCTGGATGAATTTACATTAAAACCAGTAGTTTGTCGTGGATGCATTTAAAGTAATTGCTCTGAAATAACGCGATTTATATTTGGTGCAACGCCATAAAAAAGAAAAAGTTGCTCCAGAGTTTTCCAGATCCGCATCTATTGCACAATATCAAGCACTGCATTGAGTACAAAAAGAGCGATCCTCGTGTGTCGATATCGACTTTTCCTTGATTGTGTCCTGATGGATGCACATCAAAGCATACATGCAAAGTAACACGTATTGGTTGGTTATTTCCTCAAAAATAGACAAATAAAAACAGGCCATCACTAAACCCATTGATGAGTATCCACGCACTTGATGCGTGCAGCGCTCCATAGCGCCATTCCTTCAACGATGCCATGCTTGTATTTTTAATGGAATAGTTCAGAAAATCATTTTTTGTGTCCGCTACAAATAATTAACTCACCAATCAAAAACTTACGCTACTCTCGACGCTAATGACGTATCAACAATACAAAATATTTTTCCTATTTATATTACAGCTCTAAAAATCATTAGCTGTGCCATGAGCATAAACCAAAAAATGTCATCACAGCTAAGAAACCATTTATCTGGCAAGCGACCAAAGCAGACCGCGCACGAAAGATTCTAAATGAATTGAGATTGTACATTATGAACGTTGCTCAAATTTATAACGAACTACTGGGAACTGATATACTCAGCGGCACGGAATGTGGCCCAAACTGGTGAAATTGGTTCTTCACCACCGTTGAGATTAACCACTTAAAGTAGTTAGACACAGTTGTGTCCGCTAACGCACAGGTCCGTTCTCCGACGGATGCATGGGGGTAGACAGGCGTCAAACCAAAATACTCTTTTCTATGTAACTTTTTATTCAGCACGAAAGAGAGAGATTTGGCTGCGAGAAGGACGTCCTCCCGCATCCAAGGCCAACCGCTGACTTTCCTCGACTCCCGCCTTCTGCGCGTTATCACCCAATCGGCAACGGTACACGTGCAAGAAGCGATCGGTCGGTAATCGCAGATGTAATATCCTCACAGCGCCACAGAAGATGGCCCTGTTAAAATAGCACATTGCACCTAAGATAAACAGATTTAATGGCGAATTAAATGTGCCCAGATTAACAGCGTTATTGCATGGGGATGTTAAATCGCCCACGCTACAGTATCTTGCAGGTGAGAGATTGTGAATGGAAGACAGAGTATCTTGATTATTGATTATGACTGATAATGATAAGTGAATGATATAATTAACCGATTTCAAGTGTGTTGTTTATGTTTACGCAAAGAAATTACCAAATATTGTGTGCTATCTTCAGTGTATATTTATGTATGCACAAGCTTCATACACGATGCAACGGTCCTGATAAATAATTGTCCAGTCTAGAAAGAGAGTGGCTTTGAAAATTCCACATGGTCACAAGTAGGGAATCCAATCCCGGGGTCGCGGACAGTTTCAGGTGCTCATGAATCCCGGGATTAGTAAACATAATCCAGAAAAATTAGGAATTGAAATTTGTATCTAATAGAAATCGTACATCTCACCAGCACGATGAAGGCTACTAAATCGAGACATTCCCGCTGAAATCTGGACGCTTGGAAAGAGTGGCGTAAATACTAATTGGCAAGCTTAGGCGACGCCTAGGGGCAGTAACTGTCCTATACATGTATACAGTACATATACATTTTTCAAATTTGTTATATTGAACTTTCCCTACCGGTGATGTATTTACTACACATCGACTCTAATAATGGGAATATCGATATGAAATATAATAGATACGGGCTTCAAAATTTTTATATTCCTCCGAAATATAATTACGAGTCAAATCAAAGTATTATAGTATATAAGTATTCATCTGCAGCGACGGAAATAAGTAATTTGTCGACTAACATTAATCATCTAAATTTGATGCATTGCGCACGTTCTTGATATTTTTACAAGTGTTGGAACTGATTGGGTGTAATTTTTATGTTGCGTGAAATTAAACCACAAATTTTTGATTCGCAGAAAGCTCCAATGTCGTCATTCTTAAATGACGTCCTATTATTAGAGTCGTGTGGTCAAATATAGTCCATCTGTCGAATAATATGTATTTTTTGTTCATCATGCATTTGGGTACGTCATTATAAGATATATATAAATAGAGCGTTCATATCGACTATTCGGAAAATACCCGGGAATTTATTTTATGGGCGTGTGAGTGTCCCCCATACCCGAGTGCGTCGGGGGCAAAATCCAAGGGATATAGCATCGATGAAAAATATCCACAAAATGGTATGACGTTCAACAAAAGAGCTCGAAAATGGGAAAAAAAGAGATAAGGCGACATCGGCCGCACACGCTTCGTCTGGACTGCATTCAGTGTCGGGAAAATGAATATCCGGGGGTTTGGGGGTTCAGCCAGACGACGGCTCTTCCCTCCGAGCTAACAAGGGGAGGGCGATAAAAGCTGACTTTCGTGCAATATTGAAGATCGAAAGTGATATTTAATTTTCGGGAACGCTAACATAGGAGACACGCCATAAAACAAAACGCTTTACGGGAACGGAGGGGCGCACGAATCGCCCGGGCGATAACTTTTCTCATCAAATTATGATTAAGTGTGGCGCCGCCCCGCGGCCCAAAAGCGAACCAACAAATCGCATCAGTCCGCGTCACGTACCAGGATAAAAAGAAACCACAGCGGGAAGGCGACTTTCGTACAACGTTTGATTGCATTAAAGACACTCTTGTCCGGCACACACTCGCTCAAAATTGAATTTGCTCCGCTCGGAAAATCTTCAGCCATAAAATTCAAATATCAATAGACATACTTTATCGGCACAAAGGGAGATTTTATCTCCATTCATGAAATATTTCCACAAGTAAGATTTCATTGGCTTCGGTCCAGATTCCTGCTACCTCCCTCGCATTTCATCGATTTTCATTACGCATTGCCAAAGCACGAACCGGGAAGGTTTCGCACTCCTCTCGGGATCGCGATGAAAGCCTTTAAATTTATTTCCAAGAGTAATGAGTAATTTCCTAGCGAGACTAGCATCTTGAATAATAAGACTATACAAACAATTTTGCCCTGCAGCCGCGATCCTTCGCAAGGGAAGCTCTCGAACCGAGATAACTGAGGATACGGCAATAAATTCAGACCATATCTCAAGTCTGCTGAAATATGTGCACAAACTTGGTCAAATTCAACCGAGCCAATTTAAAGCATTCATCAAATTGATAAAATTATTTTCGCCACCGTCCAAAATGACTTTATCTACAACAATCTACATGTCAAGTGTGTACATAGTACCGAGTCGCAACGATGCATCAAATTCAATCATTAGAAATTTCCGAATAAGATAATGAAATTGATTTGAAAATGAAGCAAATTCATCATTGAACAGTATTGAACAAACTAAACAAATAAAAAATACAAACGCTAACTCTACATACATTTATATATTACTTTGCTCGCCAAATTAGCTTATATTATATCGGGTACATACTAAAGTTTTGACGTATTTATGACGTTGACAAAGTTGTGTAATTCCTCGAACTGATGACTAACATGTTATCAACATGTCACACTGTATAAATGATACTTTCATTATCATTCCAACCACCGAATTTACATGTTGTCCACGTGATGAAACGTACATTTTCGCGTCGACATATCAAAAAGATTGTACATACATATTAAAGAAGAAGAATGTTATAACCAATAAATTATTTGAATTTAAATGCATTTTTGAGCCAAATGCAAGAGTCATCCAGAAAATAAGGTTACAACATTTATGTTGGATCGAAAAATACGTTTATTTAATTGAAATTCAAAGGATATTTAGGATAAATTCACGCTGTGGCTTGTTCTTAATTTTTTTGCACAAGTTCATCAGAAATCACTGATTCTCTGAACAACCTAACCCACATCGTGACATGTTGTCGACTCATCACATCACTACTGTAAATTTCCACGAGCTTCCGATGGATATTCATGGCGGTATTGTTCTGCAAAGTCATAAAACGGATGATGCGCGGATCTCGCATGGATCAAAGGTGACGGAAGCGCACGACGACCTCTCCATCGGAAGAATTTACTGTGTCTGAACAAAATGGCTGACAAACATGCGGAACTAAACAAACTGATCGTCGGGACCCGGCCTCAGGATCCTTTGTAACTTTTTAGATTACCCTCGTACATTGCAACCAAATAAGCAATGTTCGAATAAAATAGTGGATGGCATATATATCACATTCCTGTCATTATAGGATGTCATATTAGTTGCAAGCTATCTAAATGGCCACAATAGAAGTTTGCTACTATTTAATTTATTTGTACCCCCAATACAGGTTAGGTTAGGTTATTTTTCTTTTTAATTCTTTTGTACATCCCTAGACAAAAGAAATCCATTGGTGTCAGATCTGAAGACCGTGCGAGTCGCGGAATAGGGCACTTCCCTGGACAAAAAAAATCACCTGTACAATGCTAAACGGTGCATCCCCAATTAACGACGACCTCATCTTTCGGAATTCGACTATGACAATTGTCTTAGAACAAATAAGCAATTGAATTGCTTCGTGCACGTTGACCTCGATGATTTCTATTTTATTTTTTTTTGTTTTTTGGATCCCAAATAAATACGGTAAACGGTTATAATTATTTTTTTAATCAGCCTCCGGACACGCAGTCCAGGCAATCTGCGGCGCGATCGTTTGGCTACTCTGTTTTTAAAACGCGGTGGAACATTTAGCCTTCGTTTTATGGTCACGCTAGACGTTACAGAGTTAGCTGCAGAAACCTCTGCAATTGCCGATTGATTTAATCGAAAAACGGAGAAAGGCCCAACCGAATAATTCGCCCATGGCGATTTTCTCTCGTGAGCGATAAATAATTTGACGCCGTGTCGGTCGACTCCGACGACGCCGGTTGGCAATTTTAGCACTAACCACACAATAATTGAATACACAACCGCTAAATTGTTCAAGAAAGTTCGCCAGAAGTTTGTTTGAATTATGGGGGGTGAAAGGGGGATTAGACTCGAGAAGCAACCGACTTGCGTTTCAGTTGCAGGAAGAGCAACTTCCGCTGATGTATTAGGGAGACTCGAAAGTATTCTAATATTTAGACGTGTAGGGGTATCTTTACAGCACGACCTTGCCATTGATGAACGAGTGCATAATGAGACGCAAGACACTCGTCTGTCTCCGATCCACTGATCTCCGCACTCAACGTGCGATAAATTCTCTTTCTGTATCTATCGAGTCTGAACGCACATACGCGTGCTTACTCATCGACGGGTTAAAAGCGTATGTGTTATATGATTTGGCAAACATTTTTTCGTCGATGTGATCTTTTTATACCAGGACCCTGCGCCAAATCACCACCATCGCAGGATGCGGTCCCAAACGTCTACTCCGGAGCGTAGGTTATATTTCAACATGGATATTTTTAGCGTGGAAACGACCGTAATAAAATTCGAGCGACTCTCGCGACACCAGCTTCCGTCGCAAACAATCACTTTGTCATCGATTCGGCGCAAGAATAAATTGCCAGAGGAGATTAGCATATTTATGGAGACGACCCAGAAATTAAAAGAACGACCCAAACGGCGAAAGTGAAAACTGGTCCGACGGCGGAAAAACAATGCCGAGCTATTTTCGGACCGGTGGCAATCTTTCCTGTGAAAAATACACAACCGATGTACCGGATAGATTAATCTGGTTAAGCCCAGGTGTATCGAACGCGGCGTCCTAACCGTTCCCCGGTGATTTACGGGCTATTTTCAGTTTCAGACGTACGCGTTAAATCTACATGCGCGCAAATGTTGCTTTTATCTGCGAAAATATGGGAACATGCAAAAAGTAAAAGCGAATAAGGGACGAAGCGGGAGAGCATTCTAATCCGCCAAGCGACTGCGGCATCAACACATGGGACACTGGATGAATGAGCAGCACAACTTGAGCAATCCGAGTAATGACAACTTCTCTTTGTCGAGCTGGTGTCCCTCGTCCATTGTGGTTCGGAGCTGAATGTGCTGGAACTTCTCTCTTTAATGATTATCACCGACCAGACGACACGCCCATCGCTCAACGGATGAAAAAGCCTCCACCCATCTTCGATATCCCGCCACCCTACGCCCTCTGCGATATAAATTTGAATACGCTCGATACGCGCACAATGAAACGAAACATTTACAACAAGCTCAAACAGATCGTATCTGATTGTGGTTAACTAAATCTTAAAGATGACAACATATGCTACCCATCATCAATCAGGGTTTCTGTTGTTGGAGCGTAACGTTATAAATTCATCGCGTGGGAGCCGAATATAAAGGCATTCTCCGCTTTGAATTCAGCAGAATCCATGTAAATTATTCGAGATAATCAAATTTTCAAAAAACACATATCAACACGTGAGTGAGGACGGATATGTCTGAAACGTCCGCTTCGACGAAAACAAACCCAGATCAGTAAATTCTTGATATTACACGCTGTTATCATTGTCGATATACATATTCTGTTGTGAAATGGTTCCGCTACAATTTCCGTCGCTTTTGTAATGGGATGGCGGATGTGTTTTACATGCCACATCTAAAACCTTGATACAATTCAAATATAACCGGGAATGCTGTACGAAAAAAAACCATCGAATAGTTCAGAATGTTGATCCCGACGCTGAAAAAAGAAGGCGAGAAGTAAAAATCCGAGAAATAGTCCCCTAGAAAAATGATGACTACGGTACTTTTGGGATATAAAAAATATTTAATTGATTGATTTTCTACATGACCACCAGCTGCTAGATGACGCTGAGGCTGCTTATATATCATTAATAAATTTGTATAGCAAAATTCCGGGTTATTCCGGGTGTACTTGCTTTACATTATAAAAACGAGAAATATTTTGATTTCAATAGATTCGTACGCCCTTAGATCTCGACCCCAATATCAGTCAAGGGCCCGTCCTCTTCTGCATTCGACGCCACCGTCTCTTTTATGTCGTCGGGCTATGTGTTTTGTGTTAAGCCGCTCACATCTATCAAGGAGTACACTTCAACACTTTCTAACACTCAAAATTTTCCACATTGATGTCTCGATTATTGCATATATTACATGAATGTAAAATTGTTTGAGAAAAATGCTTATGTGTCTCTCAAGTGCGACATTCGGATTTATCCCAAACTCTATACAAAATGCACTCGGTGATTTTTTTCAGAACATACATAGACCCACTTGTCAACTATGTACTTATCTATGTTTGTTCATAGGAAAAAAATATTTTTAAATCCCTAAAAAATATTACGCTAGGGATACATATTGGTGGATCCAAAAATGTCTTCACACTTTAAAAGATCTTAGTGTGTAAAACTTCAATAGGTGCGGTACGGAAAATTGGTCTAAGCGTCACGAAAAATGAAACTCCAACTGGCACTTGGTCAAAAAAAAAAAAAAGAAATGGATAATCGTTTGTAGTGAGTCCGTGTCCATCGCATAACCTATTTTATTATATACTAGCTGGTACCCGGCGCGTTGCTGCCACAGAAGAAATAGTTCTAAAAATACCATTTGAAATTTGAAAGAGTTATCTTGTTTAATTAGCAATGATATAAATAATGATATTTTTTCCGACAATTAATACATTTATTGATATTGAATGATATATAAAGAAAAAAATATTGAAAGCATACATTTTTCTTACTTAATTGTTCTGCTAAGTGCTTTAGGGTAGAGAATAGTTTTGGCTTTTCCGTCTTTAACAAATACAAATAAATTTCTCGGCTGTCCAACGTGGATTTTCTAGATTCTTCCGCACACTTGAAGTGCCTTGTTGATGGTCATTGAGAATGCAAGTCCAACGGGGAGCTGCAGTCGTCTCTTATCAAATTGCACGTCGGTGGGAATGAGCACATCTTCTCCTTTCGACTTTCCATTAAGAATATATAGTTGTTTCGATGATATTCGGCATCAATTTCTTCATAGTGAGTCTTGTTCCAATTTGTAAGGTGGCACATCAGGAAGATCTGACGAATTTAAAAACTCGATTGGATAGTTAGTAACTTGGTCTGCATTCATGGCGCTATCAATCGATTTGTAGGTAACAGAATCATTTGCAATTTGTTATTGTATTGTGTGGTTGATTGTATTGACGTCGGTGTTTTCTGCTGCCAAAATAGCATGTTCGCAAAGCCAATAATGATTTTTATAATTACTAAAAATCTGCGGAAAAACTTTCTGAATGAGTAAATCGATGGATGGCACAACAACGCAAAAGTTCGATGGAAATGAAATAAACTTGGCAGCATCAACATGCACTTTTCCTTCACCAATGTTCAATAGTCGTTTTAAAAATGTGGCTGCCGACGCATCACGCTACAAATGTACGCGCATATTTGTCTTTAATGTCAGTTTTCGCACGTCTCTCCAAAGATGCGATGCTTTGAGGCAAGAATCAGCTGGTGTCGATGAAAGCATCACTGGAAGAGGTTGTCGAAAGTCGCCACATAATAAAATTAGAGCGCCACCAAACGGTTTTGCATTTGATCGTAAGTCTTTAAGAGTTCGATCAAGCATTGCATTCGTCCCAGATAATCCCCTTGCAAATTTTCAAAACTTTAGCTATGTCAGAAACTTTAGGAATGTTACATGTCAGAGCTTCCAATAAATGCATATCTAATGGCAATTTGAATGCCGAATGCGCTGTCGTCCACCATCTAATAATGTTGCCGCAATACCTAATGAAGCAAGAGCTAAAGCAATTCTATTTTGAGATCGAATGTGAGTCAATAGTAAAGTGATGAGATACGTTTTTCCAGTACCGCCAGGCGCATCAAGGAAGAACAGATCATTTGTAATTGTATCGTAGGTCAATTTTTGTTCCGCAAGCAAAAGTTGTTCCTTTGCTTCGACAAATGCATCCAAATCATTAGCATTGTACTGCTGTTCAAGTGCAGAACGAATTCTTGTTGAATGAATTCTTTGATGTTGATGGTTAAGCAAATGTCTTCGATTTCGATCAGAGCTTGATTGAAAATATTGTCTGAAAACTCAATTGAATTGTCATTGCTAACGGTGTGTAAAATGTCTTCGCTCAAATCCTCTCTGAATTTTTACCACAAATCTTTCGGGTTGGGTGACGGACATGTGGTTAAAATGATGGCGAGTAATGTTCTAATTTCCGTTCGACCTTTCTCAATGAAGTATGACATTTGACATTAACCAAAAGCATTCTTAAATAGTAACACTCGGCTTTATTTGGATGTAATGTGTAAATACGGCCCAATGCATCAGATGAATACAGATTTCGATAGCCTTCATCACGCATCCCTTGCTTACGTCGTTGAAAATTCTCGGATGTAGTATTTCATGTAAAATAGGAACTTGTGCGTACCATAATGTCTCTGCAAATACATCTTCTTCACACAGCGCAAGTGTTGGTTCAGCAGCAACATTTCTTGCAGTGTCTGCCTTTGTCCATTTTCGAGATGAACAACATTCGGATTGCTTCTGTGAATTAGGAAGCTCAAAATAGGCCAAAGAGCCTCGTCACTGCTGATATATCTACCTGTTTGAAATTGAGTTTGAACTCGATCGTTGCGCGCATCAAGTCTTTTAATACTGACTACTGCCATATCACTGCCTATTTGCATGTACAATTTGCACGACAATATCCGACGTTGGTATGAGCTTTGAATGTTTTCGATGAAAAAGAAGATCCATATATTGTTGATTTCAACGTCAACATATTGTTATTAAATAAAAGAATTATTCATTTGTTTCTTGTTTTTATTTTTTAAATTAAATTTAAATTCAAATCTGGTTAGGTTAGGTTTGTTTGTTTTCATTGTGTCGAAATGAAGGATTTGTCCCCCGTTAACAGGATTTAACCTTTATCCATTTTACACTGGGATGCAAACTGTAATCGTAATGAATATCATATTGAAATGCAGCAATATTCAAATCAACATGTACTTTCGATTCTCGTTGCACGTTGGTCGTCTGATTTTGATCGGATAACACTCAAACGTATTTTTTCGATTGTTACGTACGTGAATAAGCGATGAATGAAATGAAGCATTTTAAAAGTGCTTGCGATAAATAATTTGGATATAATTGACTCACGCCGATGGATAACCTGCAAATGACATTGACGTTTGACGTATGTGTTGTATGTGACGACGACACGACGCCTCCTACTGCAACTTGTAGGTACTATATACCTATAGCCTTAGCAACGCATAATCTCAAACACGTCAGAATCAACAACTTTCACACATTAAGTTATGAATTAAAAATCTACTGTAAGTTAATTGTACTATGCCTATGTCACCCCCTGATCCCTTGGCAATAAGTGGACCAAGTTTTGTCTCAATCCGATGAACGCGCATATCAACCCATTTCGCCCGAGCATTAGACGGGAAACGCAACTTATTTTTATATATTAGATTACACACAGCGCAATATTGGGGGATCTAATCCCGGTATCCCGGAATTAGTAAACGTAATCCCGAAATCGTACACCTTACCAACACGACGAAGGCTATTAAATCAAGACATTCCCGCCGAAATCTGAACGCTTGGAAACAGTGGCGTAACTACTAAATGGCAAGCTTAGGCGACGTCTAGGGTCAGTAACTGTCTAATCTATGTTTACATATATACAGTACATATATGTTTTTCAAATTGTTATATTAAACTTTACCTACCGGTGATGTATTTAATACACCTCGACTCTAATAATGGGAATATCGATATGAAATATAATAGATACGGGCTTCAGATTTTTTGTATTCCTTCGTAATATAATTACGAATCACATCAAAGAGTTATAGTATATAAGTATTAATCTGCAGCGACGGAAATAAATAAATTGTCGGGAAATCGGGAATTTTGCGAGTTTTAGTCCGTATCTCAGCAGAAAGGTATTTTATCAGTCACATTGATGGTGTTATACGAAAATCGAAGCTCACGCGGTTATCAACTCGAAATAGTATTTAAATATCTGATGACGATACCTCCAACGAGGGTGGAGGCTGAGCGTACATTTTCAGCAGCAAGTTGCCTGGTTCGACAAATCATCCACCCTCGGTTGAATCAGCTACATATCGCGTACGTTCGCTTGCTTGCCACTGGTTCTCCTACTGTGGGTTAATTTAATAAATAATTTGTGCCTACTGTTCGTCATCTTATTGACCACCTGCAGCACTTGCCTAATTTCGACCTCTATCACCGAGCGAATGAAATCATAAACGTATTCCGTCGTTCATCGCAGCCAACTCGTGGGTCGGGACCATCGTTACGGATTGCGCCACGATATATCTCGATTCGCGCCAAGATGCTCTCAATCGCGGATTCAAGTCACAGCGACGAAGATAGCACCTTCAAAAGCGGACTGATACATCTCCATTGAATGGCAACCAACGTATCAATGAGCAGATCAATTGGACACAAATTGAATCGCAGGTAAATCAACGCCGAAGACGGAATCCAAGAGCGGCCAGATCGACAAAACCGTGTCAAAAGTCCCCGGCACACACGAGATTGATTTAGCAGGATGTCTTTATGTGACGATGACCCACATGGATGGGGCACGGCAGACTTTGTTATGTCCATAAATCACAATTGCCACAACGGGATGCAATCAGTTTATTTGCAATACCTATTAACAATGGAGTCGCTCGACTAATGGCGATACAAACGGCCTGTGCGAGCTGCATGAGATCATTGGATCGCACGGGTGCGGCATTAATGTTATGCATTTCAAATACAACAAGGACACGATCCAACCAAAGTGCTGAGGACGAACGTCATGACATGTCCAAAAATAAAATCTCATCCAGTGGAAAAACATTGCGGTACATCAGCGAGCGCCGCGATCGTTTAATTATTTGCGTGTCAAATTAAAAAATGTCGGATAAAGGAGTCATCTGCGCGTCTCTGTATCAGGCCGCACACATCCGGCATCAAAGCTCGTCCTATTCAAATAATACGGAGGGTTGATTTCCGCGTACATGTATCCGGCCCTGGATTAGCCCGCAATTAATCTGACTTGAGGCATATTCCCGGTTTCATATTTATAAGGGTAAAAACCCTTTATTTGTTTGCGGATTGTTATACGCCATTTTCAGGCATCCTGTCAGTGCGGACGTCCCGAACTCATGCGAGCGAAAATATGCTGCATTTTAAAGCAAATACTTGAGTAAAACCGCAAATCATTTTCGCAGAACTCGCTTAGACTCTGATTATATACAACAGTTTTAGATGCTCATGAATCCCGGGATTAGTAAACGTAATCCGGAAAAATTCGGGATTGAAATTTTTATCAAACAGAAATCGTAGGAAACAGTGGCGTAACTGCTAATTGGCGAGCTTAGACGACGCCTAAGGACAGTAACTGTCTAATCTACTACTTATATACAGTACATATATGTTTTTTTAAATTGTTATATTAAACTTTACCTACCGGTGATGTATTTACTACACATCGACTCTAATAATGGGAATATCGATATGAAATAGAATAGATACGGGCTTCAGATTTTTTGTATTTCTCCGTAATATAATTACGAATCACATCAAAGTATTATAATTTAAGAAATAAATAATTTGTTGAAATAAACATTTTCAGCGTGCAACAAATGTACTTTTTGGTATTTTTTTAAAATAATTAATTTCTTTCATTTTTAAACAATCGGCAACAACTTTTCGATACATCTGATAGATTGAAAGTCTCAAAAAGGATGGTGATGTCATTTAAGATTAATTTTTGAATATAATTTTGGATGTCTATACAATAAAAAAAGAAGATAAATGGGATGAGGATAAGAGGAAAACATAAACAATCGTCAATCTTGACAATAATGAGAAATTGTGGTAAATATATTCATATCTTAAAAGCAAGAAATGAGACGACATTAGTTCACATTTATGAAATGTCCAAATTTGACATTTATACATATTTTATGCTATTTTTATCGCATGCATATAAACGAATTCTGGACTGGATTTATGAAGTCAGACGCTTATGGCATTCAATTGTGAACGTCGGTTGTCAAAGTCGTATGAAAGTATAAAAATCCAGGTCAAGAATACAATAAAAGTGAATTCGAGACATAGACGAAGCGAAATCCTACAATTTTAGAGTGCAGGACGAACGGAATCGGATTAACGAGCTGGAGAGCGCGAGCGCCACTCAGCGGCCGCGTTAACAAGCGCGATAATAAATTCAAACCAAATTGGCGACTTATGATTAATTCGGATCGGAAGATGAGGCCACTAATTTTGCGCCGTATCAAAGAGCGTCAGCGCAATATAAAAATAACGTTAATTAACGTTCCTGGACAATTAATTAGAGAACACAATGAATATAAATTCGGTCCGCCTTAATTGCTCCCGTGGGAACAAAAAGTTCTGCGTTGAGGAGTAATAAAAATATGATTAGCGAATCTTACCGCGCCCACCGGTCTTTTCTTCAAAAATAAATGTTACGCAACACTGCGATGACACACTTACCTGCAAAAGATAAATAAAAAACATTTTAGTTATTTATATAAATAAATATTTAAAAAAAAAAAAACAGCACCGGGATACAATTGTGAAAATCGCAAAGAATTTCTAAAGTACATACGCAAAATTAGTCCGTATATATTGCGGCAATAAATTACGACCGGCCTTTTGTGTCGAGGACTAGAGGGCGAAATTTTTACGAATGTCTAAAAAGGAAATCCCCCGAAACGCTCCCGGAAACGTCGCTCCCATATCCCGGATTTATGTCAAGTGTCGCAATAGCGTACATTTTTAATTCGGACAAAATACGCGTAGGCGACTTGGTGATCCGACGTCGGGTCCGAAAAGCGTCATTTTCTAATACATCATGTGCCAAATCCATTTATCGGGCTCGATCGAATGTCCCAAGGGATCATATCGTATCGACACTATAATGACCGACGACACAGCGTGTGTGCCATAAACGGTCACGCTCGATCAGTGAGCGATGAAAATTTGGTTGATGACACAGACATTGTGACATTCTTAAAACAAGGTTTCCTAGCTAGGGCGAAGTTATCACTACACTAATAATGTTTCGATCTCAAAAAAAAATCATAGAAATTGACTTAACTTGGCTACACATGCCAATGGGCGCACGAGAGAAATCTGGCTGCAAGAAGGACGTCCTCCCGCACCCAAGGCTAACCGGCAGCGGTACACGCGTAATTGAGCAAAATGGCTGACAAACACACGGGACCCTCGTAAAAGAACGCAAAATGTTGACGGTGAAAGACGTACATATTCGAGTGTCAATCCACTTTTTCGATACGTGCGCTAATAAAAAGGATAGAGCATCATTACTGTGTACAGTTGGTAATCGACAATCGATGACATCCTATCTATTTTCGGATAAAAACAAGCGTAATTACGGATACATGAGAACCCCAAAAAAGGTCCACCCCATTAAGCTATCTATCGTCGAGATCTTCAGCTCATAGAGTAAGTTGTATATTTTACGAGCTGAAGGGCGCATAAACTTTCCATGGTAATAATTCAAATATCGCTTTATCAATTTTAGATATATCCGCATATGGCGCGACCCGTTTTACACGACGTCGACCTGTTTTACATGATGTATTTTTTTTTTAAACGCACACAACAAATGCTCGGATGAACCGTACTTCTTCGATTCGAATTATTTAGAAAAAACGACCCTTCGCGTACGAATACCAGTCGGACAGCTTCACAATAACGGGCCAAACAGGTGCTAATGCCATATTAGGTCCTGCATCTCTGTCAGCTCGGTCTTCAAATGCTTGCCCCGTCAAATAAACGGATATAATCCAGATATGAGAAATCTTTTTTAGTTCGGATAAATGGGCAATATCCGTCCTAAAATAGAGTAGCTTTCCAATTTGACATAATGATGGCCTATTTATCAAATACGACGGAACCATCAATTCGCTCATCCATCATCGTCATAATTACGATGATCAAAAACCTGCAATCGCCTCCAAAAAAAAGAAAAAATGCGCAGACAATTCTCGGTCTCCAATTAAAAATGTTGCTTTCTTTGAAATTAGAAAGGGGGAGACAGAAAAAATAGAATAAAAAATATTGCCAGAGTAGAAAATTTGATTAATTTAACGAGTGGGACAAAAGCGAACATGAATTGGCCTGACGATAAAAAACGTCTCGTCTATTTTAAAACGCGACTTTCCCGGCCGAATAAATTCTTATATTTTTATACAACTGAATTGGGACCAAAGATGGCATTAAAAAGGGACGCCCACAAATGTCGGCAGTCTATTAAATTGCATATGTTGCATCTATGTATACAGTACATATCAAATTGTTATATTAACATTTCCCTACCGGTGATGTATTTACTACACCTCGACTCTAATAATGGGAATATCGATATGAAATATAATAGATACGGGCTTCAGAATTTTTGTATTCCTCCGTAGTATAATTACGAATCACATCAAAGTATTATAGTATATAAGTATTCATCTGCAGCGATGGAAATAAATAATTTGTCGGGGAATCGGGAATTCAGCTGAAAGAAAATTTAACAGTCACATTGATGGTGTTATATAAAAATGGGGGCTCACACTGTCATCAACTCGAACTGGCATTTAAATATTCAATGACGATACCTCCAACGAGTCTGGAGGCTGATCGTGCATTTTCAGCAGCAAGTTACCTGGCTTCCAAAATCAGATCCAGACTAAATACTCAATGCTTTTTTATATCTGCAACTGCTTATGCTATATCTATTTGAAGTAATACATTCAATGGTCTAATTCTTTGATGCGGCCACGATAGTGTTAATAGAACGATAAAAACCGAGACGATGCGCGCGCATATTAATTAATACGCTTTTTATATTTTTGCATTCAATGATCACAATATTGATATAACATGAACATTTTTTTAATTGCGGATTGATGCACCACGATGAAATATAGAGTGGAATCTTGTTGATATAACGAGAGCAGGACAAGAGCGAAATTTGGAGATTCGCAAGAATAATTGGGAGTTTTCAGTGGCGAAAATTAATTAAACCCTGTGAGACTCCTTCGAGGCAGAAACCATTAAAATTTAATTTTGGCCATAATGAGCCCCGATGCTATCAAAAGAACTTTCCTAAGCAGGCTTTGTAGGAACTTTTTTTTTTTTTTTTGCAATGGCGAGGGTGAAAAACGAGCATTGCATCTCACGAACGAAATAATATTGACATAATTATGGAATGCCTCGTTAAAAATTAATACGCACGCGCTACCATCTGACGCAATAACGGGCGCTTAAAGTGTTATTATTGATTCCGTGCATAAAAAATTGTTAAATATAAAATCGCATGTAGAACGAAAGCCTTAAATACGTCCGTTCTGTATCGAATGGTCGAAAAAAAAAACACATTAATTCCGGTCGATAATCGTCGACCGCAATGAAATCGAAACTCATCGAAGCAACGAGACCATAACCGATAGAATCCAAATTGCTGATGATAATGCATTCTTAAACTGGAACAAGGACGCCTTTAAAACATCCTTGCTGAATGCATAAATGGAGATATCAAGTGATTCTGAAAATTCGCACATAGAGTGCGAAGATCAGTGAATCGTAGACAGAGACGGAGATAACGGAGGCGGAGACGGAGGCAAGGTCGTGCTGTAAAGACACACCTACACAATTATCAACATATGACATCAAAATAAACATTAAAATTATAATAAAATTTGTCCGTAACCGGTTGATAACCATCAGGAATGGGGTCTTCTTAGATCGTTGGTGGTCTTCTTCGAATCGTGATAAATAGTAGAAAACCACATAAATCAATTATATACTTAAATAAATGAACAAATATTGCGCGCTATCAACAGTGTTAAGGCTCATTTATGCAATATACGAGTTTGACTCACGATGCGCGGTCCTGAGAGAAAAGTGGATTATTCTTGTTGCAAATTACTGCATTACCGATGCCAAACTGAAGGTTTCGATTGTGTCGGGAGTTCGTTTACTCCGGGACCGGCTCCGTAAGCAGGTCAATAGCTTTAACGGAATACTGCAGAAGAGCAGACCAGACATCTAAGACCGAAACGACCTTGTGTAACCTTGATCGGCCATACCTGGACACAAACAGGTAAGGCGCAAAACCGGTATAGCCGTGACCCCCTCCGCGTGCACGCGAAATGCTCCCAAAACGAATCGAACGAATTTCAGAAAGGAAGTAGAGACGTTCCGTCCGGAAACGGCATCGGACAAACAAAGCCCTAAAGCGTGAGAACCCAATTCACCATTCGCATCATAGCAAAACAACACACCAAATAAGATGTCTCGTCATAACAATGAACGCCCATTAAGTACATAAATTTCATTATATCCCAAAAAATGAACGACGACCCGGAAAATAGAACTACTACGCTATAGAAAGTTAAGACACCCATACAACATTTATAAGTGTTAAATTTTTAAAGTGGACGCTATAGGAGGGTTGATTTTATTTGCGAGAGCTTAAGGACCGCTAATAAATTCATTGAGATACACGCTTAAACCTTTGATGAGTATGCACTCACATTTACAAGTACGCACTCGAGTTATCCAGAGAGAGAGTATGCACGCACATGCTGCAAACAGCGTTTTATATACGACGCCTTGCATTTCTAGTAGAATATTATTTATTCAAATTATAATGTCAAACATTACATTTATAACGAAATTTCATGAACATGTACGCTATAATGAAAACATTCAAAAAGTTGTTTTCCTCTTTTTAAGAAGATTAATCTGAGCAAATTTAAGCTTCCAATGCAATCCAATGCTCTTCAAGTGCAATGTGTTATTTTAACAGCGCCATCTCTTATGGCCCTACGGAGACATTGCATCTGCATACTGTCGGATCGCATCTTGCGCGTGCACCGTTGCCGGTTGGAGAGTGACGCGCAGAAAACAGAAGTCGGAAGAGTCGTCGGTTAACCTTGGCTGCGGGAAGTCGTCCCTCCTGCAGCCATATCTCTCTCTCGTGTGGAATAAATAGTTATTTAGAGAAGAGAGACTTTCTAATTATGCATAGTAGCGCATTGAACAAATGAAAACATTTTCCCATAAATTGAAATGAATGTCATTCGTTTCGGATGCATTCTAAAGCCATGAAAAATTATAACTACATCAAAAATAATGAAGATAAATTATTGACAAACGAGAGTATTGACAATTGAGGATCATTTTAATTTTTGTCCATCTTTAAGTTTGTATAATAGTACGATCGCGTATTTGCGAGCGAATTCTAATGATTCAGACAAAGATGAGCTGATGAGACGTAGCTATTGAATGATTTTCTACATGACAGGCTGTAAATGCGACCTACTTCTGTCAGCTGTTAGATGACGCTAAGGCTGATTAAATAAAAGCGAATAATTATGCGTTGCGCAACAGAGGATGCAATATCTCGCCTTCTTTCTTCGGTGACGCGATCAAAAAGCGTCCTATTCGATGGAATAAGTGTAACCCGACTTAAAATATTGTCCAAACAATAGGAGAATAATTTTATAAAATATCCTTTATATCCTTTAATTTAGAGCGACTAGTGATCACAAGAAAGCGAGGATCTACGCGGATCATAATAATATCCAAATAAAGTAATCATACATGGCCCTGTTCGATATTTTCCAGGAGTTTAACCGGAACTGAACCGAAAACCGATAAAACCGTAATTTTGTCGGAACTAAAACCGAAACTGAACGGATTCGAAAATGTTGTATTTATAATTCCATCCAGATTTTCCTATTTTTCCTAGTGTTATCTACTTAAAGCTGGAACTCGTTTTGCACGTTAAGTTTGGAGAGAAACAGAGACACCCCAATTTATCGACTAATAATGATATGCGGATGATTCCATTTCAAGTGTATTATTTATGTTTACTTGAAGAAATGGCCGAATATTGTGTGCTATCGACAGTGTTTATTTATCTATGCACAAGCTTCATACACGCTGCGACGGTCCTGACAGATAAGTGGATTTGTACGTATGATAAGAGGCAGACAAGCAAATATAGCATTCAAAAGCGCAATTTGACCATATGCAGCATAGGGAGTCTTTATGTTCGCAATCGACGCTCATTTCTTGGAAGCGCAGTCTTCATAATAAAGGGGAATTCGTGCCGTGTTTATATATTCCCTTTTTTGAAATCACCGCCGTACATTAACATATTTCGGGAGGCATTATCCCCAAAAGTTAATGGATGGATGCCACGCATGCGAATTGCATGCGACGACAATTTCGGACCGGAACCGGTTATTTCGGTCCCGAAATCAAATTCTTTCAGAGAACCGCGCACAAAATCGAACCAGAAAGGTCACGTCGTTTAAAGCCCCGTTCCGAGATGCAAAAAACTGCATCGAAAATAGTCCATGCGTGACGTCAAACCTGCACACGATGACGACAAAGGACGCAAGAACTGCATCACCTTCGACGCCTTAAATCACTTCAATGGAATCTCACGACATCGAGGAAATATATTGAAACATTTTTTAATGTCTCAAATGAATCATGGCTAAAAAATATAATTAAAAAGACGATCTGAAAAGCGAAGGGGGCGCTTGAAAGGCATACAAGGGACCAAGAAATTGCTGTAATTTGATTGCTTCGTTATGAAAAGCCTGCGTGACTTGAATGTAAAAAGATCTCTTCATCGGCGCAAAATTTTCAGCAGCTAATTTTTTCCACGTAATTGCATTTCATTAATGGATTCGAAGAATAACAAGTCTATCAAAAATATAAATCCGTTCGCATGCATAAACACAGATGCCGGCAAAAAAGCAGAGCTACCTGATAAATTACGAAATCGACGTATGACGTGATTGCAATCCTTGAGATTATATCGGTCCCGGAATCCATGTCGAAGACCATCGCTGCAGACCAGAATTAATGTTCAACTCAAACCAGAGGATGCCATTATCCAAAGACCTTTAGTGAGGATAGGGTGTGTGAATAAGTCCCTGCCGTTTCACCATTAGATGGCGGTATAACAATTGTATTTGCGGGGAACTTTACTGCACCACTCAGAATCCTTGTGAAGGCATCTTTTCGCATGTGAACAACTGCTTCAATGACAAAAAAAAGAGTTTTTACATATATATATGATGTTTTGCACATGGAACGACAATTTTTTTTGTGGGTTTTACGTCCCTACACAAAGAAATCCAGTGGTGTCAGATCTGAAAACCATGCGACGCACGGAATAGGGCACGTCCCCAGGCGAAGGAATCCAGCGGTATGAGATCTGGAGACCGTGCGATCCACGTAATAGAGCCCCCAAAAGAATTAATTTACACGACAGTAGTATCCACAAAAGAAATCCTAATTGAAGAAAAAACGCCCGACCTTTGCAAAAATGAAAGAGGAAATGTTACTTCAGACAACTACAGTTGAAATTAAAAATAAGTGTAGTACTTACATACGAACGAAAAATCCTGACACTTAGGACATAGGACCTATGTGCGAAACATAGCAAAAGATCCTCCTAACCCCTAAAAAAAAATTGTCGGTCCTGCATCCCAAGTATATGGATTAAATCCAGCCAAGCAGTAGCATTAACGCCAAAGCGGAATATCCAAGATTCCAAGTTCATGCTTTGTATTTGGCGGAATCAGCTGGTATTATGAACTGCTCTAACCCAACCAAAGTAATTGATGCGTTTGAGTCGAGCATTAAAGCAAAAGCGGCCACAATATGCTCAAAGACACGATAAAGTGATTTTGCAGCATGACAACCCTAAGCCGCATCAGCGATCAAAACCTACCTGGAAACGATGAAATGGGAAATTTTACCCCATTCACCGTACTCTCCCGACATTGTTCCTTCGGATTACCACTCATTTCGATCAATGACTCGTGGCCTGGTTAAGCAACACTTCACTTCTTATATGAAGATACCAAAAAATAGGTCGATTCTTGGATAGCCTCAAAAGTCGTGTCGTTTTGTCGACGTGGAATTCAAACGCTGCCATAAAGATGATGCCTGTTTATTACTTTTTAAATACAGGAAAAACGGCAGGAACTTATTCACACACTCAATAATTAATCGTCTGCCGACCAAAAACCACAAGAACAAGAGCGAAACCAAAATCACGTTACGACCAATGTACTGAATAATTTTATGTTCGTGTTCTTCAAGACGATGTTGGAAAATATTAAAGGGGAGGGGACGAAAACATGCAATGTAATTTTTAAGATTGATGAAAAACTAGTGTCGTTTTTCTTGGAAAAACAAGCATTTTCCAAGCGAGTTCGTTGCTCCCTTGTACCATCGTTTAAATTCATGCGATACGAATTTAACTTAAAAATCGCCACATGACACGTGAGTGCATTATTTTCCCACCGGAGACCAATCAAAGATGATCCCTGTCGATCTATTCGATTATGATGTGCATTTATTTCGATTATGCTTACATAAGGCCGATGAAATTTCTTTGGGGGCGTTATTTTCTTGGAACTTATCCTCGTTTATATTGTATAAACACACACGAAACGAGGCCATAATAGTAATATGTAATGATCAAAATTGAAATTTTAAAGTATTGCGTTTGGGGCGTTGCACATTTTCTCAGTGCGCATGCGCACACTCTGCGTATTCAGCCGCATTTGCTACATCATAACCGTGGCTACATTTTATGGTATTTCGCATATATTATAATAATTGGACATCAGCCATCTTCGATATTGATTGTATTGTTATTTATATTCAAGGGAGAGTCTCTGTCAAGGACAGAACCCATTTACGATAATTCGTATAAGTGCCCGATAATGATCTGTCTAGTCTCCGTCAATTAGTGTGACGCTTTCATGTTTGTACACATAGTTTTCGACGTTTCAGTGGCGCAAAAGTAGAGCAATGGTTCCTAAATATTATCTCTCAATAAGTGCATAAAACATGTCATAGAAATATTTGGATTATTATATCAAACAACAAGAAATTGGTTTATTGCTTTAGGCCAAATGTAGCGCGGACCGAAGAATTGGAATCCAAAAGCATGCCCACACTCGCTCTTTCATCGAAAACCGACTGCCTTCCTCTATCTCGTGAATGGTGCTTAACCACCGCATTGCGCGCGCATCTTTCCCCTCCCCGTCCCAATCTTCATTTTATCAGACGAATAGACGCCAACATGGTGCATCCGTTATACGTCTCGCATATCAAATTGCGTACACAAACAATACTTGTACTACGCTTATGTTATTTGAGCAAGTGCAAACAATAAGTTAATTGCACTTGCGAAAAACTAATCAAGACAGCCAAGTAGATTTTACTGGTAAATGCTCTCTGAATTGCATTGAGATTGAGTCCAGTGATTCATCTTTCCTTGCGTAATGCCTCTTCAACGTCACAATGCAACAAAATAATAATACAAAACTCAGAAAACTGCAACATAAGAATTCCAAAAAAAGGACGTATCAAATGGCTCCAGTATTAAATACCCAATAATCACCCCAAGATGAAAATCTCTGATGCACAAGAAAGATGTGCCCGTTCAAACGTTTCGCCCTTATTTGCATTATGCAGGCTTTCGTCAATTACACATTCACCCAGAGCCAGTGCAACCCTCTAATTAAAAATGGCAGGATAATTACGCGACCAGAGGACTACAAAATCCAATTAATTAATCAAGCAACATTCCGTTTTTAATTAAATTCCACAATCTTCCACCCTTTGGGTGGGCATGAATAGTTTTAATATCCTCAAAGTCGTCGTCCATCTTGCGAAATAATTCGAGCACAACAGCAGATGTTTGAGATTATTCCATCTCGATAATTTTCTGCGCCTCCGAAGGACATCCAAGAAATTTTAATACGATCGAAACGAAAAAGCTGTTCGGCGAACAGACGTCCGAGAAATCTGATCTTTTACAAAGATTTTTTAATCAGGACGCTGACGCACGCTCCTACATATCGAAGTTGGAACAATGCCTATCCAATAACTGCAAAAAAGTCGAAATTGAAGCCAAACAATATTTTTAAAACGGAATTTATAAACGTCTGGCGTATTTTTGAGATTCAATAAAAGAGCTTCCGCCATTCCTGAAGAGCATTTTCGATTCAATTCCATGCAGTGGAGTTTCATAACGCTGTGACCGATGCTACAACAGCTGATGCTGGACGACCATCAGCTGTCCATTTGCATCACGACTGCAATTAATCGTCTGCTTTTCATATAAAATGACGATGCAAGGTCGATGCATTAACTACGAGGGGAATTCAAATATAACCCGGAATTTTGCCGCACAAATTTATTAATGTAATATTTAAAAAAAAAACAATGTTTGTTTGTCCGTATTTAATGCGCTGCCATACCGCTCATCCGATTGCAATAAAACTTTGTCAACTTGTTATTTACACTTACGGGAATAACATAGACATAATAAAAATATTATTAATACATTTATTTCATCAGATAAGAAGCTTCTTGATCTCCTTCCTAAAGAAAGAAGACCGTTGCTCCTAAAAGCAGTTGCGCACGTATTGTTTGATCGCAGCGTTGACTTGAAATTCAATGGAGTTTCAATGGACCGATTTGATATTATATTTAATTTTTTTGCATTAATGGAGCAAAATCATCCCAAAACATGTAAATCGCTTGAGCGAAACGACTGCATACAAAGTTAACGTCGCATAAAAATATGCCACAGAATCAACTTCTCGGAGACTTCCTATGATATAAACATGCGGTTTTAAATGCATAGAATGCGGCGACATATTCTAGCATTTGTAATTATCTAGACCGCAAACTCAAAGCAAGCATGTCAGATGTAAGACGTGATTGAATCATTAGTTGGTTAGAAAGTTTCAATAGTTAGTTAGCAGTATTCATAGAGGAAACGTTTCCATTCGCGAACGACCGAATCAACCCCGTTACAGGGCAACAAACAAACAAAAAGGAATATTTACACACCAGATTGAGGAACACGTACGACCTATGAAATCGAGTCCTGTTTGCCAGCATCGACGTATAAGATAATTATGTTTGCTCGCATTGTACGAGAAAAATTGAACGATGAACAGAATAAACGCTTCTAAGACGATACAATGGCAAAATTGCATCGTTTGAGAAAAAAAAACGAAACAACATCGATTCATATTACAGCATAAAATAAACCGTACGTAAAGGAAACATATGGTTGTTATAGATATGCGAAAAGAAGTTCTGTTAGTTCGGAGAGTAAATAAAATACTACAGCGTCCTGTTTACTCTTTGAAACATTTAACCCCAATGAAACACACAAGTATTTCGCCGGATGGAACTATTTTTTGTATGTCTGTTTATACTTGAAATTGGAATTCCGAAATAACAGCAAATATAACGTTTGCGCGTGCGCATAGACGATTATAATAAATTTGATCATAAATTGAAGTTGTATGCAGGCAATGTATTCATCATTTTGTTCGATGTGTACCGTATTTGTGACCGTATTTGCTCACATTGGATCAAAAAGTACAACGCGTCCACAATTCGGAGCGCTGTTTAGAGCTATTTTAGTGCAATAAAAAGGATTTTTCATGCTGTATGTGACAATAGATGAAACATCGATCCATCACTACATCGGACGTTAGCACTTTTCGCAAGTATTGACACCGACGCTACGCCGTTGTCCAAGCACTAAGAAGTAAATCAACCCGCGAAAGAAGAAAACTGGTAGACTGTGGATTCTCGATAAATACTCAAAGCATTCAGACGTCGAATGTGTCTATTCCGGCATAATTGTGGATATCAATATAAGCCATAATGCATTTTTTATGTTCGATATCCATTTCTCCAAATCCACCTCCCCCCGTATAAGTCCATAAATCGCCACGCACCGTAACATAAAATATAAGAGCCCAAATGTGTCCCCATGATCGTAAAAATAATCCAACAAAACAATAAACCACAAAGCATATCCGACGTGAAAATTAAGCAAAATATTTGAGCGCGTGGGAATTAGGACCCATCAATGTTGAGAGCAAATATTTGTAGGCGTCTTCATCATTATGCCATGTACGATTCGTAAGACACGCACGGGGTCAAATTCCACCCCCGCAGCAACGACTTGTTATATTTCACTCTCAAAGACAGAAAAATACTGTTTGCTCGCCTAAAAACAACAGGGTCGCAGGAGTGCGCGCACAGCCCCGACGAAAGACTAATGTGAATCTCTCATTCCCCGTTTATCTAAAAAGGAGCGCCTGTAAAAAAAAAGGACGCTCGAGTGGTTGCCCTGCTTATGAAGTGCCGGAGTAAACAGCGATTTCGATTCTCGACACTGCGTCCTTCTTAGTAGCGTTGAGTGGATTTACCAAGCATATGGATATATGTACGCTCATCCCTGGAAGCGTCTTGGCAAGATTCAATCCGGTCGGGAGAAATTAATTTATTTATCGTCGACCTTTGAGTCGTCGGCGCCAAGGTCGATATGGTTTTATTGCAGGCCACGATTCGCGTATTTATGAGAACATTACTCGCGTCCGCAAACAGCTCGGATACATTTTCAGTCCATAATCTAGAATTCATGATTCAGGGACCTCATGGCGAAGTAGATAGATAAAGGTGAGAGTTCCGCATCTCGGCTGCAGACGGCGACCGCCGCCCACGGAGCCTTCCTCCTTCCGAGACTTGCGTTATCCAACAATTGAGGCAAGCATCCGCCCGTCCGCCCACTCGAAACGGAAGGAATCGCGCCAAAATGGAACGTTACACAACACAAAAATAAGTCATTAATAGAAATTGACCGTTGCCAGAAATAGCCTAATAGCACTAATGATCCAAGAGGGCGCCTCGATTCTTGGATCGCGCCAAGAAGAAAACAAATTGCTTGATGAAAGCCTGTTCACAGCGCATTGCCGTCTTTTTTTGCTGTTGTCGTCGACACAAACAAATAGCTGTTTACTTCCCCAACATTGGATTGATACATTCATCATCTTTCTACGAAACGCTCACCGTCGCATTACTCTCAAGGTACTTGACTAAGGTCGCGTCCGCGAATGTCATAAATTCTTTGGCGCTCGAAATGCCCAAGATTTTCCAGATAAGCAAGTGTCACAGATAATATTAAAATAGACAACGGAAACAGACTCATTACACGATAGCAATTGAGCGTGGAAATCTATAGATGACAAAACAGTTTTTTCAGATTTGCGATAGGTATTCACCAAAGTGCGGCGGGACGATGTATAGACGTTGAACTACATTCAAAAATTATTCCTTGTCATTTTTATGTGTCGCATTTTTTGATAAGAGTTTATAGCACTCGAATTATTAAAATCAACGTTAAATACAGCAGATTCGCGGTAATCCGGAGCCCCCTGTAATCCGACATGCCTGTGCGAGTACATATGTGCGGCAAAGTTTCGTCAATGTAAAAAGACGATCGTAGGACGATTCAAAAGTTCATCATCACAACTGATCTGGGTCAGGCAAGAAAGAGAGTTTAATGTCTACATAAAGTTAATTGCACTATATCTATATTATTTGAGAAAGTGCAGACAATAAGTTGGAAAAGTTTTATCGCAATCGGATGAACGGTATGGAAGCGTATTAAATACGGACAAACAAACATTGTTTTTTTTAATATATTAGACTATGTCTATATTACTCGCGAAATCTTTAGCAATAAGTGGGCGAAGTTTTATCGCAATCCGATGAACGGTATGGCAGCGCATTTCGAACGAACAAAACCCAATTCATTTTTATATATTAAATACGTATGGTAATCGTCTATATTATAGAGGCGTTCGGAGAGCAACGATCTCAAGACAACGCTGCGGTCGAGCAATACATGCGCAACTTCTTTTGGGGACGGGATCAAGAAGCATCCTATCCGATGAAATAAATGCATTTTTAATGAATGGAACTATGTAGAAAAATAAGATACTCCATTGGTATAGCAATATTTAAATTGCACGGCTTAAGATCTATTGACTGCGAATAGTCATTTGACTCGGTATGACGTCATAGACATACAATAAAAATTACTATTGATAGTGCTCATAAAACGTGTGCACACTAAACTGCAAAAATGCAGGAATCGTCATTCGCGTACGTCATTTGAATCATCAGTGGAAGCGCGCCAGGAATAACAGGGTACAGGTCATCTGGCGGAACGACCGGATGAATTGTACGTGTATCGTTACTCCCGTTGTCCCGTGCGTTTGTGTGCAAATTCGGTTTATTTTTTCGATTTGCCCCGACTGCTCGGCAAAAAAATAGTATTCACGCCGCAAACAAAAATAGGACGTGAAAATTTAAAGAGGTGCTTCTCGCAAAAACATACATTTTAAAATAAAAACCACATGGCTTCCGTAATGAGACACGTGTGCGCGGAACGTAAATCATGGACGGAGCGCACAAACGAGTTCAACAACGTAGTACCTGCTCAGCATCCGACTACTTCAGATGACGCCTGCAAATAACCTACGGTTGACATTTCCAGATAGCGTCGAGATGAAAGTCGGCCGGAATGCTGCACTCTTGCAAGGCGACGAAGACAGGTGACACTTTCGGCTGCGAGGATCCGGCGCGGACGATAAAAGTGGGCGCAATCTAGGACAAGGATCTATCGCGTCTGCAAAAGAATCGGCAGAGCAAGCTAAGGTCAATCTGTCGATGAATTCTTCAAGCATCGACGCATTGAATTTAAAAGCAACGAGTTTGGAACGACTTACTTATTTAGCGCAGGAGACGCTGCCGTTCTGCAAGATCTGATCAAAATCCAAGTTTAGCATATAAATATGAATAACAAACCAGTCTAGATATTGAAGTTAGATCCAGCGCAGATCTCGCTTTGGAAGGATAGTTGGAGGAGTTCTTCTTCCTGCCGAGGGAACCGTACATCGGGATGACGGAGGGGGGCGGCGTTCCGGTGGCGCTGTCTTTTCTGCGGCCGCGCCCCCCGCGCCGAAGAGAGTTGAACCATCCCGAGACGGAGGGCCTCCTCTCGTGCTCCTGCTGCGACTTGATGAACATCTTCAGTCTTTATAAATAAACTATTCGAGAACGACTAGACGATTCGACCTCTCGATATGGCGAGGGCCTCACTAAGATCACAGAACATCCGAGAAATGCGATAAACTAACTCTTGCACAATATACACAGCGGGCGAGGAAATTCTCGCCCTCCGACACTTTCAACACATTCACAGACGGGCTGCGAAAATTCACGACGCACTGCTCCGAGAGCCGATTACGATTTGTTTTCCACCTGGCTCGCGCGGCCTTACTGACTCATGCTTTTTGCACATACTAATGTTCATTCAATTTAGCGATAAATGAGCGATCGTTATCAGCATTTTTTCCTATTGTGTGTGTGGAAATACTGGGAAATGTCTTTATACGCACGTCCGAACTGTTTTCTCATTCGATATCATAGGCCATCTGAAATAAACACCTCAAATTAGACGTCGTCATCGTCGACGCTCGTGAGGGATCTGGACAGACAGCCTGGCGAGTGGTCGTTGCCATTAAACGTCGTCATTAATGTTTCCGTGGGAACACTTATTAACACTTTCGTGGCCGGTGATGCATGTTGCATCATCACGGGTTTGATCATTGGCGGCCCCATGATGTCATATATGCATCATGATCGCGTCGACCGTTCATATGCATCAGTAATTAATTCGACAAATACACTCAAACCTCTTTTTGTGCGACTTTTTTTTTGTGCGATTTCGAAGTTATGCGGTTTTTTTAGGCAATTTTTTTTTAATTTTTATTTCATAAATAGTTCGTGTCGAGATATTTTGGATAAAATAGGAAATAAATCAACACTAACCGAAATTTGGGAAAAAAAATAGTTTGGGACTGTGTAAGTCATATTGCATCGGCCAAAAAATGACTTTTTTTTTAAAACAGTCGCCATTTTGTGATACTGCGATGATAGTTTGTAATTAAAATAATTGGTATTTATCTAGTGGATGTCTGTCATTTCAAATGCCAAATGTCAGACATCTTTAAAATTTTAACAATGATGCAAGACATCCTTTAAATATTACCAAAAATCTTATTTTTTAATTGCCTTTGTGTTTTCCTGTTTTTTTTATGCGATTTTGGATATATTTTATATAGCTGTTTCAAAGTTATGCGGTTTTCAAAATCCATGGCCGTAGCTTTTATTGTGCGATTTTCCGCGGAACACATTTACCGCACAAAAAAAAAGATTTAAGTGTACATCAGTAATGCTACATCTATTTGAAGTAATATTTTGATGCGGCCACGATAGTGTTAAGTTAAAACATTACGCACGGGAAGCATATGTTTATGGACTACGCTATTATATGACTTTTTTAACTAAATTAAACCAATAACTAATACAGAAAATGACCAAACTTTTTGAGTGCACATGAATCATCAACGTGTATTTATAAACTACAAAAAAGAAACAATTCCCGACCCCTAACACATAACACATTTGTGAGCTATAAATTATGAAGCATAAGAATGCAAAAAAAGGATTTAAATCCCTTCCAAGAACGTTGTCAGCACAGCAAAAAACTCATATTTTATGATTATTAGATGCTTATAAAACAAAACGAAAAACACGTTTACTGGTGGCAGTTATAAAGCATTCAACTCGTTGATGAGTAAATGCGCATATGTGCGTTCAAACTCGATACAGAAAGAACATTTTCTTACATTGATGGCAAGGTCGTACTGTAAAGGTACCGCTACACATCTAAATATTCTAAAATATTGCGAAAATAAATCAATAGCTCTTCATTAGCGTTGCGCTAATGCAAAACACCAAAAATATCAGCAGTGTTAAGGTTCATTTATGGATATTGAAATGCTTTAATCACATTGCGGGGTCCTGAGAGAAAAGCATTTGCGTATTAAACTCGCTCCCGGAATGTGTGCGCTACGAAAGTTAACCCACTAATCGACGGGTTAAAAATATTTAATGTTTTAAATCTCAATATTATATCAGGGAAGGAATTTTAAGCAAATAAAATGGCAGCATATAGACATCAATGTCGACAATCCAGATTTTGCAGAAACATGAAGTAATAGACGCGATATCTCTATGACAGCTATTCCGTAATAGAAAATAATTTATCTGGCATCCGGAAAGTAATGGATGGCGGAGTACATGCGATATGAAAGCCTCTGTCGTCGGCCCCGGGCGAAACTTTTCCATCGGCGAAAATATTCATAAATCAAAAGCTCGCGGCCCATTCAGCCGACCGGGCATTGTTTGTCGAACACAAGGAAAAACTGCGGCCCTGTAACAAACGACGCAAAGATCACAGAGTACTTTTATCGAGCAGCCATACGTCAATACGCAATCTGGAGGCGCGAATCGTCCCGATCGCAGAAGATTTATCGCTGTTTACAATAACGGCGCCGAACCTGCCAAAAGTGTGTTGAACTTTGGGACTTTTCCGTGTCTATGTTGAAGTTTCGTCGCTCCTTGTTTTTATCCCGAGAAGAGCATAAGCGTACTGCGGGACAATAAAAACGTTGACCGAGTTATATCCACACAGGCCATGTTCTGAATAATCTCATCCCGAGCGTTCCGACATACGATTACAAATCATGTCAGACGAACGGCACAAAGTGCACCTGTAAATCCTTCCGCGGGACGTTATCTAAATCCCGTTCCATACAGACGGACAGACAGACGAAACGATTAGAGCAACAGCATAATACAACAAGGCTCATGGGAAATTTTCTTCGATGCGAGATTAAATGCGCATCAATTATTGCACTATCGAAGCTATTGCATAAACTAGTTTATGCTGCACCATCGGTACCCAACTCCAACTGGCACGATGCATTTCCATGATTAGAAATATTAATTTATATGCGACATAAATATTTATTTAATGATGCAGGTGATATGTTTGAGTTATGGACGATTTCACAATCGATTCCTGATTGATGACGCAACGAACGCGCTTTATTACGAGGGTCATCCAGAAAGTAAGGTTACAACATTTATATAGGATCCAAAAATGCTTGTATTTAATTGAAATAGACCTCTACCGTCAGCCCTCTTTTGATTCCGGGGTTTAGTGACACACCCACGTCTCACCCCCCGTCATGATAGACCCTTCTGTGGGAGTGAGTATCAGTAGTGCCTTCTCTGAACAACCTAACCCACTTTGTAACATGTCAAAAAACGAATGACCTCGTGACTTTTTTTTTTAAAAAATACTTTTTTAAAAAAGTTCCGGATTACAAGGGGTCGCGAGCAGTACTCTATAGTCCGACAAATTGGACATTTGTCGGATTACCGCAGGTCATATGGATTGATGTACGCCCGAATAAAAACTTTAGTATGAATATAACTAACGAGTCATTAAATGCGCATCGATGCAATACGCTAATGTAGATTTTTCTCACGGGCATTATGTAAAAAAAAAGTATTCATTATATTCCATATAAGCTGATGTTGATATTTTATCGCCACGATGCAACAGCATGCAGCAACGATAGAAATGTCGCCTAAATGCCGACATATTCCATAGTAAATTAAATGTGATGTATATTTAGGAGCAGAAGAGCGCCCTGCGGTCGGCGGAGGTGCAGCAATTCATGTGGGGTGTGTATTTTGGTGTGCTTTTTTGGGTTACAAACAAGGTTCAACCAATTGAGTGCGGCTCTTGAACCGTTATTTATCGTCGAAAAATTTGGAGCAAAGCCAAGCCGCGCAGTCTCGCTTTCAGGGTTGAACACGCATCCACTCCATATCGCAGAGATGGACCGACACTATTTTTAAATTAATTATAAAAGTTTCCGTGCTTGCACTTTCCGTCCGAGCGGGCTTACAATTCGCTACGCGAGGGCGAAAGTTTGGGGGCGTGCGGATAAAAGTTGAATGGGAATTACTCGCTTGTTTTTCCTAGGGAAATTCCCGGTTAAACGAGGCGTGTAAAATTTCACCCCCACGGGCGTGGCTGTCCTCTAGTCGACTGCGAAAATTTATTAAGGCGCTCTAATGTAGCTGAAACGCCAGATAATGTAGCCCCTGCAGCACTTCCAGTGCAACACAATCTGCACTATCCTCAACAATTCAGCAACCGGTCATCTTCATAATAAATGTCTGCCATTTATAAGACTAATAGATGTGACACACATACGCCATTAGCCTCCGTTTACTTCTTGCCATTATGTCTATCAAAGTTCAACGTCCTCATTCCCGTTGCAGTCTTTTGGGAATAACAAATTTAAAAACGAGGGATTCAATCATATATAGGACGTAACTATTCCAAATCAATTATTCTATATGATATAACTGCATTCCTACTAACAAACATTATCGCACATTGAGTGCGGAAATTAGTGAATCGGAGACAGAGACGGTTGTCTTGTGTCTCATCGTACACTCCTATATCGATAGCAAAATTGTGCTGCAAAGATACCCCTACACAATTATCAACAGACGACAAGAATCATAATAAATATCAAAAGTGTTTAAATGTAAAAGTGTACATTGATACACAAACTTGATTTACGCTGCGCGGTTCTCAGAGAAAATCAGAAAATGATGCATATTTCAACAAATTTATATTGCGGACTTTGACACCGTGCGTTCAATGCACGGTGAGCCAAATCAGCCCCGCAAGCAAAGTGTTAATATACTGAATGGAATGGCATTGCATTAGAATTGAACTGGTTCCCAAAATAATTTTGATTCATAAACCTGATTCCCAAATCAATGAACATATTATTGTGTAATCACAACTTTGATTGTTCTCATTTCGAAATACTATTAGATTTCCATACATATTCCGTCAACATCAAAATCGCCATTTTTGAACATTGCAAAGCATTTCTGTGCTATGACACTTCGTATACATTGCAAATGTCCCGGGCTGCATTAGCAGCTTTTTGACCTTGATAAAAAGTGAAGAAGAGTAAATGTCGAAATTGTTGCTTTTACCTCCTGAATATTCCATTTTTAAGATTAAAAGGTGATACAAAATTGAATTATTCAAAAAGACGATTAACACAGATCTGTAGAACAGAAAGTTCTATCGAATGAATATTATATATTTTGCCAAAAGGTAAAAAAAAGTTGGTAAAAAAAATATAAAAAACGCTACGAACTTATTCCCCAACCTAATACATTTTTGGAATGTCTGGAATAGGGGTCCCAAATATTCGTAAAATCAATTATTCGAATAAAAAATATAAAATTGGTAAAGCATTCGAATTTTGGATTTCTCGGAAATGAATAGCGTATAATTCTTAGAATTAGTATTGACGTTTTGACGTATTGTTGTTCCATACGTAATCATAGTCTTATTTAGATATAAAATTTACTTTTGTATTTTATATTGTATTTTACACGTTGCTTGCATAAAAGACGACGCAAATGAAGTAGGCGCTTTAAGAGGATTTACTGTATATCAGTGTGCTATAGCCGAATAGGACAACATGGAGCCTTGTTTTATTAAAATTTCAAATAAAAAATACGAAATTCTCCTCATACTTTTCAAAGTTTTAGATGCCAAAAAAATACACAACCGTAGTTTGAAAAAAAAACCCATTCTAACCCTTATTATGCAAAGCACTTTTTTCCATACACGCGGCGAAAACTTTGAAAAGCACCGAACACAGCACGAAAGACGAGTTAAATATTTTGGTATATGTATATGTCGAAGCTTTCGCGATCAAACGCGAAAGCGTTTGTCATGGAAATGCGAACATAATTGATTCAATGTAGTGAGCGCGATGTTTTCAACTATCAAAAAACATCGAAAGATATTAAAAATCGAATTCATAAATAAAATTATCCATGCGCGTTCGGAGCCGTTGCGAAATTATTGTTGCAATTCGGCTAAATTGAAACAGCGAGCCTTGATTATCATGGAAAACTCGCTCATTTCCTGGATTTTCCCGGAAATACTAAATGAATAATTGCCGCTCCAATTAATTACGAAAAAGGGGGGCGCAGGCAATGGAACTTCTGCAATTTACACAGGCGCAAGAATAAATTAATTAAGCGCACCTTTCTCCCGCCGACCAAAAAAGAGATCCGAGAACGTTTCCTTCATAAAAATACGAGAACGAGCGTTTGTTCTGATTACAGCTAAACATTGCCTACCGAAATCTGCGGACGGAAAAGAATATAAAGGGACGCACTGTGTAATATTTATATGACACAAGCCATTTTGTTCTAGTTACAAGGTTGTACAATTTCAACCATGGACATGTATACAAGATGCATGGCCAGGGCGTATAAGCGACCAGAGTGGCTGCTGCATAACGCACAGTGTCAGAAGACGCTATTCTGGTACTGACATCCATACCGTCAATTGACCTGCTCACCCAAGAAAGACAGGATGTCCAAAAAGGAACAACAAAGAAGACTACCAGATAAAGCATCATGGCGGTGTGTGGGTCCCAATGTAACAGCTTCACAAAAGGTCAGTGGATATACCGACTGAGCACAGACCTAGAAGAGTGGAACAGAAGAAAATACGACTAGCTGTGTTAGGACCTAACCCAACGATACCAGGGGGATAGAGACAGACAAATGAGGGGTTTTGTCAGTAAGAATCTAACACTACCCTGGGATCAAATTCAGGGTGTCTTATGCAATATTACTCCCACGGGAAAAAAAAGGAGGCCAAGTCCTTACCGGGCATGGCTGCTTTGGAGCGTATCTCCACAAAGCAGCCAAGGAGACAAATCCAGAATGCTATACTTGTGGAGCAACCAACAACGTGTCCAGCAGGGAATCCTGAAAGGGATGTGCTGCGCTAGATGCTAGGGCATGGAACGCGTGGAACAAGTACACAACGTGCGCTATGCAGAAAAAGAAGAAGGCTGAGCGCAAAAAACGCAAAGGATCACTGTAACTGACGAGCCCAGGGGTCATATATACCTGCCACTCTAGTGCAATATTTAGCAGTAGCCAAGTGGCAGCTGAAAATGAGAGGGGTTTTAGTTGGTAAAAATCCCACACTATCACTAGAATGGTGGTGCTTTCTTAAGATTTCCCCCCTTCACAAATAAAAAAGGTATACAAGATGCATCCCAAAAGTCATGAAACATATATTGTTAATGTTGAGTGATTTTATAACTACCACAGTTGAATCATGTTTATTTCCCGATGAAACATTGCATCTAGGCGTCACATTTGGATGTCCCTTTTCATTAGCCAGCATTCCCGATTTACGCCGCCATACGCGGCGATAAATAATCTAAATTGCGCTCAAACGTCGTGATAAATTCACACAATTGCGCGGACGAATTTCGTCACGATCCGGGACGAATTTGTGGAGGAGTCCGCAATGTGGGAATTAAAATTCACACCGGGATTTCCAGGACGAAATAATGCAAGACCGGATAGGAATAATAATGGGTCGCATGAGCGGATCCATCCCGCCCAGATAAACGGTGATTGACACACGCCTCAAGATAAAATGATAGCATTCGAACAATCGTCTTTGGCGAGCGATCATAAAAGGCGGGCGTGATCTTTGTACGCTGGAGAGAATGAAGCATGCGATCATCGTTGATCATTTCAGGTGTGTGATATTCAAATTATTTGCTTGGGTCTATATTCAACCCACTTTCGCGCGGAGCTGGTGTTCTCGAATCGAGGGATTTTTCATGCAATTTCACTCGACGGCACTTTCGGATTGGTTAACAAAGCGAAAGAAGACATTCTGTAGCATCCGACGACCGCTACACAAACATTGCGACAATAAAACCGAAGACTTGCGGAAGTTTTATGATGGAAATGGATAGCATTATGACATACGTTTTAATAAAAGCGCCACATGTTCAAAACAATATCGTTTGTTCAACGAGCGGAAGCGAATCCACACCATTGGCAAGTCACAAGCCAAATGATCACAAATGTGGCAAAACACTCGATCGTCGATGTTCAGATTTATCTGAATATTTTGCCGTGATTTGAGATAATTCTTCAAGCGAGGAATTAACATATCGAATGACAAATAGGCGTCTCACGAAGAACCCCGACATGCAGACTGTAATCTTAGACATCGAACAGCGGGAAGACCAGCCATCTTCGAATATTTGGTTACCGAAGCTCTCTATTAATAGCGACGTCTTGATGAAGCGCTGTCCAGCGATGCTTCACTTAGCGTCGCACGGACAGTACGAAGTGTGGGTGCAGATTTACACATCCTCCGAGATCATTGCTCGACTGGAAACCATCTTCCGGACATGATGACAAATCTAGTGCAAATGGTCGCCGCAACCTTTGCCTGTTCGGATGTCTAATTTCGACGTTGGCAATGTTTCAAAACATCTTCTCGTTACGTGGATCAAGTTCCCGCCTGTTGCAAAAGAAGACAAGTCGTTCTTAAGACAAAAAAATAATTTATATTTTCGCCACAACCACCGCGCTTCATCCATCCACAATCCAGAAAATTCAGATTTATGTTTTGGACATCTTCGGATTAAAGTAATATTTTTAAGCGAGCAAATTTATCGCTTGACCGCCCTTTTGTTCGCCAACCCCCTTTCAAACGTCAAAGACAAACTTTGTTTCAACCCTTTCACATCTCATATGCATAATTATGCACATAATTTCGGTTTATATCGACCTAATGGATAGCATTATCAAGCCCATATATCTCAAAACCTATATTACAGCATCTCAAGGTGCAATTTATAACTAAGAAGGTCATCCAAAAAGTAAGTGTACAACATTTATGTAGGAACGAAAAATGCTTCAATTTAATTGAAATTGACTTTTTTTGGATTCTGAAGAGTAGTGACACACCCACATCTTCAGGGAATCTTGTAACGTTGATGCGGGGGCGCTCTTGGGAGCAGAGTCCCCCGGCGGTTCCCAGCCCCCACGTGCTCTTCGGGATGGCCGCCCTAACGTACAAAGTGATGTTGCTGGAAGAATTGATGGGAATAAACGGGCTTCAAATAGAAAGACTCTCATATCTAAATAACTATTTATTCCACACGAGAGAAAAAGATCTGGCTGTAGGAGGGACGACCTCCCGCAGCCAAGGCTAACCAACGACTCCCCCGACTCTCGCCTACTGCACGTCACTGCCCAACCGACAACGGTACGCACGCAGGAAGTGATCCATCGGTATGCGGGTACAATGTCTCCGTAGGGCCACAAGAGATGGCGCTGTTAAAATAACACATTGCACCTGAAGAGAGACGGAAGATGGATGGATCTGGCGAATTAAATCTGCTACATAACCAAGTTTTCCCGACACAATATCTCCAAGGAGACTTCGATAAATGTCAGGAAATTCTTCCTGAAGGTCGTCAAGCGTCACAAAACGATAAATTCCCACATGTTTTTCAATTTTTGCACAAATCCATCAAAAATGACTGATGGTCTCCCACTCTTTGCCTCATCGTGAGTATCAGTATGACTTCATTTGAATAACCCAACCCCCTTCTTGATATTCCGGACGGGAAGTGGCGGGAGCGCGCGACGATCTGTCCATCGGAAGAATTTACTGTGACTGAACAAAATGGCTGACAAACACACGGGACCCAATAATCTACTTTTTAAATTACTTTCTTCATATATCGTCCGTGTGCATTTAATAAACGCTACCCTCAATCTCTGAATCGAGGCCAATCGAATGAGTCGAAGAATCTTTCTTCGTGTTTCTGTCTATTACAGATGGCCAAAGATACATCCGAGGACGTAAACATCCAAGCTTTTCATCTGTAAATACCTTTCGGAAATTACGACCATCAAAAGTGTAAGCAAACAAACAAGCGCATTCCATTTCAGAGCACGAATTTCGATCCCTCTGTACAAATACAGATATAGAAATTAAATTTATAATCTCGAAAGAGCGACGAATTTTCAACGCGCAGAAACGCGCCCGGGTACTTTTTTTGCGCGATTTAATAATTTCGGTCGTGCCAAAAACTTATTAAACTTGTCAACTATTTTCTGGCAAACGATCCCAATGTCAAGCGCGCTCGATGATTTAAAAACGAATTGAGATCCTGTACATAAACTCTGTACACGTTCGAAACCAATCTATCAAATTCAAATCGGTGGTGGTATAAAAAATATCCCACCACACGTATCAAAAAAGTGGGATATATTTCATACCACCTTTCCATAATTATGTGTTTTTGTACATTTAATCGAGCTTATTTTATTGTTGCTTTCAACCCTTGATACAAGGGCGAATCGTCGAGCGCCGCAAGGACGGCATCATTATCAACCCCTTAAATTTATTCATGAAGTTCTCACGTCCGTTACAGGTGTTTAAAAACATGCTGCAATTTCATAAAGGTTAATTGCATGGGGGACCGTCCCACAACGAAGGGCATTAATTGTCTGATGAGTGTAAAAACGTGATAATTTTCGGTGGGATCGTACGATAATGCAGACCACATATGTTATGAGTTTGAAGCGCACCAAATTTATTCTGTACACTTTCATACCAGATGCGTTGCATCACTTCGTGGCAAAAAAATGCTTTAAATTTCAGCAGCTGAATTTCAGACATTTATGAGCTCGCCTCCAACAGATGTGTATGAAAATATTTCAATTCGATTCAATTATCACGTCAAAATTAAATTTAAAAATGTATAAAGCGCATCATCAAAATTGTATTGTGCCGGGGATCCGGTGTTGAATATTTAAACGGAGGAACATTCAACACTGTCGAAAATGACAGGGAGTAATTAAAGGGATAAAGGGATAAGATTTGAAAGCCATTTTAACAAAATATGATTTCAGGAGCCATATTTTGCCAAGGGACAGCCAACGTTGGATTCTTCGAATTTCGGGGGTGGAATATGAATAAAGGACACTTTGGATGATGAATGCTATGGAATAAGCATCCACAGAACGCAGAGCATTCGGCTCACGTTTCATTTGATTAGCGGTGGTACGATTTGGATCAAGTCATCATTTTTGGCAAAGAGGGGTTCCGCCGCCCAAGAAGAAGACGCCACGGGATGCAACTCACGTAACCCAGAGGGATCATGCAATGATGGTCTGCAGTGAGACTATCGATTCGAATGGCGCAAAAATGAAGTATTACACACTTCAGATGCAAGTTAAATAATGCAATCGCTTTTTATGCGTGAGAAATTCGGGTCGATCCGGGATGTCTTCCGGAGGGTCTCCCTCCCCCGTCAATGTATTCGAGTCATGCTTTCCGGGATAATTTTCCCCGTGCACGCATCTCGTTCAACGGAATATCGTGATAAGATACTATATAGACGTTCGAAAACGGGCGAAGAAAAAATATCCCGAATGCAAAACGTTCAGGACCCACAAAATATTCGGGAAATGACTTCAGTTTTAAGGAAACACGTAACAACGCGAAACTCGATTAGACCGAGCCGTTTCATAATGCTCATAAAATTTATGTCGTTTATGTGATGCGATGATCATGGTAAAATACATAAAATGATGTCATGCATTAATTGATGAATAATCGCATTATCGCACATTGAGTGCGGAAATTAGTGAATCGAACACAGAGACGTATGTCTTGCATCTCATCGTACACTCGTACATCGATGGCATAGTCATGCTGTAAAGGTACCCATACACGTCTAAATATTCTCAAACATTACATTGAGCTTCATTTTTACTGACATACTTCTATTTCTAATACAATTTTATAAAGCAATACAATTAAAATTATAATGGAATTTTAAAATTATAATGGAATTTGTCCGTATCCGGTTGAAAATATTCTTGGAATCATAATAAATAGTAGAAAGCCACATAAATCAATTATATACTTAAAAACCTTTTAACGCAATGTTTACGCGATGAAAATTATATTGTGAACGGTGTTAAGGTTAATTAATTGACATACAAGCTTGACTCACGCTGCGCGATCCTGAGAGAAAAGTGGATTTGTGTGGACAATAAACGGCTGACATGCGAATATAGCATTTATGTTTAACTCAAATCAAATGTTTAGTCAAACTATTCCATGCGAAAATATTTGAACGAAGAATTTTGAATTTGAAGCAGTCTTTGTTTACAAGTTCTAAATGAGTCATCCAAAAGTCAAGTTCTGAAGACATCAATACTTTAGCATCGAAAGAAATTTCGAAAGCTATTGCGAAAATAGCGGAGGGCAAAATTGCTATTTTTTAGACTTTTAGCCCATTGCGGTCCTATGTCGAATCTGATTCGACATCGATTTTATTCCGGTGGGTCCTTTGTCGACTCTCGTGAACATATCCGATTATACTTACGATATTTTTTCGTAATCATATTATATTTTTGTGTGAAATTAGCGGATAAAAAATCTTAAAAATGTCTTAAATATTTAGGGACCAAGTGGAACTATTTTTTTAGGACCGCATTTAGGATTTAGGCCGAAACAGAGACGGAGAGAGTATCTTGCGTACATCATACGCTTGTATAGATCGTTAACCCAAATTTATCGACTAATAATGGTATGTGGATATAATGAATCGATTTAAAGTGTCATATTTATGTTCACTTGAAGAAATGACCGAATATTGTGTGCTATCGACAGTGTTTATATATTTATGTACAAGCTTCGTACACGCTGCGACGGTCCTGATAGATAAATGGATTTGTATGACGATAAGTGGCGGACAAGCAAATATAGCATCTATGTTTATGATGATTTTAAATTAGCTCCTATATACCTTTTTTTTTGCTTGGTGTGCATCCAGATTTAAAGAATCGTGACACAATTGCTTTGTATAACCCAAATAAATTAAAATATACATTTTACATATCCAAGTCGCGACGCCCCGCTTTATCGCACCGAATTCTACTATCACAAAAGCGATGACCCGACGCTAAATGGTTAAATTAGACGATGACGAGATATCAAAGTAATTTATGACTTAAAAAAATTGGACCATGAAGGCTTTGGTTTAATTAAAACAACGTTCGAATGACTCAATTAGGGTTATTTTTAATACAAAACATTTTTAGACATTGCATTCCCAGTCTGAATGTTTGTGTATATGTATAATCAATCCTTAAATATCCTGAAATCGTTAGAGATCAGGGCCGAAAAAACCGTTACCACCAACGACGATTAGGCAAAACCACATATGTTCAACTGGAATCGATAACAAGTATTTGAACGAAAGCATGAATGAACGTTGATAAAAAATGTTTGCTCCCGAATTAAACGGGATGACGTTATCAGTTCCGGGCGACGCACATGTGAACCAGACCTGTGAAACGATGACGTCTCTTTTCAGTCGGGACCCTCCATGCCTGTTTAATTTGAGATGAAGATAACATCCTCCGATGGCATTAACGAACCGCGCCCTTCAATTGTTGTCTACCGCATATATACGGGCAGAAAGAATTCCAAAAGGCACCCAAACATTATTAAATACCACAGGCGATCTTCGGATGAAGAACGCAATAAATGGAGTCCCTGCGACAATGAAAGAACCCGAATATTAACAAGTTATAGACTCGAAAATTCTGGTTCAAGAATTGATATTCAAGCGGCATTCATCATAAATTGGTCTTCGGGGAATAAACGTTAATCACTCGGCAGCTCGGGGAAGCAGCCACGTTGATCAAAGAGGAATGATTCCTGAAAAATGCAGCGATATTCAAACGCCAACATATAAAAATGCATCTTATTGCTGATCTTCGGGTCCAGTTTGAGAGTCAAGTTCATCGGCGCCGCGGTTTGAACTCGTACCGATTTGTTTTTATTTCTCATCCTGCAGTCTGACGGGTATATCAGCCCCTTATCGTCAGAGTGCAGTGGAATTGCATTTCGAGTGCAGCATGCATCGACACAACGAATCGTTGTTTTTGCATTTCCGTTCCGCAACAACGACCGTTGGTACCAATTCGAGCAAATATGCACTCCCTTCATTTCAGAGGGCTTCTTAATGTCAATCTACCAATTAATCATATCAATGAACTCGTCAGCAGAATAACCCAGGATATTAATTATTCGCATCCTTTTTATTCTTCTTGCAGAACAGGAGTCTATATATGCGACAGATATGAGCCATGCATGAAAGCATTAAAAATTGATGCAAGCAATTTTATCTCCTTTAATAAAAGAAGATGAAAGAATGCAAGCAACAATGAAGACGAAGACATCCCCGCAAGATGTATTATTAAGCAAGCAGATTAAATCGACTGCCGCATATGAAATACTCCCAAGAGTCTGATACGGGGACGCAAAATTTAAGGGAGCGAGAACAAATCTTCCGTATGCATGTGTGTGTTCCCGACAGGAAAAAAAAGAAGAACGCATTGTTGGCCTATAAAACGGACAGTCTTGAACTTCACCTGCTTCTTCAATTCATTTAATGCATACAAAAAATAAAGGTCATCCCTTACCGAGTAAATAACAACCGGTATTAAGGCGCACATCGAATAAAAACAAACAGGTAGTAAAATTCATAAAATACTACAATAGCTTCCATCATCATCACATTCTCGCATATCTAAACAACAAAATGCATGGTATTCAGCACGTAATAAAAACGTGATGCATTGTATTAGTAATTATCGAAAATAAAGATAGAAAAACCTTAAAATATCATGGCTGTAGAATTTACTGCTTCTATAAATTGAATATTTAACTATTTACACTCAACTCAGCTGTTGAGGCATCGAATTCGTTCCGATAATAATTTTATATTAAACTATTACACACAAAATATGCGTCTATACCGGTGATGTATTTACTACACATCGACTCTAATAATGGGAATATCGATATGGAATATAATAGATACGGGCTTCAGAATTTTTGTATTCCTCCGTAATATAATTACGAATCACATCAAAGTATTATAGTATGTAAATATTCATCTGCAGCGATGGGAATAAATAATTTGTCGGGAAATCGGGAATTTTGCGAGATTTAGTTCACTTGAATAAAGAAGTTATCTAAGACGAGATACTTTTTATTCACACATTGAATACGGAGATTAGTGAATCGGAGAGAAAGACGGAGAGTCTTGCATCTCATTGTACATTGGTGGCAAAGTCGTGCTGTAAAAGTACCCCTACACGTGTGATATATTCTCAAATATTACAAAAAGCGTTCCATAGCGTTTCATTTTCTATGCCATTAGGTATCTTCTTAGATCGTTGGTGGTCTTAATTAATTATATACTTAAAATCCGCTACCAGAATTTGAAACGATATTATGGGGCGCGACAATATCAACAGTGTTAAGGTTATTGATATACAAGTTTAACTCACGCTGCGCGGTCCTGAGAGAAAAGTGGATTTGTGTGGAAATGGTGGATATATTCATATACCATCTATTTTTAACGCTTTGAATGGCCAAAATCCGTATCTTACCACAATATATGAAACATTGAAACCAACAAAGGCGCTACACATTTCCATAAGTTATTAAAACGTGACGCATTCCACTGATGGCCGTAAAATTCGCAAGGCACGTCATGCATATCGGAACAAAGTCGTAAATTTGGCATCTTATCGCAAACTTAAAACGTCCATAGATTATTACATTACTAGTCGACGCGCCCAAGAATTATTCAATTATATCTTCTCATCCTTCGCCGTTATTTGTAAGGCCGCTACTGTGTCGAAACGTCGATTTAATGGCGCTAAATAAAAATTAGCCATCTCTGAGGATCGTCGACGACTGCTGCAATTATACTTGTGACGCGAATCATAGTAAACATCCTAATCGTGAAGAATTTGCTCGAAGAAGGCGGCTAATGTACACGACGCGGTATTTATACATTTCTTTAGAAAACATTAGCGGATTTCGCTGCGGGGTGATAAAAAGAGTGTTTGAAGAGTGACCGACTCTGATGTACGCAGAAGAGTCGCAATAACACCGAATTATATTTGAACGACCTTTTCGTTTGTGTGCGTTTGTCTTCAGAATTTAAACCACCGAAATAGCATAACGCGAAGAATTCCAGGATGAACGCCAACTTGGATCCGAAGATCGACGGCGGATCGCTTATCTAGTCTGGATCCTTATCGAGACGCCACTGTCAACTTATCTTCGGACGATATCCTGATCTGCCAGTTGATTGCATGAAGAAAGAAGTGAATTATTAGCTGACGAATATATATTTAGACAAGCATATACAGGATGTCAAGTTTGAGAAGCGCATATTTCGTGAGAAACAAAAACAGATCGTTGATATTGAGCAGATGATGCGACGAAACAGAATACTAATTTGTTCCTTTTTAACACCTACGCCGCGTCGACTTCGAAACGCCCGAGGCAATTTACAAATTCTTCAGAATTGCACAACAAAATTTCAATAGGATACAAAACCGATGATCGATAGACTTTGCCACTGGTAATTCATTCATATTCATATGCAATGACAATGACAGAATTCCGCGAAGTAAATGACAGAATCGCCACCTTCCACGCAAAAAAATGCAAACCCATCGACAATTCGATTGCAACAATCGCCGTCAAGACCAAAAATATCAACAACGACAACATTCTAGCCCTAATATCATTTGAATGTCAAAATTCTGCAAATACCCCGACTGGGTACGCCGACGAAGGTCGACCATATGTACAGAGATGAATGCATTGATGACATAAGAGAAGTTGGCAAACATCATCAGCATGACGGCACTGGTAAGTCATTCCGCGGCGCCAAAACACATCTTCGGCAAAACGGTGGACAAGAACCTTGTCCTGGTGCGCGGCTGATCCAATTAGAAGAATTAGATACGACTTCATAATGAACTTGCGGTTAAATATAGACAACGTGTCAAGGATGTGAAGGTTGTCGTCGGGCACTCCATGCCAATCGACGTGCCTTATCTCAAATGACCCAAGATGCAATGTCATTTTGAACACAATGTCCAAAAGCTACATGCTCTATCACAAAACGTAAATTATCTAAAACGGATAATAATTCCCAGCCAGTTAAAGATAATATTGTAAAAACGTCTAATATTTCTTCTCATTGCATTCCCTGACCGTATCACAATTGAGCGCATGATTCCAACATTCTAAATGCAAGATATTCAGTCAACCCTTTTATAACGTCGAGATAGGGACCACACTATAAAAATGCGAGGGGGCGTGGAACAAATTTATGTCAACATTTGTTCAAAATCATGCAAATAAAATTGATTTAGCAACATTACAAAAATGGAAATAATAATATTAATTCAAAATAAACTTATCGACGCTGGCATTTTTCACAAGCGTCGAAAACGACGATATATCATTGTTCGACACTCAGATAGTTGATCTACCTACCTTCAATATTATTAATTTACACTTGGGTCTGTTTTTATGCGGATCTTTTTTATGCGAATTTAAAGTTATGCGGTTTTCAAAAATAATGGAACCTATCCATCATTTTTCTGTAGAGGATAAAGCTTTGTTTGTGCGAATTCGCACAAAAAAAATCCAAAATGCAAAATGAAACCTATTCTTTCATTTTCTATGTAGTTTAAGTATTTTTTTATGCGATTCATCAAGCGATGCGATTCATCAAGCCCAATCAGTAAATCAAAATCATCTTTAGCAACTACTCATTTTTGAATGAATGGATGTGTGGACAAGCAAATTTATCGAATTTGGAACAATACTAATCCATACGAAATACACCAGCACCAAATGTATCCCAAATGTTTGGTGCAGATTTGGGTCTGGCTGAATCATCAAAAATTAGACATCATTCTTACACGTTGAGCTCGGAGACAGAAAAAGACGGAGAGATTATCATGCGTACATCGTACAATTGTATAGATGGTTAACCCATATTTATCGATACGTGAATAATATAATGAATCCATTTCAAGTGCGTTGTTTATATTTACTCGAAGAAATTACCTAATATTGTGTGCTATCGATAGTGTTTATTTATTTATGTACAAGCTTCATACGCGCTGCGATGGTCATGACAGATAAGCGGATTTGTATGACGATAAATGCGGACAAGCAAATATGGCATCTAACATTATGAAGATTTTACATTAGCTCACTACTCAAAGGATTATTATGCATGCCATTAAATCTTAGGGTCGTTCGCAGGACAACATTCTTGGCAAATAATCTTATCTATAACGTACATGACTATAAAACCGCGATCAAAGATATACGGGTATGTGAAATTTCGGTTGAACATTGCCGATGTCTTGCGAAAACCATGTCAAGACTCTGAGCAAAGTCTAGCGGAGGACGTACTGTATAAAAACCAATGATATTGAGCAATTATGCATTCTTTCCTCTGAGCAATATAATTGGAGGGGTGGTGTTGGACTTTCGACCTAGACTATAGTTTGGGTGAACGACGATAGTGGTTATGAAAGATGAGCTCGCTCCGAAGATAGTCCGGCGTTAAAATAATTACGATGTCGTAACGCGTGTTTTGACAGGGTGCCGAAAGGATGAAGAAGAAATAACACGCTTCGAAAGACCGACCGACTAATCTCCCGTGGAAAAACGAGACGTCAACGCGAAAAGGGGAGAAATTATTTTTACAAAAGCCAAAGAGTCAATCGAAAGAGTTGAAACTGTACATTCGAATTTGTAAACAAGCACCGAGCGAGCTGAACAGGAATGTTAGGAGCGCGTGAAGGAATGCAGCCATTGTTAACGACTCTACGTAATGGATGCGGAATCCCCGAAGGTTGCTAGAGAAAACGCTTCCAGAGCGAGGCAAAGTGTTAACAGCGTATGTCTCCCGATCGTTGAGCAGTGACGAAAACCTCGCCAAAGAAGGCAGTTATCCCGACTGTTTAGCATTTAAATAGGACACGGATCCCAAGAGGGAATACTTTAAATGCAAAATTATCGCGGTGCGCGAGAAGGACGGACGCGTAATTGACATGATTCCTGTTACTTCCGCATGCTGTGTCTCCACGCTGTTTTCTTTGAAATTGTGCTAAAATACCACCATAAAATGATTCAAGTTTGAAGACAAAAGACGAACAACTTGAAGAGTCTCGCAACGAAATTGAGATGGTGGCGTCAACAGCAACGCATCGAGGGGGGAATTTCTAAGCAGTGCAAAGAACTCGAATTAGGGGAACAGTGTCGGTCAAGTGGTAGGAGGAATGCTTACATGAAGAAGGGAAATATCCTGGGCTGGATGATTCTCAAGTGCCGCAAAAAATAAACAGGGAATAAATGAGAATCTACTCAAAGGGTACCCAAGCGATTCAAATATGACCCGGAATTTTGCTGTACAAATGTATTAGTCTTATTTTTCTACATAGTGCCCTTCATTAGAAATATGTTCATTTTTCAATCGAATAGGAAGCTTCTTGATCCCGTCATTGAAGAAAGAAGATGAGAAGACTTTTCGCGTAAGACTTGAGGCACAGTTCGTTGATGCTGCTCTAAGTAAGTTTCAAATTACAGACTAAACAGAAAATTTGGAATCCGGGACCAGATGACGTCCCCAATAGAACCATCGGACAGGTTGCTGCTACTAATCCAAACCTCCTGCTAACGCTCTAAAATAACTGCCTAGTGGGAGGGGTCTTTCCAGCACCTTGTAAAAGAACGCATTCAGCAAGATGGCATTTGCCGAAGTGCAGCTACTTGTTCGAAGAACTGGAAGAAAATATGCTCTCGCCTAATAATAATATGATTTCTACAATGCTCAAGGATGCTAGAGCATGGAATGCATGGTGCAAATACGCAACGTGCGTTATGCAGCAGAAGAAGGGTGCCGAACGTAGGAGAAGACGACCTATGGAAACATCTCCCATCGAGCTGACACCCAAGAGCTGAGTTAACATAACGGAAGACCCCAGAAAGGACACATCGCTGCTACTTTAGTGCAATATTTAACTGCTAGCCGGGTGGCAGCAGAAGAGAAGGAGAGTTTTATTGGGTAAAAATCCCACACTACCACCAGAATGGTGGTGTTTTAGAAGATTTAAAGTGAAATTAAAAAGCAAGACCTAAATGTTTGAATGTACAGTCCAGATTTGGCCTCTTATGTTTATAGAGGCATTAAGAGGGCAACAATTTCAAGACAACGCTGCGGCCAAACAATACGTGCGCAACTGCGTTTCGAAACAGCCGCCTTCTTTATACTTCTGAAACCAATAAAGCCACGACCATCCACGATCGAATGCTTTCTCTTGTCGAAATTGACAATAGGGCTGTTGTTAAAGAATAAAATTGAAAAAACGGAAGCATAAAATATACAAAAAGCATTAAGATAAATTGGTTAATTTATTACCATAAACGGTCCATTACGATAATGGATTAGTTCTCCGGAATTTCTGACGCATATTTTTCTTCCCCGTCTTAAAATAGTCCCGAGCTCAAAAACAAGGGCATGCCGCTGTTTTTCGAGTCGGTAAATATTAATTAAAAATGTGTTTACCGTACAAAATAAGCGAACCAAATACCACACACAAATCGCAAGAAGATCCGGGATCCTCGATTCTGCGTGCGATCCCAAGACGACAATCGAATATCGAACGCAACAGAAAGAAGTCAATGATGAACCGATATCCGGGGCTTGTAATTATTTATTGAATGGCGGGATGCTTGACCGAATCAAATAATGATCGAGTGGCGACTCCATTGAGCGCCTCTGTCAACAAGACGAGGGTTAACCGCCCCCCAGCCCGAGGGGATCCGCCCTCGTCGGAGCGTCGTCGACCTTGTCAAAAAAAAAATGCTCCCAAAAGAAGATTAACGCATAAGTGTCGAAACGAAGTTATCAACGTCCATTAGGCAAACCGCTTGAGACATTGTAGTGTCAATTGATACGGTCATTTTGTTTGATTGCAATTAAGCCCGACATGGCTAATTAACACAATTTTATGGAGTGGTAATCGCATTACAAAAGACAGATAACCCCGGCGACGGCGGAGATTCGAAGCAATTTTGGACTCTGTGACTACAAATAGTCACAAAAATATTTGACTAATAAATAGCAGAAATGTCAACGAACTCTGCACGCGAGAAGCCTTAATGGAGTTGTACCGAATATCGAATTTTTCGTACATTGCACCTTTAAAGCCTTCTTACAGTGTTATTGCGCAACAAGGGAAGCCATCACTCGTACGAGCTGTAATCGGGTCAAAACGACGTAAAGTGGAGCAATAATGCAAAGCGATACATACGCTTCAATGTTTTGATCAACAACAATAAATTTTCAGCGAGGATTCAATTAAATAATTTGTTTGAATATGCGCACGCACATGTTGCGGGCACACTCGAGTGATTCGGGATTCGGAATCACCGGAATTTGATCGCAAATACGCGACTGAACTCTTCAAAGAGCTAACCTCACCTTCATGGCAAGTATCTAAATTGCGCCCCAACCGCCCCCTGAAATCCATTTTTTTTAGAAAAAGTTAAATAACACTATTATAAATGCAGTTTATTAAATATTATTATGATGTATATATTTTAAAATAATATAAAATGATAGTCCCAAAATTACCCGACCTAACGTATAGTTGTTGTACGTTGTTTATAAAAAATACTATGATAGAAAGTGTCTATTAAATGACAGTTTCAAAAAGCGCTGTTCATCGCATTTTGAATGAAAATTTTGACATGAGAAAGCTGTGCGCAAGATGGATGCCGCATTTGCTCTCACAATAGAACAATCGAGTGTTTGGTGATTTTTACAGCAATAAGGCCGATTTCTTGCCATATCAATTCATAGCCATGGATGAGACGTTGGTCCATCACTTCACATCTGAGATGAACAAGGGGGTCCTCCACTGACCCGAGCTGTTGATTGGTCCCGCTAATCGGTAGCATGCCAGTCCGCTTAACAAAAGGGCACAGCAGGGTGCAAAATCTGAATTTAATATCTACGTCCGCAAGGATACGCTCATTCTCAACTTCAAATGGTCACTCGCGCTGTGTGCTAGATTTTGTAACTTAAAACTAAAAAACTAGTTAAGATATCAGCTTAAATCTGTCAGATGGCCCTGAGTATGCATTTACAAGGTCTTTAAGTCCAACCGGTCCGCTTTTCAGATCGCTGATTCATCATTTACCTAATGTTTTTTAGTCGAGAATTTCTCGATAAATTTTAAAAATCAATTTGTATTGTATAAAAAAATTTGTAAGAACATTTTTAATACAAATACAATCGATGCATTCTTAAAACGCTGCATGTATGGGTTTCTGCCAAAATGCATTCTGTTGATACGTCCTGAACTTATTCATTTCGTAATAAAAACATGCATACTTTCTGGGAAAGTCAAAAAACCTTAATAAATAACTTATCAGACGTTAACAATTTCAAAAAATGATGACTTCAATATGAAATATTGTTTAGAATACCATTTTAACAGGTTTTTTATCGGCAAGTTGTCTGTAGTTTTAAATTAAAACAGATGTGTATTAATAATTTATTTTGAAGATACAGTCAATCCTTCTATAGCGTTGAGATAGGGACCACGCTATATAAACAAAACGCTATAGAAAGTTAGACACCCATACAAAATTTATACGCGGTTAGTTTGTCAACAATTACATACGAAGACAATAATATTTACATGCAATACTTTACTGTTTTACATTTTTTTTAAATATTTAACCGATTTTTTTAAGAATTTTTAAGAAATTTGAGAAATGAAATCTTCGAGAAATCAGAATCTTTATATTTAATCGAGAAATCCGAATCCTTGCAACTATTTTATTAACAGTTTTACGCAACATACATACGAAAATTCAAATAATTATTGTATTTCTATAAAAGATTATAATATTTGGAACACAAATATTCATTAACAGATACCAACACAATAAATATTATAAATATTAATGGAATTTATCCTTATCCGGTTGAAAACTATTAGGGATCAAACGAACTTCGCAATCGAACAAGAAACCCCACCTCATCAATAATTTAGAACAGCGAGTGGCCATGGTGATGCAAGAACCTGTTCGGGTCGTATTTTACATCGCATCTACCGTCGAAGATCGCTTTCCGCTCGTGTTCTTACAACACGACGTCATCACCGATGCATAAATATAGCGATTCGTTTCTCCAAACTGTTCATGCAGCTCAAGTGGCAAGAACGACCCATTGATCTGATTCAGATCGATCCTCACGAACCGGGTGGGGTTCCGTGACCCCCGTTTGATCCTCGTCGGTCGGGAAGCGTCATTTTGGATTCGGCGCTCGTTCCTCTCGGCATTCGTCAAAATCAAACTTCCGAAAACAAGTGACGAATTTATATTCAGGGCGTGCGGCGAAGCGCGAAGATTTGCGCGGAATCGTCGGAGAAAGCCTCCACAAATGCATTATTGGGCCGAGAGGGCGGAATCTGGGCACGTAGAGATTCGCAGCGATAAGGGCGGACGGCTCCAGGTCGGATAATGAGGAACCCATGACAAATCCCCGGAAAAGGGCTCGCCGATTACCCGGGGGCAAGAATAAACTGCGTAGGTCGGCGGCCCCCAATATTGACGTTGATAAATCCGGCGATTACATAAATGACGGGAAGCACTAACTATGATTTGCCTAATCGATCTCCCGATCGGGGGATGAGCGTATTTCGCATGGGGGGTAGTAGTTACGAATTGAATTACATGCCCGAAGTGGAACCGCAGGTCCCGTTTCAACCGTTCCCTCTGCTGGATTAGAGCAATTAACCGTCGTGGCTAAACCGTGAAAGTCCCCCGGGTCCGATTGCTAAATCGACGAATATTCATGGGCGATGCGTTCGAACAGTCGAAAGCATCTCCACATTTTTCATTTAAAATTCAAGACGAAACACGGAGACTCGTGTCACTTGACCCAGCAGCTGAGGAGACTCATCAATTACCTTTCTCCTTCAAACAATCAATAACTACTTTCTGACTATTCTGCGAATTATGATTTCTGCTAGTGACTTATTCAATAAATATAACAAAAGTAATTAATTTCGAAGGTAATCCCACTTATATCCTCAACCAATTTAACCCAAAATTGCTCACTTGGGATCCGACAACTTTCTAATAGAAATAATACGCATTTCGAGTAATATCTCGAGTAATAAAATGACACTTTTCAATTTGCGCTGTAATTGTCCACTTCGCGCTGAAATGATTTCCACAAATAATACTTGTCGATGTTATTTTATCGCGATGAACTTGACTCGCATTTAACAGTTATTGCTAAACGAGAAAGCGAACAGCGTCGAGATGACCAGATCAATATCTGATTGAAAGATAAAGGCGAAGAAAAAGTGGACAGGGCATATTTGCATATGAATGCATGGAATGCAAGATGACCCGCGAAGATGATGCAATTCTTGTCCGCGAAACTATCGGTAGCATTCATTTCGATTTGTCACATGGATCGTTTTATATGATGAGATCCCAAAGATTTGAGTAGAACCGTGTCAAGGCCGAATCATCATCAATTTGCTAGAAGATGACTTTCTATCCTGTCGAGTGTCAATAATCGTCGCATACATCATAGAGACGCTACGCGCATGCGCCGGGCCGCATCTAATTTGTCGGTGAGTCTATACGTAGCCTATTTTATTATATATTATACAACACATAGCTACAACTTTCGGCGAACAATTTCCATAAATGATTTCCGTTTGACTGTATGTTCATTCATTTCTTCGTGTAAACATAAAAAATATAAATGTGTGTCGCTTTTAGTTATTTAAATCCTGTGGCCATACGGTCACGCTCGTCTTTATCTGAAGCTTATTCTAAGGGTGAATATAATGAATAGATTGCTTGGGTGTTACAAGTACGCAACAAATAATTGTCATCCTTTCGATCTTCGCCGTATAAATTCCGATGAAGACATGGAAACATCCAACTTCCGACCTTCGAAGCGTACGTCATCCACGAGGAAATCTTCACCACGCCATAAATACATAGACGACCTTGCACATCCCGACAAAAAATTGTTTTTTATTTACAATGCATCCGAATGCATACTCAGCAATCCGGCAGAAAGCGAACTTCGACACGTCCGCGCAAACAAATCAACATATCGATGAAAAAGGCATATTTTCTTCGCACGTCGATTCTCTCATAAAACACAAAAGAAAAGCGCGCTTTGAAAAATGGGCTTGCGCGTAATTCGTTTTCCGCACTCTGAGCAAAATGTATACGCACATGCGGAAATTGTGAATGGCGAAAAGGGTCCTTTAGCATAATCGAACAAATCGAAACGTATTTTTCCGCATCGAAATTGGCAAGCGATTGTGGCGAATGGAGCGCGAATTCGCACCGACTTTGACGGCCCAAAAATCACCACCACCTTATTTAATTTATAATATCCGCGAACATCGGCGAAGAAGGTCGCTTTTTTGGAGAAACCCACAACATCCTCTTGGTCACGCCGCAAACATTCGAAAATATAGAGCATTCCACCTCGTAGACTTCCGGAAATGTTAACGAAAATATTCGACGGCTACTTGGCAAACGTGTCGCGGAATACAATTGCAATAACCGGGTGCTGCGGAGCATAATGGACGACGTTTCTTCAATTTGGCGTAAACACTAGTCACGAACTCTGGCGAGGAACACGCGGATGAAGTCATCCTTCGTACGAACGAGAGATGATCCTCGACGTCAATGGGTGTTATTTGGGCGAACAATTCGGGCATTCAATTGTTGAATAATACGCCCAGAGGTTCCGTAATCGAAACTGATTCACTGCGCCTAATTGGCACGATTAAGCAATACATGGGAATCACAATTGACTACTGCTTTTTTCCTTCGGCGCACACCAATTTCCGGCAATCAACAGAAGCCACTTCGACGACCTCTGGGATCATCCATTTGATGAATCACTCACTGAATTCTGAAAAAGACAGCGTATTCATATCATTTTGCATCAGCATTTGTTCATGAGAAATCTCAGTGACAACGCGTCCACAATTCAGAGCGCTGTTTGATCCATTGCTAAACTCCGAATGGATAGCATCCGCCGCTCTAAGCGACCAAAGAGTTGGTAAAAACTGCGAAAAACGACCACTAAAGAAAAAATGCTCTTTAAACAAAGATTTATTGAACAAATACAAAGCTAATAGTCAGATTAATGTGGAACGCTCCGAACATAAAGTGTTAACAGCGTTCAAATGCCCAGAAATCGATTGATTCCTTAAATAGGTAAGACACAAATTTGTATCTGAATGGCATTGATTCAGAAAGAGCATTCATACACATTAAGCTCGGGAATAGACAGAGACGGAGAGAGTATCATGCGTACATCGTACGATTGTATAGGTCGTTAACCCAAATTTATCACTTAACACTTTGCTGTCCGCTAATGATTTCCTAAAACTTATACCTGGGACCGGGTGAATTTCAGGATTATTCCGAGAAATATTATGTTTTTTTTAAATTGATATAACTTCGAAACCAGTTGGTGTAAATCAATAAAATTTTTAGCTTCGTCTCCGGGATACTTATAAGTATAAGGAAACGTTACTAAATCATTGATACTGAACCTTGGGTTTGTGTAAGAGAGAAGTATTTAAAAAAAAAAAAAAAACTATTATTTTCACATTTTTTTTGAATTAAAAAACAATTAACAAGTTATAATCAAATTTATTCATAAACTTAGTTGAGTTTGTCCATATCAAGGTCATTCAGTGGTTCTCAATTGGCGAATTAATCGCCATCTAAAATATATCGTAAAATAAATGCTGATTGTGATATTTTTCTATTCAATAATAATTACCGATATTTGTTAAATTCTTTCGAAGACAGGAAACAATAAACAATGTTGTCCTTTGTAATTGCATTTCAAAAGATCTGCCCCTTTCACATTTTTGAAGGGATATATTGTTAAAATGTTTCCTTTTATTCTTAGTGTTTCATTTATGATGATGCTTATGAACATATTTCTAGAAACAACAATACACGCCAAAAATGGTATATTTGTAAATACATTTCTTGCTGTATCAATTTCTGACCAATTTCTGATCTAAAGGTACATCTGGAGTATCGGGTTCTGAATAAGAAAATTCTTGAATATTCATTACTCGTGATCGCGGTAAGCGAACTTCTGAGTTCGAAAGCTCATCATCACTGTCACTATCTTCATAATAATCATCAGGTATGTCTGAAAGACAATCTTCGTAATTTTCCTCCAAATGTGATTGATCGTTATCCATTATGAAGGTATTCAAATTTTCACAATAAAGTTATTCAGCTTCCACAAGTTTCTTAAACCGAATTTTTCAAAATCGAGAATCACGACGCGAAGTGTCCTATACCTAGAACATAATTCCGCGACTATAACCCGAACACTAAGTACATAATATGTATTATCGAAAATTTGTTGTGCAGTACTGTCTCCTTTCCTCCAATTATGTTATACGATTTGTCCAAATATTTTTTTTGACCATTGGCTTGCATTATTGGACAAGATGCATACAAAGACGTGAAGTTTCAATGGTTTAGAAAGCTTACACAATACTCGCCCACCCCAACTGAAGGGCGGATCTAGCAAAATCGTTACAAAAAGCAGAAAAAAAACCTGAGATCGCCCAAATGTCAGAATTCAATTGCACTGCAAGCGCAAGTGTCAAAATGTCTTTTTTTTATATAAGATATAATAATAATTTTGGTTTTCATCCTCTAATAAAAAGGTAATAGGTGGAATTATGATTGTATTTAGAAAAGAACCAAAAAAAAAAACCTAAAAAATGTTGGTTCGGTTCCGGTCCCTGGTATTTACAAGTCGTGTAATATATTACGCATATTTTTTATATTCGCTTTTTAAACCTTCATACATGCATATATTATACTTATGATATATGTTATGTAGTTTAAAAATGTTTAGAATCGGCTCGGTAAATTTTAATTTTGGTTAAAACCTCAAATAAAATATTGTTTTAGTTTCAATTACGATTGTCCATAGTGTGGAATATATTACGCGTATTTTTTTTAAAATTATATTTTAAAATCTTTATATATATATAAAACTAGCTACATCTCTGAAACAGGTTAAAAATGTCTAGCAGCAGTGCTGTGATTTTTTTTATGTGTGTAGTTCGTCGCGCACAAATCTGTGCGTACGGGCTTTTGATCCAAATTTTCGAGGCGCACAGATTTGTGCGTACGGTCTTCAATGTGTTAATAATGATATTTGAGTGATATAATTAATCAATTTCAAGTGTATTGTTTATGTTTACTTGAAGAAATTACCGAATATTGTGTGCTATCGACAGTGTTTATTTATTTAAATACAAGCTTCATACATGCTGCGACGGTTCTGATAGATAAGCGGATTTGTACGAACGATAAGTGGCGGACATACAAATATATCATCTAAGAATGGTTAACACAGAGTTTCGCAAGTAAGCATCTTTAGACAAATGCTTACGTCTGAAGACTTGGCTCGATTGCCTATCGCGAGATTTTGTCCACGACCTTTGCAAAAAATACAAATACGTCCCATGAATATTGAATCGGGCATAATTCGTTCGATGGTTAAGTAAGGACACCAACCCCAACAGGAAGCCGTCCCGGACGGGAAACGAATAAAAAATCGACTGTGAATGCCGAAAAAAAAAACCACGTGTATAATGAATGTCATTCAGGCCCAATGCGATGCGGTGAATCAGTCCCAAACAAAAAAGCACAGGTCAATTCATGGGTCATGACACCAATTTATTTCCAATGTCCTCCACGATCGAGGCTTTCGACTTATTCAAACGGACGCTAAAAAGTGGCTTATCTTGGATGCGAACAGTCGTGCTGTAACCGCAACTTGATAACATTTTTTTTACAGCACCACAAGCGACTCATTGTGTATGTTTACATCGTAGGACAGGAAGTCATCCACATAAAAACATCAAGTGTTCCAGATGTTCTTCGTCTATTATACAACATCAGCAACATGGCAACAAAACATTGGATCTCCACGTCAATCAATTTTCACCATTGCATATGAAATTCCACAAATAAATACATACAAATACTACTAGACCAGTAGCTTGTCTATTTTATTATATATTACACAAAACTTTTAGCTAAAAATTTTCTTTAATTCCACTCTCATTTGAAATCCAACTGAAATCAGACTGTCATAGAATTGTAACCGAGGAAATGGTAGAAAACCAGTGGGTTGTATTTAATTACTGCGTATGCTAAAATAAATAAATATATTTTCTTATGCCTAAGTTCAAACTCCAAGGAGAATTGTTGGATTAAAATCGAAAGTCCATTTGCAATCGACGCAAAAAAATCCAAAACAACTGACGAGTCCATTTCACCGCAACTGATTACGGTCAAAAATATCTAACGACCACCGAGGAAAAAATGAAGAACGGAAGCGACTACGATAATAGTCGAACAATGCTGATAATTTAACAAAAAAACGGCCAGCGCTATACTATCTGGATCCGTTTCCCGGAAACACGATTAGAGTCCAGCGCTGGGACGACGTCGCTGGTCTTCTGGAGCGGCAGAGTGAGCCGTCGTCCACGTGTCGAAGCGGCAGAATCCAATTACACGTTAATAAGGAAGCGCGCCAAGAAGCAGGTGACCGCATATGGTTGGCACTGCAAAAGACAATTGGATAGATTGCTGGACGGACGTCATCGCATGCAAATAGCCTTGCCTCTGGAAAAAATCAATCGCGCTATACTCGGAGCCAGTCGAAAACCCGACGATCGAGGGTCTGGAGTTAGGACAAAAGCATTGCCGATCGCTCGCCCAACGAAAAAAAATAACGGAGCGACCTTTTCTACGCCACCCTGCAACAATAATCCGAGAGCAGGTAGTCGAATCTGCACCCGAGCATACAAACATAACGCCGGATAGCATCGATCCAAATCAGCTCCGACCATCTGATGTAATCAAAATAATGTGATGTATTCCGAAAAAGCTTAAAATTTCGTCTTAACACATCTTTTGCAGGAAATTTGTTCCAAAACAGTATGCATTAGAAGAGATATCTGATACATCTAAAACGGTACAATCACGGGATTAGTAAACGTAATCCCGAAAAAATTGTGATCGAGAAGATGTTTTTCAAATTGTTATATTAACTCTTCCTTACCGGTGATGTATTTACTACACATCGACTCTAATAATGGGAATATCGATATGAAATATAATAGATACGGGGCTCAGAATTTATGTATTCATCCGTAATATAATTACGAATCACATCAAAGTTTCATAGTATGTAAATATTCATCTGCAGCGACAGAAATAAATAATTTGTCAGGAAATCGGGAATTTTGCGAGTTTTAGTCCGTGTTACATTGATGATGATGATACGAAAAAGGGGGCTCACGTGGTCATCAACTCGAACTAGCATTTAAATATCTGATGACGATACCTCCAACGAGTGTGGAGGCTGAGCATTACATTTTCAGCGTGCAACAAATGGACTTAGTAATTTATGATCAAATTTATCAATGTAATTTCTTAAACTATTGAAAATCTCGGTCTCGGGGTCCCGGGACTGTCAAATTGTGGATGAGTTTGCCGACGAAACAGCTAAAGACTAAAAACGAAACAAACAAAGGCATTTATTGTCACTGGATTGCTGAGAATTAGGGTCGTTCATAAATTAGGATTCATATATTCGTCCGAAAATCAAACAAAATAATGTATGTATTTACCTCGTATACGATTTTTTAAGACTGACTTAAGACAATAAGGGTTGTATTGTTACAATCATAAATAATAAATATAATTCGGTGCAATTTCAAACCATAATATTGTGAACAATTGCAAAAAAATAACGTATAGGACCATAATTGAATCATATAACTGAAGAAGAAAAGAAATCTCTACGAACACGAATATTCCCGCTACCAGTGTAATCTTTGATCAAATGGCCCCGCATAAGATGTGTCAATTGGCTCCTCGCTGTATGCGGCAGGGAAACTACCTTATTTTCGCAATCGACGCGAAATGCAATGAAGAGAGTAGGCCATAGACCACAAACATCCTCGTCGAATCGAACGAGTGCGAAGAACGGCATCGCAATGAACGATTAAAAAGCGATAACGTGCATAGAACGACATCAGTCTTTCGGAAGAATGTCGGCAATGCAACTAACTGCATTCCTCGGAATGCAGACGCATTCGAGCGCCGTTCCTGAGCGCGTTCTGCGACAATGAGTCGTAAAACATGAAAAGGACGACGCGATTTCACGGATTGAATACGTATCGCGCCGTGGCAACCACCGGTGACTGCCATCAATTGTTGTCAACACGCCATGTCAACCGTCAGTGGTGAAAACAATACACGAGCGGGATTCAAATATAACCACACACACACACAAAAATCCGGATTATATTTGAATCCCAGAGTCCTTTATCCTTTGATGTTTATAACCTCTTCTTTTCTCTATAAGCCGGCATATGCCAGCAATAAATAAAGTCAACAGTATTTTTGGCCTATTGTAAAATTTAAACAACCCACCCGATCAGTCTTCTTCGGACAACTTCGTTTTATAATGAGAGTTCGTAATCATTCTGTAAACATGTTCGGGTATGGCGTCCAATCGCGAGGCGCTCATTTGTAATGTCGGCGGTCCGAAAAACGGACCGGTTGGACACACAGACCTTGTGGCCACTCCGTTTAGGGCTTTTTGCGGCATTTTCTATGATCTGTGCAAAAAACGTTTTACGTTATAACTATTAAGCACAGGCTTGTAAATAAAGCGCTATCAAGGGGCTATTTTTTAAGGCGAATATCAGAAGTGAATTAAATGTTGCACGCGACCGGTTCTGCCCTGAATAACTCGAATATTACGCACTTTATAAAGACAATTATGTGCCTGCTCGATAATTGTTTGGGACCTTGAAGTATGCCACTCTAATAAAGTGCACAAAAGTTGCACGCCGCCAATGAACATTCAAAATTAAATCTGGGCATAAATAGGAAATAATCAAATTCTTAGAAATCGACAACATCTAAAGTGTCTCGGTTAACAGATATCGAGTAGTGTGCGGTTTACTTTGCGCATTGAGAATATTTGCACGATGATAACGGCGCGAAGAAATGACGCACGCGTTAAATTTAGCAACAAAATATAATTAAATACGAAAATTTTCAAAATCAAAATCGACACTTTGAGAGCGATGTTTCAATAAGGCGATGTCGCAAGGCGATCTGATAAGGCCCTAATTGTATCGCCTCATTTGCATGATATCGTCCATGGAATGAGGCGCACATACGAACTGCGTATCAAAATATTGTAAGTTCAAGGGGCAGGGGATGAAATTTAAATTTCAGACATCGGAGGGGAGGAAAATAATTAAATTCGTATTACAACATGACGACCACTCGAGCGACGATATCCAGATCGCTTCTCACTGGCGATTTCGAACAGATGCGATTATTCTGTCCGTTCGCAAAGCAAACGGACGGACGCACGATTGGTTTTCATTCACAAATTCTATAACAAACGACGATGAAAGAACACAAACATTACGAGAGAAAAAATAGTTCGCCGCGAGGACCGCCAGTAAACAACCGGAGCGGAGGCGAACGTGCGCTCCGCGCGACAATCGCCCGCACACTGACAACCGCCCGATAAAGATCGACGTCGGCGCCCCTCGCGGCCGAATCAAAAACTACTTGCCGCTATCTTCAGCACCATTCCAATTTTTTAAATTTTCAAACTAATTTGTTCGACGCATACATTTTTCAAATTTAATTCTGATCATAAAAATAAATTTTAAAAAAAAACTCATAACGCTCCGATACAAATATCGTTTCATCGACGCTTCAGATAACCCTCTAAGTGCCGGACAACGATATATCGTATTGGGTATGCGAATAAGTTCCAGCCGTTTCGTCATCGGTGTGCCTTGAACCGATACAGGTGTGACTAGGGATCCCCGACAGTTTTAGATGCTCATGAATCCCGGGATTATTTCCCTACCGGTGATGTATTTACTACACCTCGGCTCTAATAATGGGAATATCGATATGAAATACGATAGATACGGGCTTCAGAATTTTTGTATTCTTCCGTAATATAATTACAAACCACATCAAAGTATTATAGTATATAAGTATTCATCTGCAGCGACGGAAATAAATCATTTGTCAGGAAATCGGGAATTTTGCGAGTTTTAATCCGTGTCTCAGCAGAAAGGAATTTTATCAGTCGCATTGATGGTGTTGCATTAGACCATCCCGGGACTGATCCCGGGATGATCTAATGCAATCCCTAAATCCCGGGATCGAAATTTTGGCTTGATATTGGATTTTCTAGGTGTGACGCGATCAAATAAGACAATTCCAATTCTGACACCAATGTAACGTAGGAATTGGTGAAGGGGGCCGATCGACTCTAAGCTACCTTCGCCAGTTGCGATCCAGCCGCACAGCACCGACGGCAGGCGAAAAGGTGGCCTCCTTCCCGCAAACTCCGGGCTGTTGCCGGTTCGTTCCTTATTAGACTCGGTGAGATGTGGAGGACGGAATTCTCGAAAAGCAAAATGAAACACGATAATGGAATTTCAGAACTCTATTAGTCGGGACCACGTGTCACGTTCTTCTCGTGAGTTTCTTTCCTTCTCCTTCCCTGTAGCCCAAGCTTCAGATGTTTTTTGGATTTCCGTTAAGGAAAAAAGCGGTCAAGCTTAAAAGCTCTTGATCAAGAACTTCGGACTGTCAAATATCGAGCCGAATATAAAACTTTCGTGTTAATTAAAACAAGCGCAGGTATCATACTAATTAGTCCTTATTTCAATGATTAAGATTGCATAAAAGTAATATAGTTTTTATGAACGAGGCAAGTTCATAAAGTAAGTGTACCGTGGCCATAACGCGCAGTGCTTTTTATTTTTTAATGCAATACTGAGTGGTAGAAAAGGATCTCCTGACAAAGCGAACGCGGTAGATGTCGGTAAGAAATCCCGCAAGTGCGATCAGGTCAATAGCGCCCGCGAGTTTCTTTCTGAATTGGAAGGTGTGGATTTTCCGAGCTCTATTGTGACTGGAGATAAAAAATGTGTAGCTCATTACACGTGTGAGTCAAATCGTCACAATGGCGCCATACCAATTCCCCATCAGACAAAAAAATTAAAAACTACAATTTCGGGCAAAAAAAAACATGACCTCAGATTTTTGGGACCGAAATGGCATCATTTTGGTCGAAACAGAGGGAGATCATCAATGCACACCGATATTGCGAGACCCTCAAAAAAACTCAAAAGGAGTGTGATTTTGCATTCCACCAAGCCACCAAAGTGCACCACAAGAGTTCTTCGAGATGATTCGTCACATGCATTGAACGGGATGGCAATTATGTGGAAAAATAATCATCAAGTGTATCAATAATATCCAGTATTTACTTTTAAATAAACTTTTTCTAAAAAAAAAAAAAATATCCAGTACACTTACTTTCTAAACATCCCTCGTATGTGTATACTTATGAAAATTTCTTTTAAAATAGGTGTATCAAATCAATATCTATTATTTTAGCTTTTGACGCGCCACAGAATTTGAGGAAGAACTTTGATGTGTCATAATGACAATGTACCAAATATCGAAAAATATGATAAATGCATCGGAGCCAGGTCTGTTGAATATGGAGAATTTTACTGTACAAATTTATTAGTGATATATAAAAATACAAATGGAGTATCTTATTTTTATTTACAGATCTCTTCAGATCTATCGAATCGGGAGCTTATTCATGCCCCAACAAAAAGGGAAAAAAACTATGAAACCTATTTCTTCGTAAGGCTATTGGGCCTCGGAAACCGGGCTGGAAGATCCAATTTTCCGAACGTGTTCGTCTTAACAATTATCTTTATTCAAAGCAAAGCGAAGTTAAACAGTTACGAGATTACCAACGAGTCTGCGGGAAGAATATCTGTTTCCGCAAACAAGGCTATCCGTCCACTCTCTTTGATTCCTGTGAATCCGCATTCCTCCTTCTTTGGTAAAACGCGGGGTAAACGATACACGCGCAAAAGTGCACAAGTGTCTTTCTAACAATGGCACACCTTAGATTGACTTCAAAAATAATCAATGAAGATGTCGAAAGTTGGAGGCAAGAAGGATTATTTTGTATATAAAAATATAATATAAAAATAGAAAATTGATATCCCAAACCACTACGACAGCATCCCGGCGATTCCGTAGGTTCGGAAAATAGGGTTGTTCCGACGCGGGTCCGCATGGGCGGATGTTAATTAAACTCTACGTAATCGTTGGGAGAGTGTTTTCCATCAGCCGCCCACACCTTCTTACTTAAATTTCAGCCCAAAATTTGTCACGCATTTAAAAGATGACACCCAAAAACAGTCATGACGTCACGATGGAGACCAAAATAGAGGAGGGAGCAAAGTGTTTGACTAATGAATGGTAGATTACATCCAAAAATAGCCACAGTATAAACGATCAACAAAAGTATTAACACATTTTTAAGCCGCCTTAACACATTCAGAACCGAGTAAAATAACATCATCAAACGCATTAAAAGGGGATTTTCCCCCCAGCAACATTGATACTACTGAAGCACTAATAAACGAACAAATATTACTTATTTGAATACCAATTTTTTTATTTATCTCGGTGAATTGAAACAATCGCTCGCCGGAATTTGCATGTCCAAAGTCCAAAGTCTGATATCCTCCGCTATTTTTACAACGCCCAATTCCAAAGCAAAATTTGCATCATAAATTTACGGACAAAAACGGCGCTTAATAAACACAGCCAATAAAAACAACCGTATGCACAGCTGGACTGAAATGCACAAACTGTCATAGATATCAATTCAAATGTATGCAAGACCTGAATACGTCGGTCGACGTAACTACGCAAATAATAAAAACGTTAAATAACTCGTTGAATCAGACGATAAGTCACGCAGCGACATAAAATAATTGAGTCATTCCAACTATGATAGTAAATTTGAGAATTTATATTTATTCGACGACGACTATCCATTATCGGAACACATATTGATTATAATCCAAAATGAGGAACATGCGGAACACAGCCACGTCTCATATGAGCATCCGTTATGGTAGTTACAACTCGTGGTTAAATCCTATTTAATAAAGTGGCGCACAATTTAGGATTATACAATACTATAAATGCATGCATATTACTCATAATAAACAGGCAAAGTGGCTCATAAGTAGAAGCGAGTGGAACTTCATTTAATTTCACGGTCAACGGATCAATCATTTGTCACAAATTTACATTTAAAACATGTCTAAATTCAAACCTAAATATTTGCTAAATGCTGATTTTCCTCGGTATTATCCCGTTACTTTCTTTTTTGTAAAAAGAATATAAATAATAAGTAATTTCCAAAAATATATCCAAGCTTCAAACCATTTGAAATACGATTGCCGACATCTTTTGTGTTCTATTGTAACGTATTCATATAAACAAACCTCAAACCAACTATAAAACTCAAACTCATAAGTATTTATAAAATGAGCACAATTTTAAATTAAAATACATACTCTGTCTTCAAATTTCTGTCCCCATAGGAATAACACAGATGATACATAAACTGTGTAAAGCGAGATTAACAAATACAGTGGAACCTCGATAAACCGTTCCCGCATAATATGTTTTCCCGGATGGACCGTTCATTTTTTATAGTCCCGTCAAACAATTATTATTTGAAGCTTTCCCGCATTCACCGTTTCCCGCAATTACCGTTTTTTTTTCAGGGTCCCTTGGAAAACGTAAAATCGAGGTTTCACTGTATATGGAAAAGACGGGGTGGATTCTAGGGAATGTTGTATTCGGCATTTTTTCCCAAAGGAGACCTGTTTTGTTAACATTAAAAATCTGTTCAAGCAAAATAAACCCGTCTTCAATTATTTCAGTTAATTTTGAAGAATATTCTTCTGCAGTTTTCATATTGCTGGATCTACTTTTTGATTCATCTTAAAAATAAGCTCACATCAAAAATAAAAGTATAGTATACATCCTCAAGGAATTGCATTTTAAATTTTCAATCATTCAAATAGATCTATTGGTATCTTATAGCATTTTTTGTGTTGCCGACATTATGTTTTCAATAAACGCGAGGCTAACGTACATGGGAATAGATCCGCGGCTCTTGCAAGACATCTTTAGGCTGAATTTGTATGAAAATATAACTAACAGTGTTCGATTTGATTCAAGCTAGCATAACAGATTAACGTACAAACATTATAACTCGATTCTATAGGGACATTTCTACCTTGCTGGCACAAAAAACATCTTTTTTTAAGTTATCGACTGATGAAGAGACGTTGGAATAGGTATGAAATTCAGAGCGATTGCTTGGGTCAGCACGACGCTATAAGCCGCAACAGATGCAGACTAGGATCGCATCCTTTTTTAACAAAATGTTTAGGAATTTGAATGAACCACATAGGAAAGCACACATGGAAGTGAAAGTCGATGGTATTATCGAAATATTTACACGATCTTAGGAGCTTCACGGTGTAAAATATGCCAACTACATAGGCGACGGGGATATGAAAATCTTTAAATCACATGGTTTCAAACACGAACTAACTCTTGCAACTGAGCTTCAGAAACTTCTTCGTCCTATCTATTCAGATCTGTCGTCAGACGATCTGTTGAAACGCTATTTGGATGGATATACGCAAAATAATAATGAAAGTTTCAACGCTGCCTTTGTTTTACACTTTGTCAAACTTTAAAAAATGTTTTTATGTTCAATAAACATACCCTAGTCAACACACTAAATATCAACATTTTATATTTAATATATATATTTGTTTGACTTGTTTATTTCCTGACCTAATCTGTTGCTTTCGATCTCCACATGATGAAGAAATTCAGATATCAATTTATACAGAAACATTCCTTAAAAATAAAACTTAATCTCTCTTCTGTATATGCGTCCCAAAAGTCATGAAATATATTTTATTGCCATACCATCACTGATCACAGGGTGTTCGAACCAATTGGGTGAGATAGAGGCGACCCTTAACTTTACAGTTCCCCAAAATTCAGTCTGCTGCAAGCATGGGTATAATCAGGATAGCTAATTTAGTGCACTCTTGTTTCGAGACCACATCACAATAGCGGATGCTTCTCAATAACGTTGCACAAAACTCAACAAAATAGCTGTTAAAACTCACTAATTGCTCAAGTGAGCCTACGAGAAGTTTATCAAATGTGTACATGCTCATGGAGAGCATTTTGAAGAATATTAACAATTTGTACCGGTATTGTCAATAAATCTTCTAAATATATATATATATATATATATTTCATGACTTTTGGGATACAGCCTGTATTCCAAAAAATGCGTCTATATCATTAAACAGCGATAATACTTCATCGAGTTTATATTCCACAGACGTATCGACATTTATTATTGATAAAAATGTAAATAATTAGATGTTTAACTTATTTTCAACTGAAATACAATGAGAAATACACAAAAATTTCATACCCAAAGACCCTAATATAATGATAACACACTCGACACTATAAAAACACATCGTCGAAGCCATATAATCGGATATCATAAAAATACTTTTGATCTTATCAGCATATTTTTCAATTATCACATCTAGATTCTAACTTAATTACATAAGATCGACGACGGATCTTAAAATGTATGCTGTTTAGACATTAGATAATGTTTCGATTGAACTGTTACCACCATATATTATGCAAACAATTTGCATATGCGGAGTCAAATTATCACGGCGATTATTTGTATTCAAATAAAAGACGCTAAAAACCACTCGTATTAACATCGCATTGCAAATCACAATTTAACCGGGGAATGTCTAAAAATATGCATGCAATCATTCGTATGATAATGCAATGATAATGATTCGAAGATAAGATCGCATATTAGATTTAAACGAGTCAAAATGATTGTTATTAATACAAACGATCTTATAATCGGGATGAAAATTCTTGAATTTAATTTGTGTTTCGATATTCTCAAGATATAGGAAATTATTTATCCTTGAAATATCAATCATTTGTATTAAATATAAAAACCCATATTCCTCGATGTTCCGTATTTTATAAAATGAGTATTTCTTAGAATTATTGCTTATTTTTCTGGAAAATAATAAACATTGCTGATATTACTGCACGATAACACATTACCAATGATTCAATAGACGATAGCTAAAAGATAAAAACATGATTTTTTCACTATTATAACTGGTATTTTGACTCACCTGGATTTCTAAGAGCAATTCAGTTTTTCTTCTTCTTATATCAATTAATATTTTCTGTTGCTCTGGCGTTAATTCTGAAATAAATATATGCAAAATCAAAATTTGGTACACAAAAAAACAATATTATGATATGCAAATTCATTATTTTATTTGAATCAAATATTAATTTCACAGAATCTTTTTATAATGGAATAACAATCTATCTTTGAATTTTATTTATCAGAATTGTTTACAAAGTAATTTTAAAAATTATTCATTGAAGAAAAGCTTAATACAATAAAAATGTACACATGTCACATAACTTGATTCATTATTGGAATTAAAGCAGCAAAGATGATGATTCATCGCGCTTATGACTTCATGGTCTCAAATCTAATTGAAGTTTCGTTGCAATTAAAAATCTCCACATACATTTGAGAAGCACTTTATGTTTATATGTGTGTGACAGATAAATCATTTATAATCAAGATGTGATTGTATATTATTGGTCTAGATATGTAATTAACTGCATAAAAGTCAAATAATACAATTCAAATCAATTTAATAAATGCATTTACATATTTATTTAAAATACATAAATAAAATACACATTGTAATCATATAAATATTAATATTTAAATGTGACGTTTACTTGACACTTGACTAACGTCAGCGCATAAGCAGACGTATTTACATTTGATGGATCAAGTAGACAATGTACAGAAGAGATTGGATGCAATTTAGGCGAAGTTTACTATCTTTAGGCTAAGTTGGAATAGTCAGTTGTCAAAGACGTGAAGGAATGTAGGATGAGGCGCGGGGTTGTACAAGTGCAGAGCTACGAGCGCGTACCGTGAGCGGTGTAGGGCTGCGTCCGGGGCGGCGGCGCTGCGCCCCCCAGCGACAGACTCTCAAACTCGCTCAGCATGTCAGCAATCCGCCCCCATCACCACATCAAACACCGCCACCGCGTACACCAACGCATACAACAACTAAACACGAACACTTTGCTCCATTTGGCCATAATCGCTCACATTATGGTGTCACACTCTACATATTATTTTTATTCAATTCCATAAACACAAATATAACTACGCTTTAAATTTAGTTTTGCATCGTTATTTAACTTAAAAAAATTATATAATGGAAATAAATGTCATTATTAAATAATATATCATATCTGCTATTTGAAGATCTGTGGTCGACCACAAGTCTGTATATCCTTTTTATATCAACAAAACCACTCATTAAATACACAATAAGACATATATAATTTTTTTCATAATTCCTATAGTTGCATTATCTAATTAACTTATATTTTAAATTGGATTGGCATGATTTAATTTTTATTTTAAAAAAGTAATAAATAATAATTTTAGGCAAATTTAAATTCATAATTTGTTAGTAAAGCTGTTTAAAAATTTCTTAACGTTAAAATCATTATTTAGTTAATCATTATTTAGTTAAAAAAATACATATTTAATGCTTGAAGTTTGATTCATTTTTAAATCATCAAATGTCACAATTTAAAAGTTAGGTTAGGTTCTAAATTTGAATGATCGTCAATGCTGGAGCATTGAATCTTAATGTTTACTAGTTTATTCATTCATTTATACGATTTAATAATAAAATATAATACGAAATGCACAGAAATAAATAAAACATTCGACTCACGTAAACAATTTTATTTTTATGGTTATCATAAATATTATGCAAATATAAAAAATATTCAAAAAATTTTTTACAAAACACACGGTTCGTGAAAGGCTTTCATTTACACAAAATTCAGCAGGTAATAATGAAACAAATAACTATTAAATAAATGTTCGTCAATAAATGATAAAACTCTTACAAACAATAACATTGAATTAAAAAACTCCAAATTAGATATTTAAAAATGTTTTATCTGAACCTCTGTGAATGCAACGGATCATTACAACTATTCAGCAGTCTAATATGAATTTATGGCACTTCTATCACTACTTGATCGTTAAGCTGAATAGCAAACGGTAGAAATTCCGAGAAAAACATACTTAAGCTGAGACAATTTTTTGGATGTCATAACGAAATACATTGTAATATTGCCTAATAAAATGATAATTTATGCTTTAATGCATTTTAAACACACATGACAATGAAAATACGTTTGAATTATGTATACATTTTGAATGACGTACAAATTTAACGAGATTTGTATGCGTTTCAAATCTAATCACTTAATTTATTTCATGAAAACTAGTCATATTGTTGTATTTAATTTATAAAAATCATCTATATTGACAAATGTGATGATTCTTATTCGTTTTTAATATTCTTACACCCGTTGTGCATCTAACCGTGTAATTATTGGATCGTAGAACTACATAATACTGATCACACATATTTATTAAATAAAACACGATTAAGACATGCCGAATGATTATTTAAATTTAAATAACCTATATTTATGTACCTTTTCGTTAAAAAAAAAAGTTCAAAACATTCTATAAAAACTGCTCCCCGGTTATAATCATCTTATTTATATCCAAATTCAAATATATCGGTTATTCGTATTCTAATATCATTACAGAAAAACGGACACAACACTCTGCTAATAGATCACACAGGCAAGGTATTGTATGTGGAAGCATAGAACCCCAATGCCAATCATTCAAGTAGATGACGATGGCCTGGATATCACAAAAAGTGAGATTGAGCAAGCAATTAAACAGTCCAAAAACGGAAACGCTGCTGAATCAGACGGTATTCAAGTAGAGCTGCTTAAACTACTAACAGACTTTAAAGCAATTTCTTCAATGCCATATATAATACCGGATTTCTACCATCAGACTGGCTAAAATCAGTGTTCGTAACCTCGCCAAAGGCTAGAACATGCAGCGCTCATATAACGATCAGCTCAATGAGCCATGTTCTGAAGTTGTTCTTAAAAATCACCCTATTTAATAATATTTTTGCAGGAAATTTCGATAACAATTCCATTTATTTCGACCCGCATCTATTTATTTATCTAGTTGGCAGATATTGAGCATTAAGAGACGCATCTGATGCATTCGGAACAACGCAATCGGTTACGACTCGAACTCCAACAAGTTTACATCGATGCAAACAAACGTTTCTCTCGACGTCCAGCGTGAATTTAGCACACTAAAAGCGTAAACCTTGATTAAACGATCCCGCATAAGATACGTTAATTGGATCTCTACCTTATAAACCTACATCATAACCGGGCTGCACACCGTGTACTTAAATTATTCCCTAAAAACATATCAATTACACAATACAATTCATTATAGCCTGCAAAACTATATGAACTTAATGAGCTTCCTTTAAGGATATTATCACATGTATGCAAATAAAATTTGTATATGTAATTTGTATAAGGTGTATATTTGTTTACAGTGATACCATCAAATATTAGGCAGACCAAAGAGTATTCGCGTATTTTGAGTCCTTATGTTTGTATCTGGACATGGTGACGGAAATGTTGGACAATAAAAGGTTAAGGAATGAATCAAGAACGGAAGTACCTTCGAATTTTGATAACAAGGATTTGGGACTGGGATCCCCATGGACTGCTGTGCGAACACATTTAAAATGAATAGGATGAATGTTGTGATAGGATGGATGTTAAGGGGTAGGATGGATATTATGGGGTAGGATGGATACCGCAAACTTTAACCCAACACAACAAAAACATGGCTCATTTACTAAAAATCAATGGGGTTCTCATAAAAACGAACCCACTACCAAATATGAATTATTTTTATTATAAAAAATACTCTTTGGTACTTCTAATACATATTTTTTTGACGATGTATAAAAATTGAACATTGAAATGAACGTATATTCAAACAATAACGTAGGTATATTCCTAAGAACAATCTGCATTTTAATTTTACAATTTAAAAAATAACTTCCATCCGGATGTTTCGATATTTACGAGTTTGCATTGTCATCATAGCATCCGATTTTATCAAATAATTTGTGTTTTAAACTGAGAATTTGTATTTATAGTATTCTTTATAAAACCCTTGGTCCGAATATTAAGTGTATGATAGCTTTAATCTGCAATCCAGAGAATAAATTAGACCTCGAACTACATAATTATATACGACTAAACCCTCCAAATTTTCAGACGTTGTTTTTTTTTTTCTTCTCTATTTATCTACAACAGGGACGGTCAAACTCGCCGACAATGAAGTCAAGCCATCCGATTTTATTAATTTCCGACGGTCGATATGATGACCGTCCCCGATGCGAAATATCCGTAACGAAAGAAATCATTTATTGCTTAATTCAATTTTAAAAACAGACTATATTTAATTTCATTCGACTGAAAATACACATATAATCGTAGATATATAAATTTTCACGTGTAAAGTTATTTACGTTACAAAAATATCATTTACCATTACAGTTATAAAATGTTTTTAAATGGTAATATGATTGTAAATATTTTTATACTTGTATATTGTCAGAGTTTCATTAATTAAGAGCTTAATTTCGCAAAAAATATTTATAATAATACTGTACAAAAACTACCACATCGCAATTCTGAAATATCGGCAGTGCCAAAAATGCGTGCCGTTTTTACACTATCATTCAGAATTGATGGATTCGACGTATATTGTCAGTCAAACTGGTTCAGAACTCTTCAATAGACGCTCATCATTTGTCATGTCAGCGGTCCGAAAAGTAGACCGGTTGAACACAAAGCCCTTATGGCCACTCTGTCCTCTTTCAGGGCATTTTTTACGATCACAAAAGCTCCCTTGAAGGCCTCCTATTTGCCACGGACGCTTTATACCCTCGTTACGGCTCTGATTTTTGGCACTACCGATAACACAAAACTATATCAATTTTTTTCTCCCTTACAATAATTTTTTCCCAAATTTTACCTCATCTGTGTTGGACCGATACATTATATTTTATCTTAAATTTTTATCGAATGTCTACGTATTGCCCAATGTATAAAAAGCAACATACTTTTAGTATTCATGAGTTTTTTATTTAATTTTGTAAACACGCTTTATGCAATATTAAAAGTGATTAAATCATAATTGTGGATTAATTGAAAGATTTTATATTCACAACACTTTCGTTCCGTTTTTTTTCATTTTTGAGCATTCGTTAATAATAAATATCAAATCACGTAACAAGAAAATATTTGTGAATCGTATTTCACATAAATAAATAATAACCAAATGACCAAAATATAATAACATTAAACAAAAAACGAACAATTATTGCTTTTATAGTAACGAAACATTTTAAATGTTTAAAATTTTAGTATAAATATATTATTTACAAGACAGTAAAAGTTACTAGGTTTCTTCTTAATAGTAAAGTATAGTATGATATATTGTTTTAATAAACTATTTTGCTTTAAAATGATATGCATCTGTTGCTGATATATAAATTATAATTTATATTGCAAATAACGTTATTTTTTCAATTGCAGATTTAACCCGAGATCACTAATCATTAGTCTCAGACTACAGACTCGGAACAGAAGCATTCTCCCGAACTATCTCCGCCACGTCTCGCTCTGTACATTTCTAAATAAACAAATTAGTGACCCAGGCGTAATCACTGCGTATGCACGTCATCACATTAGTGATTTAGGGTTAAATATAGATCACATAATAGTAAAATATTTTAGAAACATAGAATAAACATTTTTTTAAATATACACGTTGGCACAAGGATGCATTATTACACGCATGCCGAATAATACTTTTCCATCAAAGAATCGGGTATTCAAACTTGCCTTAAAAAAATGTGGTTTTTATATATTTTACAATGATAAAATAGAGCGACGGTAGTGACGTTAAATAAAAATATTCCAACGATCATCTTCAAGTTGTTGATAATTGAAACCGGTTATTTCATACGGCAATAGGAATAATCAAACGTATTAATCCTAGATCACTAATTATTAGTCTCACAGACTACAGACTCGGAACGCATTCGGCGTGTATGTCGTAGTGATCTAGTGGTTAATTATGAGGCTTTACCGAGCATCATTTAAAGAGCGTCTTAAATTAATAAACGTAAATCGTTCATAGAGTCATGGCATTTCTAATTTATCGCTTTAATCTTAAAAAAATTGACCGAGTCACTCGTTAAAAAAATGTATTTTCACATGAAATTGAGCATGAATTTCGACATATTCAGATATGCTTTTAGTTACAATTATAATACTAATAAATATAACAATAAATTTTGGTAAACAATGTAAATATGTCCGATTTTCAGTGGGAATAAATCCATGAATATCACAAGGATTTCAATTTAATACTGTGCCGAATTCTGGAGATTATTTCATCCCCTCAATATTATTGCCATTAATCTCTTTGGAAATAAATACAATTAATAACTCTAATACTTAGAATATTAACTATATAAAACCGCTACACGAGTCGTTGTAGCCAAACGATCGAATTACGCATTCAGCGGCATGAAATGTGGCCCAAACATAACAAAATGAAGCAATTACGTTTCATTTAGTTAATTGTTTAGGTGTAAATATGTTATAGAACTTGTTTCTGTTCATAAAAAGTGGATATTCAATAAATATTGATTGTGTTTTAGCTTCCATGCAAAATTATGTTCAAAAACATGTAAACCGTGCTATGAATACAGTCAGTTAAATGTGCTTTATTAACAGACAGACAGCGTAAAATTCACAGATGGGTCCAAGATGGCTTCGACGACTCCAGATGGTTGTGAACGAGTCTACAGAAAAAGTGAAGATCACTTACCATAACTACCAAGGAAATGGTAAGCTTTCATGGGGGGGATCTGTGATGGTATGGGGCGGTATAAGCTCTGAAGTACCTACAGAGTCAACAGTCATCAATGGAAGTCTGATAACTGAACAGAATATTGAAGAGGTTCTTCGAGAACTTAGATTCAAGCTAAATATTATATTTGGGCCATTTTCCGTGCCGCTGCGTCTACAAAAAGAAATCTTTGTATATGAATTATATATATGATACACTACAGGAACTGGTTTAAAGCAGTGGCGGATAATGCAATTGAGGAGTTTAAATTACAAACCAATTATATAGAACGTATGTACAACTTCTAAGCTTTATTCACTTGTGCAACTTTGCAAGACTTCAATCGTTAAAATTAAAAATGAGCTATTATAGACAGATTCACGATACTGCGTGTACAAAGCGAGTTTCTCGCACGACCGTTTTACTATCCGCCACTGATATTACATAAATTTAACGTACAATCTTTAAATACTTACAGTATTCCGATCGATAAATAACATACTGAAATGATTAAATAATATTATTCAGTCGAGTTATGATTTGTTTTTCATGAGCAATTTGGTATTTATGAGATAAATGAGCGATTCAATACATTTTGTTCCTTGAACCCGTCGTAAATTATATCACGCGTTAAAATTTCACAATCAGAAAGTACAAATTACAGCTTTCTTTTGATTTTAAATCTTCCGCTATTAGCTTGCGCATCTAAATGATATGTTATTTGTAAATTAATCACAAGCTTCTATAACACCCAAAGTTTAAATCATAAATTCTTAAATTATTTAGAACTCGTTACCGCTTTCCCTGTATACGTTAGGACAGAATCTTCTAGCAATCGCGCTATATGCAACGTCCGCTCCGTTGGTATCGATTATGGAGTCCTTGCTGAATTTATTCCAGACGTGAATTGCGTAGGAATCTTTTGTTTGAGCCATGACCTTGTCGATTTTCTTGGGATCGAAATAAAACGACCACTTTGACCACGAAATGGGATAAACTGAAGAAGGCGGAAGGACCTTGAAACCTTAAACAAATTAAAACATTCAATATAAAGCATATAAATAGTTCATCAACAAACAATGATAATTTACAACCACTGGGAATAGTGCACTACTGTTATATTTTATTATCATCTGTTAAATCATGTTATATTTTTATTTTACTATTTCTATTGTAAATACTCATACACTATACTAGAGACAATATTGATAAATCTGCATTCCTACCTCTGCAGCGCTCTTCTTTCATAATCTTCACAAATTTGGTCTTGCAAATTTTTTGCAGCGCTCTCGTGATCACGCCAGGCCCGTTGTGTCCCCAAATATTCCCTCGAAAATTGTGTTTTATTTCTCTGCAAATTTAAAAACGTTTCAAATTTATATCAACGAACAACATAACTCAACTTCACATCGGTATAAAATAACGTACTTGATGCAGATATTTGCAACATCGTGTCCGAAACCCTCGTGGTCAAAATTTATCAATCCAGCCGCCACGTAATCGTCGGACTCGGCAGCCGCATAATTTAAGCCGAGCTTATCAAAACTTTTCATAACGACGACGTCGAGATCTAGATATATGCCGCCGTATTTCCAAAGCGATAGATATCTCAAGACGTCGCTAGCGTGGGAATTTGGGAATTGTGATTTTTGTAGCTCGCCAGTCTGATACCATTCTTCGAGCGGCGTATTTTTAGTATATCTCTTCAGATCTACTCTTCTTATTTTTATGTTATTATATTTACGGAGCTCTTTTATTATTCTTTCATTTTTGCTGACGAATATTGAGCTGTTTGGATATCTTATCGGCGACGTGTATAGAACGTAAATTGTAAAATTGGGATTGAGCCTGGCCGCCGACTCAACGGCACAGGCTTGTCTGGGTGTAATCGATATTATTTTTTCTGAAGAGAAGCTACACGATGTTTCATGGAAGAATATTGATTTTCCCTTTGGAGGAAGCTGTGTTTCGTCGTCTAAAACATCTGGAATGCCGCCTATAACGGTCTCATCAAAGCATGCTATTGAGTCTTTCGAGTACGGTATGAAGAAGGTATAAAGGATGAGCAGTGTCGTAGAAGCAAAAATTATGATACCCCATAACCGATGACGACGCGTTGTCCATTTTAGTATCATAGTTTAGTTTTTGGGTGCACTCAAGATTTCATATTGTTTTATCGGAATGATTGCAATATCTCTATCTTCCATTGCTTCTGAAAGATATATTAGCACTAGATTAGAAATTATAATAAAAATAACAAGATACATATTTAAATTTCATATTATAAAAGACTATGGATTAATTCATATTTATATCTAATGTATATCTAAATATACCCAATGCATATGTTCTTATTAGAATGTTAATACGATTTCAAATAAGTTACAATTACTAAAAAATTGGTTTAGACTACCATCTGCAGTGAGCTACACAAAGGATATAGGGGATTTACATCTTGAATAATTTAAGCCAAACACTGGCAATATTTGACCATCAATTGAAACAATTAAAATGAACTTAAAAAACATTTACCAGAAAATGTTTTAATATGAATAATACTATTTAATCAATATTTATTTTCAGAATAATTTTGGAGTTATTCTGGTAAATTAAAATTTATTTTAGAATATCTAAAGTTTAACAACACAATATAATTATATAATTAATTATAATTAATAACGATCCAAGAGGGATATGGATGACTCATCTATATTTTATTTAAAAAATGCGTCAATCACGAGTATGGTGTGGTGAATATAAAAAATATTTAAAATGTTTTTGATATTTATTATTGAAAAATTATAAAATACAGGATCTTTCAATAGCGAGGCTCAATTTTTTTAAACTTATAACAGCCATGTTATTAAAGCAATATCGTCAAATTTATTGTGAATTATTTAGTAGTGTATGGCAAATTATCATGGAAGGTTATAGCACTGAACAATGCGTACAAGTCGTCAAATTTTATTTTCTAAATCAGTGCTCCGTTTCACGCATTGCTTGATTTTTATTCTCCTCACAACCACCCTACCGAGTCGACTATTCGACCCTCGGTGGCTAAATTCGAATCGAACAGTTCGATAAATAATGGGGCCAATACCCGTACGTCACCGAAACGAAAGATCTGCTGTTAAGGTCACTGCTGCGCCTGAGAGTGTATGGGCGAAACCGAAGCGGTCAATTTCACAAGAACTATGCGAATTTTACATCGAAACATGGATCTGCATCCGTATCCAACTGATCCAGGAACTTAAGGATCATATACGACGTCGCGTGTTCGGTGATTGCGCTCTGGAACAATTGGAAGTTGACCCAAATATCATCGAAAAAATCATCATTATGGACGAGGTCCATTTTTTAATGAACGGATGTGTGAACGAGCAAAATTGTCAGATTAGGGACGATACCAATCCATATGAGATACACCAGCACAGAGCCGTAACGAGGGTATGGAGCGTCTGTGGCAAGTATCTAACTTGCGCCCTATAGATGGCGGTTGTTGTTTTAAAAAACGCGCGCGCTACCATGATATGTATTTGGTACACCATATGAAACTCTGAACCCCGTATTTATTATATTTCATATCGATATTGAATGTGAAGGAGAGTCGAGAGACAAGGCCTTACAAGCTGCCCAGACGAACAAATGGTGTAACCACCCCAGAAATGATGAAAAAAAATGATATAATATGATATGAATAGATAACCATCGAATGCAACATGCGCTAACTAACAGACATGGTAAGCCTTTCAAAAAATGTTGTATATCGCATATTGACTGAAAATTTGAACATGAGAAAGCTGTGCGCAAGATGGGTGCCGCGTTTGCTCACAATGGAACAAAAACAGCATCGTGATGATGCTTCAATTGAGTGTTTGGCAATGTTTCACAGCAATAAGGCTAAGTTTGTGTATCAATTCGGGATGACACATGAGTTCATCTCTTCACATCTGAGACAAAGGAACATAGGAACCCCCCACTGACTAAAAGAGGACAGAGTGGCCACAAGGTTTGTGTATTCAACTGGTCCGCTTTTCGGACCCTCTCACAGAAAAAAAGTGCGTTATGCAGCAGAAGGAAAACACCGAGCTTGAGAGACGAAGAAGAACTTCTGAATTACCCTCCCCGCCCCACTGAAAAAACAGAATTATACACAACCAGTAGCCTATGTAAAGTAGAATGGTCAAATAAAATAAAAGCCATGTGCAACTTTCGATTAGTATTCTGCGTTTTGAGCCCCAAGCCCAGTTGCGCCCGTGATGGGCGCCTGCTTTTTCACACCCTTGTTACGGCCCTGCGCCAGCATCAAATACATCCCGAGAAAATCACTGTTTGGTGCGGATTTTGGTCTGGGGGAGTCATTACTCCGTGTTTGTTCCAAAACAAAACTGGCATTGCATTGATGATAAGCAACTTCTTATGGCCTAAACTGAACGATATGTATACCGACGACATCCAACAGGACGGGCTATGTGCCACACAGCGCATGCCACGATGGACATTCTGCACGAGTGATTTGAGGTAATGATTCATTTGTGACGTATTGATTTAACCTTTATATTAAAAGATTTAAATTAGATTGAACTTGGGACAAATTGAATAAATTTATGACTTTTTTGTTTGAAATACCTGCAGTAATCGATCATGAAGGCTTTATATTCCAAGCATTCCCACGGAAGCACAAATAATAGTGGCACTTGAGTGCTCAGCATTAAAATATTTTATTATGAGTGAATGCAAATTCATAGTAAGTGCTATGTTTTTATTAATTTTGAATTACAAAAAATAGTGTCCGATAAACCGACACACATCCTGTTGATATCCTATCACTGTTTTTTAATTATTTAATAAAGACACAAACAAAACGTGCAAAGGATCTGAATGATGTCATTAATTTTTAGTATTTTGTATAGAAAAAATATCCAAAATCTTATATATAAAAATACAAATAGAATATTAAATTTAATTGAAATATAAAACCCAACTGTTACATACTGTGTCATTCTTGATCCATCCCAAATGAAACGTAATTTTGATCTTCACAATTTATTTTGATTCGTTTTTATAGTAAGAACACAATTTAGGCAGTAACCCGAAGTCTAAGCGTTATCGCAAAAACACGGAAAATGGTCTGAAGGAAATTATTCTAAAGAATGATTTTCAGCAACAAGAGGAGTGCTCTCAAAGAAGTCTAAATGAAGAATCACTCGAATTGGGTTGGCGGAATACATTGGAAGAGATATGGTTGTTAACAACAGCTGGACAATTAGCGGAATGATCAAAGAGTAGTATAATGAAACGATATGAAATCGGAGTTGCCCTTAAACATTTAGAGTTGAAAGTTGACTTACTGGTTAGAGTGCATAATACGCTCAATTGTATTTGCTCCTGTAAAATCCTTTCAAAAACAGTTTAAATCTGGATTTTAATATAGACCATGTGATTCGGAGAAGAACCGCCACAGGGTTGCTAAAGATCAGGAGGAAAACAATAATTCTTTTTGAAATACTCATTTCAAATCATTCAGAAAGATAGACCAGCTGCGAGACTTCAAAGACGAACCACTTTCTTGAGTTTTGCCAAAATCAGCTCGATAAAGGTGGATAGTAGACGATTTTCCGTCAATTTAGAATTATGTTGGTCCAATTAGAATCCGCTAGGAAAAGGATGCAACATTTTACATTTTTTATCCCTTTACGCCCGTGTTATTATTCCCCGTGACACCATACTATACAATGAATATTTCTTTACTACTAGGTTTATCTTTTAAGGAAACTTTTTGTTTCAAAGTTGTCGTGCAAATGGGATGCTAACGATCAGTTTGTTTGGTCCCGCGTGTTTATCGGACATTTTGTTCAGCCACAGTAAATTCTTCAGATGGGAAGGTTGTCGCGCACTTCTGCTATCTCCCGTCCGTGTGAGATCTGTACGGTCATCCGTACGGATCTAAAAAGAAAAGAACCCAAAAGAGGACGGAGTGGCCACAAAGTCTGTGTGTCTAATCAGTCCGCTTTTCGGACCGCCGACGTGACGAACGAGCGCCTCGCGATTGGACGCCATACCTAAATGACTACTGTGACTGAACAAAATGGCCGATAAATACGCGGGAGCAAACAAACTGACCATTAGGATCACCCCTACACGCCAAGTGTGCCAACTTCGAAACAAAAAAATTCCACTGGTGTCAGAAAAACAATGTATCCTTAATAATCTTATAATAATTCATCATTTTTCTTAATAGGGCATTCGAATTCAGAATTAAAATATAAAAAATGAATACCATTGAATCATGTTTAAATGATTTTCATCAACATGTAACTAGACCACTTCACCCTGCTTTTCTTCTCAACTTTCACGACTGCCAATCAATGCTTTGACCACGTCTGCTCACTACTTCACAATGGACATTGTGTCAAATTGACCGCCTAAAATTATACGCGTTTTATATCAGTTTTATTACAGAGCCGAAAATTGCCATCGAATGCACAAATGATCGAATGGTGTGCTTCCGTTGTCAAAGAACGCCACAAAAAACCAGTTATCGATCACTAATTTGTAGATGGCTTTGGAACCATGCAATTAATCATTTATGGTAGTTTGCACATTAATAATTCCACGAATAACCAAATTCAGGGCTATTAACCAGCGCGGAAATTGTCTAAAGAGCACCCCTAAGCGATATTGTGAAGCATTATAATAATAAGCTACAAAAATGTAGCGATTTCTGAAAGGTGGAACACGTTTTGATTACGATGGTGTATTGAAATTACCCACGGAATACTTAATTGGAAATCATATTAGTATGTTGTTTGGGTTGTTTTCAGTATAACATAGTGTGCTAATGAGCCGAATAAATGGTGTTCGCATGGAGCAAAAATTGAAAGCTTAATTTAAGAGGTTTTTCGATGTACTTACTTGAAGAAATTTTGTACTGAAGCGCCGTGGCAAGTATCTAACTTCAGCCCCCCCCCCCCACCCCCCGAAGTCCAATTTATTTTTGCTTTAGAGTTGCTCCCGTAATCGTACAAATGTTAGAAAATCCCTAAAAGAGGACGGAGTGGCCACAAGGTTCTCATGTCCAATCGGTCCGCTATTCGAACTGCTGATGGGACGAATGAGCAAAATGAATAGAGTCAATCAGCGTTGGTTCGTGTAAAGTAGAACGGCCGAGTAAAATAAAAAAAAACATGTACAACTCTCAACCGGGTCGGTGTTCTGCATTTTGCGCCCCAAGCTCAGTTGCGCCCAAAGCGAGCGCCTGCTTTGCCACGTCCTTGTTGCGGTCCCGCTGAATAAAATGCAACTAAACTCATAACTAAATTAAGTCGAATAAAATATCTTATTCGACTAGATGAGATGAGGTCAAGAACAATGTCTGGTTAGTTAGAAATGCAAGATGCTCTCAAATGCTGGAAATTTTTTGATAGGTTTCGGGGAATTACCTGAGGACAATGTAATATTATTAATGATAATGAAGGGGGGCAACTCTAAGAGAAAGCTGTGGGGAAACTTTGTACTGTTTGTTCATTCCTAAGGGTTTCTGGCCTGTGGCCACTTACTTCTCATCTGGTTTTATTTTTTATTTGTTTGATTTCAGCAAATTATGGTAGATTACCTATTTTCAGACCAAGGAAAATCAGGGAAAACACTAGTCGTGGCGGTGATCACCCGTGATCTGCGGGCTCGTCGATTGATGATTGATTGATGATGCCCATGGGCGCGTTTGCGCCCGCGAAGCTATTTTTCTGCGCCCGCGGAGCTATTTTTCTGCGCCCGAGGAGGCATTTTTTGTGCGCAATTAAAACATTTTTAAAACAATCTCCCACCTGCAAGATACTTCCTCCGTCTCTGTTTCTCTCCAAACTCAATGTGCAAAAACACTCTCCGCCTATGTCTATTTACGAGCTCAACGTGTAAGAATGCTCTTTCTAAATCACTGGAATTCGGACACAACACTGTGTCTTACCTCTTTCGGGGGTTAATCAAGACTTATACTAGTAGCGAGCAACTCCACGTCTTTTCTGCGCGACACAACACTTTCGAGCGAAAGTTTGCTACTGTTTTTCTAATTTATTTTTGCGAAATGTTTTTAATAGTCAAGAGGACATTTGTTTGTCTTTGCATGGATGTCGATGACTGTGAACTTATCGGAATTTGTCTCACAACCGATTGTATTATTCCAGATGTATAAGATCAGTCTTCTAATGCCAATTATATAAATAAATATTATATTTTCATTAGAGAAATATGTGTATTCTCAGATGTCACCCAAATAAACAAATGTATTGAAATGCAGATGATTGTGATAATAGTCAAGTGTTATACACACAATAGTTGGCACTACTTTGGACTACTAAAATATTAGCAAACTAATCGTTATTCATGAATTCTAAAGCCAGTGTATAAGATTATCCCAAAAGAAACCCATTTTTTTTCGAAACCTGGAGGTCATGGACATGTCGATCGTTAGCTTAATATTTTGCCCCTGTCTTTGCTGGGCAAGACATGCCATCAAAGCAAACCTTGAAAATGATGTGCTGATCAAACCGACAAAGACGTCGAAGGTTTGGAGTGAAAGCAGATCGTTTGGAGAAGTCATAAGGCGGCAGATTGTCAAAGGGCGGCAGATTGTCAAAAACGGATCAGATGATAATCAAATCGAGTCATGAGACTTAATTATCAAAACAAAAGACGCTTATGACCATAACAACCGACCACACGCGAGGCTCAATTACCAAAGCGAAACCAGGAAGAAAAGGTCCGCCCCAGTATGAGTAGTATGATATAGTATTTTTACGCCAAGTTAAACCTTTTACATTTCAACTTAAACCTTTTTCAATCCAAGTTAAACTGTCAGATGTCAGATTGGCAAAGTTTAACGTTTAACTTGAGTTGAAAAAGTTTAACTTGTATTGAAAAAGGTTTGCCCTGAATTGAAAAAGGTATAACTTGGCGTAAAAATACAGTCTTCTGACATAGACAATAGTCCCCAGCATCTATCTTTCAGAAAATGCTCAATATTCCCTTAAGCAATGGAAATATTTTTGGTTAATCTGTGGTTTTTTATTAACCAGATACGCTTGGGTCTGTTTTTATGCGATAGATATGTTCCACGAGGAGTCGCATAAAAAAATCGCATATAAAAAGACTTGAACTACATAGAAAACTGAATGATATGTTCCATTATTTTAAAAAACCGCACAACTTCAAATCAATGCGATAGAATATACCAAAAATCGCATAAAAAAATTGCTTTTTATATCATCTTTACAGTAAAGGGGGCAGGATTTTTTCCACTTAAATATAATCTTCTTTTTCTTCGCTGTCATACAACATCAAACCAATAATATTATCTTCGTTCAAGGGAGTATCCTCAAGCAATTCATCGACATCATTTTGAGAAAGAATTGCAATTTTAGATTTTTTTTATGCGCATTCGCATAAAAAAGGCTTAGCCCTCTACAGAAAAATGATGGATGGGTTCCATTATTTTTTAAAATCGCATAAAAAAGATCCGCATAAAAAAAACTCAAGTGTATATTTGATCAATATAAAAGCAAATAAGTGACCTGGACAACTTTCTTGGGAAGATTTGCCAGGGTTTACTGAGAAACCCCCAAATCTGCCAAACATTTATTAAATAAATATTTTTGTGACCCTTGGAATGCCTTAAAACATTGAGATAAGTTCAAAACGAAAATATGTAAAACATTACAAACAAGCGATGACCTTAACACTAAAAGGTCGAAACGCGTCACTTGAAATAAAAACTATTTACAATTAAAAATTAGTTTTTACCTAATATCAACATCAGATCGCATTAACAATGTTATTTAAATATTTATTTATGCATGACGACTTTATATTCGGCGGGCACATCACAAAGATTGATCATCGGACATGATTTTAACACACTGTCTGCGGGAGGGCGTTCCGCGGCGAAATTGCAAAAACACATTTATCTCTTAAAGTAATCGCAATTTGAATCCAAAAACTGTTCAATTTGTTAATATATTTTTATAGGGTCCATATTGTTGAAGCATATTGTTAAAGTTATAGCGGCCATATTGTTAAAAAAACATGTATTATAAATTATTTAACAATATATGGCAATTTTATTATGTAAAATTATAGCGTTGAATGTTGTGCGTAAATTATCAAATTTTATTTTTAAAATCAGTGTTCTATTAGAGAAATGTATCGCCAAAAGCGAAGATTTAAGGGATATCTTTAAGGGCAGGTCTATGTATACAAATCGCAGACAATTAATGCCCTCAAAATCAACATAACGAACGCCATCCAGCAAATTCAACCAGATTTATGTGATAAATTCAATGAAAATTGAACCACCCGAATATGTGCCGCCAAACAAAAATCGTGGCAGAAATTTAAACAATATTATATTTCATAATTAATGCCATAAAATGATCTATCAAATAGGAAAAAATATGAGTGAATGTCTTATATACAACTTGTTTTATTTACATTTAAAAATTGAGCGTTCTTAATGAAAGAGCCTGTGTATTGAGAACATTAACGCATGTATTGTCACTTGTTGGTCGTTCGCATACCGGTTGTTTAAGTGTCAAAATAGATTCAATACATATTATGAAAATACATGTATTTATACATAACAAGCGAGTGATGCATAATCAATAAATTGTTAAAGTGCATCATAAATGCAATTCTGAATTGCATAAAAATATTATTTTTAATAATAAAATCCATGAATAATATGAATATTGCTTATAATAAAAAGCCCATCACGTATTATGAAATAGTATAAAACGACACTCGTATGCAAATCCGATGCATTTATTCCGTTTCGATGCACTTATCTCGCGGAAAACCAAAACAATACCAATAACGAGTCACTATGGTGTATTTTGACACATGTCAGATCAATTTGATTTACCTTATTCGTATAAAATGACACCACTTTTGATGGCACAACCGGGCAGGCCATCCGTTCGACGAAAACAGAACATCCTATAGAAATATTGACCCTCATGTAGCTGAATACGGATTACGAGTGGCCATTTTTCTAACGCATGCTCAGAGGGTTGTTTCGAAACGATAAGGGTTGAAACGGTGGCTCTAAGGCGAAGAATCGTCGACCAAATTCGCCCTTACCATATCGAAAATTCGAAGCGTTTCATTCAAAGGATGCGACGATAAATTAAAATACGCTCGATGAAGAATGTACCCAAATATATAATTTTGCTTAAATAAATATAAATTATCAACAACTAGCGGGTACCCGGCATGTGTTGCAATTATTTAAAAAGAAATGCAGTAGTAACACGTTGTTCATTGCTTCAGGCCACGTGTAGCACGGCCTGAAACAATATGCACCAATACGGTGCATCCGCTAAACGTCTCGCAAAACATATTCCGCTCACAAAAAAATGATTGTGCTAATTCAAAAACCTTCAGTGGTGTGCATACAACAACTCCTCAAAGTTTCAACGCAATCGGACGAATGGTATAGGAGCGTATACAAAACATACAGACGACAAACATTCATTTTTACATACATAGATGTTCTTTTCATCTACAAATCTGCTTCATATTCATCAATTTATATTCTTCCGAATGTACCCACGAAAAAATTGTGAATTCATTCATACTGGAGGTAAGAATTTAGAAAATACAATCAATCCTTTTATAACGTCGAGATAGGAGTCACGCTATAGGAAAAAAAAACATCAAACCAAACACTTTTTTGACGACGATCTTCAATACATATCATAAAACAATCTTATGTTCTAGCTGATAAATTATTTTTTAACACAAGCATTTTGATTTATACTGACTGATGATCCAATGGAAATCCTTTTTCATATTTTAACTTCCCTTAATTAGAATAGGCTATAGAAGGGACCACTATACGAAAAGACCGTCGCAAACACTATAGGAAATATATTTGCAGAAGTAGACCCTATAAAAGGGTTGACTGTATAACATTTACCAGTAAATTGCCAGTGATTTGTAACATGTGACTGGAAATAGACATCAGATTGGTATCGCTCAGCATTCGCAGTAACAGCATTTCCATCACCGTCCTCGAATAAATGTGATCTAATGATTGCATTTATTTTTTTAGTTATATACAAAATTTTGCTGAACATCATTGTTGCAATATATACCCGTTCATTGGATAAAATTATACATACTATCTTCTACTAAAACAAAATGCCTTATAACATTTATGAAAACGTTACATGTAAATATTATACAGCGCTTATATATAGGTGTTACTTTTGGATCAACTTATATCATAAAAAAACAACAACATTTAATCATGTTTTTAGCCAATCCTAATTTGTTTTACGCTATCTCTCCTCCATTTACCTCAATTTCTATGTATTTAAAAAGCACATTAAATAGCTTCAAATTTAATTAAGACCGTATCATAAATGTGGTTTTTTGGTCGGAATGGAACTATGTAATTTACTATCGGTATTATCTAATATTTGGTAACACACTTTTTTTTTAGAGGATCTAGTCAAAAAATCCTTATCCAAAAAAAAGTCCAAATATGTTGCAGCGAGTCTAACGATATGTTGTTTGAAGATAACACGCCCACAGATATTCAATTTATCGAATATATGAGACAAAATGGTGAAGAATGAATCGCATACGTTCATAACCGTGTAACGACGATGAATAAATATAGAATATTACAAGTTTAAATGTAATATATAATGGTGATGATCATTGAACGAGTTGTTTTTGATTCGATTTGGAAATAAATATACGATTCAACCCAAACAATGCACTCGTTTCAATCATATTTTGCATATTAATGCTTC